>QGSO01000213.1:1591026-1998818 GCA_011037825.1 Carya cathayensis | reverse complement strand
GGGGGGACAAGAGGGGGGGGGGGGGGTGTTTTGGAGCACTAGGGAGGTATGTGGGGCTTAAGAAGTGGTAGTATGTAAGTACATTAGACAAAGACTTGTGTTGGCAGAAGGCTCTAGAATAAAATTCTGGTACGATTTATGGTGTGGAGATGTTGTCCTTAAGGACTCTTTCCCTTCAATTTTCAGGATTCCATGCGATAAAGAAGCCTCAATGGATGACTTTGTGGAGATATCTGGTGACCTTTTGCAATGGAATGTGAGTTTCGTTCGAGCGGCCAAATATTGGGAAGTTGGCAACTTTTCGGATTTTTTTAGGCTCTTATACTCCATGAGACTGAACACTCAAGGATCTGACACATTGTGGTGGATACTTGCAGGAAAAGGTACATTCTCGACTCGCTCTTTCCATAAGTCTCTCACACAACTGCAAAATAATCACTTTCCATGGAAAAGTAACTGGAGAAATAAGGCGTCTCCCACGTTGGCATTTTTTGCTTGGACAACTTCTCTAGGTAAGATCTTGCCAATGGATAACTTACAGAAATGTAGGGTGGTTATAGTGGACTAGTGTTGTACATGCACAATAAGTGGTGAGACTATAGATCATCTTCTACTACACTGTGAGGTTGCTAGAGTGTTATGGAAATATGTATTCAGAAGGTTGGAGCTAGCCTGGGTTATGCCTACCATAGTGGTTCAGCTTTTGGCCAGTTGGACAAATCTTGGCAGTATTCCACAAATAACAATGGTGTGGAAGATGGTTCCTATATTCTATGGTACTTATGGCAGAAGCATAATGACTGGAGTTTTGAAGACAAGGAGCGCTCATTAGAGGAACTTAGATTACTTTTAGTTAGAACTTTATTGGACTAAAGCTGTAGATTTCAATGGCCTTGATTTTCATGATTTTCTTGTTCCCATTTCTTTTCCTAAATAGGTGTTACCTCTTGTATACCATCTTGTGTACTTGGGCTATGCCTATTCTTATTAATACAATCATTTACTTATAAAATATGTGTGTGTGTGTGTGTGTGTGTGTGTGTTCGTTCTTAACCTAAAGTGAATCATGTTTCAATCTAAATAACCATGTTGTGAAATGTGAAAAATTCTTGTAAACCAAGTTACCCAATAGTGGCTACTGGGACACTAATTCAAGGAAACAACAAGAAAAGGCATTCTATTTCCTTGTTTAATGAACCATATCTTTGTACTCACCGGGAAGAAGGATGAAAAAGAGAAGCAGCAAACCATCCTTGTGTCCATCCAAGCTTGGCATATGTACCCTGATTTTAAAAAAATAAAATAATAACAAAAGAAGAGAATGAGAAGCATTTCATCTAATAAATATAAATTAAATATAAACACAATCAGGACCCAGTAACTACATGATATCAAGTAGCTTACAAACCAATCAAGGCAAATGCATATTTTGTATTATTTATATCATACAAGGTTATATCTTATTTCACATCACCAATGTACAACAAATCAAAGAAAATAACATACCACAGATGCCGTAAAAGAGTTTGAAGAATTTATTTTGCACATTACATATATCTAATCTGAGGGCCTATTTGGTTATCTCATGAAATTTGAATAGATCTATTCATACTCTCTATGGCATCCAAGGCACACATCTATATCATCAGAAATAAATGGACTGATCATCTTTAGACAGGATAGGATCAATTTTATGAATTGTTTACATGGATGTTTTAGCCTCAAAATTCACTCTTTTCCAATGGGACTGCCAACTTGACTGTTCATAAAAGCCAAGTACTCTGTCTTCAAAACAAAGAAGGGGGTCAATGAGTCACATCATTGAGTGCTCCAGAGGGGACGTTGGTCATTGTCTATTGGGGAAGTGAGTGTTGAGTGGTTGACGACCTCAGTAGAGGCTCTATTCCAAATGAAGGGAGATGAGATCTTGTTGACCATTAATGGAAAGGGAACAACACATTCCTGTTGCAGCGATGTTTGAACTACGGTTGTTTCTTGGAGATCCTAGTGTATGGGAGGTGGAGTCGGACGGGCTTATTGGTAGTCCCAGAGGTAAGAAATGGAAAGTGATGGATAGCCTTTAACAAAGAGCTCAGTAGGGTGGAGGTTTTGTCTCAATCACCTCATATAGATGGGCCTCGAGCTGAGTTTCATCGACAAGTCAAGTGTGGTGAGTCATGTCGGATAAAATTAACCCCTATATCAGAAGGAGCATATAAAGCTGGGCATAGGATGACAGTATTAGGAAGAAGCATCATCTTGCTGGATGGAGGTGCTTACATTTGTCAAAGGCTGGTAGAAATACATTAATCAAAAGCACACTTTCCAACTTACCTATTACTACCTATGGGAGTTGCTAATATTTTGGAGAAGTTACAGCATACTTTCTTATGAGGAGGTATGGGCGAAGAAAACAAGATCCATCTTGTAAAATGGTCCAAGGTATGTTCACTAGTTGAAGAAGATGGGTTAAAGGTGAGAAATAATCAATCCCGTTGGGGGAATGACTTTGGCACTATGCATATGAGAAAGAGAGCCTCTAGAGGGTGTTAATAGACACAAAATATGGTAGTATGAGAAGAGGTTGATGCGTAAATGAGTCTTTTAGGGTTGGTCTCTGGAAGAGCATTAGAAGGTAAGGGAGACTTTTCCCGCTTCACTGGTTTTACGGTGGTGGACAGATCAAAGGTTCGCTTCTGGCATGACGTGGTGTAGGAATCAATCAATGAGAAGTGCATGTCCAAACGTCTTGCATAAAGGAAGCTTTTGTGGTGGATCCCTATCAGCTTCAATATGATTCTATTCGATGGGGGATTACCTATAATAAAGAGGCTAATGATTGGGATGTGGAGCTCCTCTCATCCTTCTTTGACAGATTGTACACCTTGAGGTTGGGAAATAATGATGACTATAAAATGGATTGGAGCCCATCCAAGAGAGGTTGGGAAATCATATCACATGCTATGTAATCATGTCAAAGCCCCTTTCTGGTGGAAGGCTATTTGCATAAAATAAGGCTAACCTCATTGTTGGATATGAAATGAACTGGGGTCCAGCCCATTAGAAGCCTATTGCTAGGAATAAAAGGAAGAGATAAAGATAAGGAAAGTTGACCGACGAAAGTGATATGAGGCAAGTTGGACTCAACCACTCCAAAGAAGGAGATAGAAAGGGACCACTACAAACGTAGGGGATCGGATAACTCTACAAGGAAAGGCTTCTCTACCATCCCAGGGAACTCTCTCTCCAGAAGGGAGGCATCTTCAACCTCCGATTGACCCTATCTCTTCCACTGCATTGAGAGCTATAAGTGGCCATGAGAGACTAAAATCATCCAATATAGTGGATTTCACCCCCAAATGACCTGTGGGCATAGGCTTTTATGCCGAACTACGTAAATTTCTGTGTCTCTCTCTTTATTTACATCTTATATGCTTTATTTGCTATTTATTTCATGGATAAGTATGAGATAATTGTGTCAAAATCCAAACCACCATCATGGGCCATTCAACCGTATTGTTGAACTCCAATGAAGTCAGAAAAATGCAATAGCAATTTGGCACCATTTCTAAGAACGAACAAATCACTCTCAAAACAATAAGTCGCATGACCCAACAAAAGCTAGTTCAGCACAAAAGAGGCACTACACTCAATGGAGTGTTACCGCGAAAGAGGAGAAATAAAGTCCTAGCCACTTCCTGGCTCGTCCATTAGAGACTGCTCCACACACGGCCAAGAGCTAGGGCTACCAAACAAACTTCATTCACTGCCCAAGGGCTTCCTTGTGACCACCAATGAAAGCCACATCTGTCCCAGTTTTAAACCCCACCAGCAAAGCAAGTCGAAACCATAGGAATAGCGGTCATGCATGTCCACCGTGGATGCTACTTAGTCCACATTGAGTGCCTCCGACCAGGAAGCTCTCTGCACCGCAACACCTCAAAACTAGTTGCACCAAGCCCCTGTTTTACACGATAGAAATAGATAAGTTTCACTATTTTTTCTCTTTATCTATTGGGAATAAGTTGGAATCCTTGGCCATTGCTTGGAAAATCCCGAGCAAGCTCAAATAGAAGCCTAGCGGGCACCTACTACATTAGTGCTCGAAAACCAGCAATGCAACTTGCATGAGACAAAAGCTAGGCAGGCACTTAACCCGCCAACGATTGGAAAGTCCCAAGCAAGCAATATAGCTCACCTGAAAGACAAGCAAGGTGGGCATGCAACCTACCTACACATAGAGAACCTTGAGCAATGAGCTCGTCTAAGCAACTATCAAAGCAAGTAACCATGGAGCTCGTTTGGGCTGTAAACAATTAGCCCGCCCTCACAAGGATTAGTGAAGGGAAGCAAGGCGGGGTACTTAACCCGCCCACACAGGGAGCATTTTGGATGAGCAATGAAACTCCATTGCTTGCTCGCATCATGGTGAGCAATGGGGGGTCAACTGGAGGCACATACTTGCCGAAGCCTGGCATTCGCGTAGCTCACCGAGCATTGAATAGAAAAAGCCAAGCAATGAAGCTTGCCCAAGTGTGGCAAGCAATGAAACTTGCCCCAAGCAACAAATACTCAGAACACCCGGTTTGCTTGCCCCAATCATGAGATTTAACTTTTGCTAAAAAGTTTGAATTTTGGATGTTGTCACCATAAAGCTCCTCAAATTTCTACAAGGCACTTAGCCCAGATGAACACACAAATGGACAAGCGAGCACTAAGCCCGGATGAGTGCACGGATGGATGGACATGCGGGCACGAGTACTTCCCCGGAGCAATGAGGAGACTTCGGGCTAGCAATCACGCTCGCCTTGAACAACAAGGAAAGACAATTGCAGGCAACAATGTTCTTCTTGAGTAGTGAAGCACTCTTGAGCAAAAACGCTCGTCAACAAAGCTCTCACAAGCAATAACGCTTGCCCCAAGCAACAAAGGACCACGCTGAGCAACGACGCTCTTCCCAAGCAACAAGATAGCCCGCCAAGCAACAACACTCTCCCAAGCAATAAATTACCATGCCAATCAATGACGTTCTCCCTGATCAACAAAGGAACTAGCCAAGCAATAATGCTTACCCCAAGCAACAAAGCTCCCCATAAATAGGGTCACCTTCAAGCCTCGCTTGGGAACCTCAAGCATCACTTGAGCACTATGGAAATAGAATTCTTACAAGTAGTTAGGCCAATTGGCTTAGGTTTTGCAAGTCTCAAACTCATGATTTAGATTATTTCCACGAACCAATTTGGTTTTTGGTGAAAACTTCTCACAATAGTGCAGTCAAGTACACCTCTCGCCACAGCAACGCAATCGAGCATGCCTCCTCCCACAGCAAACAAGGCACACATATGCCTTTGCCACAATAGCCATCATGCAACTGAGTTCCAGCGAACAAGGCACACACGTGCGCCTTTGCCACACGAGCGATCAAGCAAGCCTTTAGCTACTTCATCAAGAAGCGTCAAGACACGCACATGCAACCAAAGCTACCTCTCTCACCATGACCGTCACCAGCAAGTTACCTCCGAGAACAAACCTCTGAGCTCCATAATTCCCTCATGCAGGTTGCATTCGGGAACGAGTCAATGGGCTCGGCAACTGTCTGAGATGGACCTAGGGGTTGACAGCCTCCCTGACCACTTAGCACTGGTTACAACCAACAAACTCGGACTTTAATGCCAAAATATTAACGCAACCTTGAAACCATCTCAGAGGGCAAGAAATCCATTAGCACCAATGAAAAAAAGTTACAAAAGATAAACAGTATGCTCGATTACCATCCTAGAGGGCAAGAAATTCAATGCTCTTTGCTAACAATAAAAAATTACACACAAGCATTAGTATGCTCGATTATTATATATATGCTCACACAAACAAACATTCTAAGAGGACCATCCTCCAAGGCGCTTACAAAGATTTACATGTCTCTTTAAGGTCTGACCTTAGAGATCTTCGTTGCATCACACGACAATGGAAAACCAAGGAAAAGTTCCCAGAATTTATTTTTCTATAGTTTTCGTAGACTTTTCTATCATGGTTGACTTGAAGATTCTTAAAGCCTTCTTGCTGGACAAGTTGACCTTAAGAATCATGGGCATCTGTTGGATATGAAATGAACTAGAGTCCAGCCCATTATTGAAGATATAAAGACAAAGAAAGCTGACTAACGAAAGTGATATAAGGCAAGTAAGACTCAACTACTTCAAAGAATGAAGGAGATCTCTTTAAAAAAATAAAAATAAAGGGACCACTACAAACGTGGGGGATTAGATAACTCTACAAGGAAAGTCTTCTCTACCATCCCGGGGGACTCTCTCTCTCCAAAAAGGAGGCATCTTCTTCAGCCTCCAGGAAATCCTATTTCCTCCACAAAAGCCAAGAGAGACTGTAAAATTACCCATTATAGTGGATTTTGCCCGTAAACTACATATAGATGTAGGCTTTTTTGCCAAACCATATAAATCTCTCTCTCTCTCTCTCTCTCTCTCTCTCTCTCTCTCTATATATATATATATATATATATATATATATATATTTACATTTTATATGTTTTATTTGCTATTTATTTCATGGATGAGTATGCTAGGATCATATTAACGCCTAAACTACCATCTTGGGCCATTCAACTATATTGTTGGGCTCTGAACCCATCAGAAAAATGCATCAACACTTATAGTGGCTTTCTTCACATGGATGAAGCCTCAAGGAAAAATTCTTACCTAGAACGGAGAATACAAGGAATTATAATAGTTAATTGTTGTTGTATGTGCAAGAGAAGTGAGGAGACATAGGATTGCCTTCTTTTGCATTGTGAGGTTGCAAGTATCCATGGAACATGATCTTCGATCTCTTTGGGATTGGTTGGGTGATTCCTTCCCATGTGGTGGAGCTTATAACGTGTTGGAAATGGCAATTTGGCCGCCATGAGTGCACACCTTTGTCCAAGATGATCCCATCATGTATACTATGGTGTCTATGGAGAGAAAGCATATAACACAGCTTTTGAGGACTACGAAAAATTGGTGTCGAAAGAGGTTGCAAGTATCCTATGGAGCATAATCTTCGATCTCTTTGGGATTGGTTAGGTGACTCCTTCCCATGTGGTGAAGCTTTTAATGTGTTGGAAAGGGCAGTTTGGCCACCATGAGTGCACACCTTTGTGTAGGATGATCCCATCATGCATATTATGGTGTCTATGAGGAGAAAGAAACCAACATAGTTTTTGAGGACTAGGAAAAATCGGTGTTGGAGTTAAGTCATTCTTCATTAACACCCTATACCATTGGATAATGGCCAACCATGGTGTTGCCTTTCTATTTCCACTTTTCAGATTTTCTAGCATGTTTTTTCTTTTGTTTGTCAAGTGGATTCCTATAACATCATGAGTGCTAGGTTAATATCATCTTTACCGCCAACCAAATTTTATCTTACTCATTAAAAAAAGCTTTATACATTGCCTAGTTCAAAATAATGAACTTTCATTTAAAAGTAAAAATAAAATAAAATAAATAATAACCAAAATAAACCAGTATAAATGCAAATGGACCAGCCAGGCAAGCTCTCAAAGGAGGAAAGGCATAAGCGCTACTCAAACAGTGTCATTATGCAACATAAACTTATCCAAGTTTTTCAAAAAGCATTTAAGCAGACTCTGGAGATAAAGATCAACAAATCAAGTGCCAAAGTCCTGTGGATTTAGTATACAACTTGAATGCATTAATTGGCCATCGACATGTTAATCAAGACAACTAATGCAAAGAAATGCTAAGAGACACATCACAAAAGTACCAAACAAGTAAAGTTTCTCCACATGAACTTGAACATGGAAACTAAGGAAAGTTTCATGTAAAGTATTTAACTTCACAAATATGAACAGATTTTTTTGTAAGTACAAATATGAATAGATTCAATGTCCATATGATTAACCTAAAATTATACTCTAATGACCATAACTCAAAATTAGATATATGATTATGGAAAGGATAACATATCACTGCATTATACAAACTCTAACTGTCTTTCAGCTGTTCAATGCAATTATCCATACTACCCTGTACAATCCAGGCACATCTGCACCAAAAGTGTTGCATCTTTTTGCAAAAACTAATACAATTCTTCACCACTGACAATTTTGCTTCCCAATATGCTCTCTCAAGCCATCTAATAACTATTATGTATATTCCAGTCACCCAAACAGGTCTTATTATATCTGGGGAAGTGTAACTGATACTAATAGTTGAAAATACTAATTTTTTCAATTTTCAAATTTATTTCAAAAGGGCATAATGTATTAAATTAACAGATTCAATAATAAAAGTAGAGGAAACAAAAATGACACGTCCATTTTAAGTATAACTATAGTTGACGTCTTTGTATCAGCAAAAATGGAGCAGAAAGAATAGCAACACCTGATTAATTAACTGGTTCTTAAATTTTTCAGGATGCAACTTTCGCTCGGAATGAAAAGCGTATGAAACTTGAGCATCCATTCCTATGGAAAAGAGAACAAAGGTTATTCTAACAACATATGGAACAATGAAGACTGTAAAATAGAGAACAAAAATTTCATTTACAAAACTCAAGTTGGAAGAAAAGAAATAAAGAAAGGTATAAATGTTATTAAGAATCGCTCATGATAACGAGGCTCATGTAACAATCATTGTCATATGTTGCACGACTCTACTCAGTGGAATCTGTATTTGTGCATATTGAGAAGCAATGGTGAAGACAAAATGGTGTGGGGTCCATCTAGAAAAGTAGCATTCGAAATGAAATCATTCTATCATTTGTCGTGTTCACGACAGGACCCTTACCTTGGAAGCTCATTTGGAAAAATAAGGCTCCCCCTAGAGTTGCTTTCTTCACTTGGGATGAGGTTTTTGGGAAGTTTCTTATCTTCAACAATATGAGGAAGGGTGTTGTAGTAATCAATAGGTGTTTTTTTTAATAAGTAAACCATTGTATTAATAATAATAGGTGTAGCCCAACTACACAAGATGGTATACAAGAGATAGCACCTATCTAGGAAGAAACAGAGGATGCAAGAAAGTCATGAACATCACGGCCATTAAAATCTACAGCTAAGGCCCATAGAAATAGAGTTCTAATAAAAAGAGTTCTAAGTTCCCCTATTGTGTGCTCCTCATCTTCAAACGTCTAATCATTTTGCTCCTACTACAAATACCATAGGATACAGATATGAACCATCTTCCACACAGCTTTGATTTGTGGGATACCTCCTAGCGCTGTCCAGCCGGCCAGCAGTGCTATCATTGAGGCGGGCATAACCCAAGCTAAGTCTAATCTAAAAAAACCTTCATCCCATAGTGCTTTAGCAAGCTCACAATGCAGTAAGAGATCCTCCACGATCTTGCCAGTTTTCTTACACATGCAACACCAATCTAATATAATCACCCCGCACTTCCGCAAATTATCCATTGTCAAAATCTTACCCATAGGTGCTGTCCAAGCAAAAAATGCTACTTTAGGAGGTGCCTTATTTCGCCAAATCTTTCGCCATGGAAACTAAATGTTTTGCAACTATGTGAGAGATTTATAGAAAGAGCGAACCGAGAATGTGCTTTTACCTGCAGGTACCCACCACAGCAAGTCAACACCTGAATTGCTCGGTGTTGTCATGGAATACAAGAGATTAAAATATTCCTCAAAGCTACCAACTTCCCAGTCTTGAGCAGCCCTATTAAAGTTAATGTTCTATTGGACTTGGTCTCCAGATCTCACCATTAGATCAGTCACCGAGGCTTCTTTCTCGCTTGCGACATAGAAATACTAAAGGGAAGGATTCCTTTAAGGCATTATTCCCACACCAAAGGTCGCTCTAGAATTTTATTCTAGAGCTATCTCCCAACACAAGTCTAGTGTGACAAGTAAAAATCCCCCACCCTCGTCTAATGTGTTTCCAGACTCCCACCCCATAAGCTTCAAATCGATTAGTGTTGCATGAGTAAGAAGGGTGAGGTTCTCAGCTTTCCATAGAACATGGTTACTGGCCTCTTTGGGATAGATTAGGTTATGCCTTTTCAAATGGTGGATCTCTTAACATGTTGGAAAGGGCAGCGTGGTAACCATTAGAGCAAACTTCTATAAAAAGAAATTTAAAAAAAAAAAAATGATCCCGTCATGCTTATTGTGGTGTCTTTGAAGAGAAATAATCATAGTTTTGAGGATTACGACAAATCACAAATCGATGCCAGAGCTGAAGTCTTTCTTGCTTAATATCTTATTTCATTGGATTGTGGCCCAAAATGGTTCAGTTTTTATATTCTACTTCCAAAGATTTTATAGCACTTTTACCTCTTACTAATTAGGGGGATCTTTCATGTACTTCTAGTGTACTAGGTTAACACCCTCTTTTGTCACAATAAAATTTATCTTACTTACAAGAAAAGTTCCTTCTTTTGCAGGATACTAATGATGAACAAGCAATTAATTGAAATTTCAAATTAATTCTCAGAATTAAAAATAAAATACTTAATACTATTTTTGTAATTTTAATACATGTAAGAGACTTCAAATAACTGGACTCCTTTAGAATGTTAAATCTCATCACCAATACAATATCATATTCTTTGGGGTTTAAATCTTACATGGGAAAAAAAGAGCTTCCAAAAAAGATACAATTAAAGTCACTGGAAAGAAAGGGAGCAGTTCAACTAAGACAAATATATAGATATATATATATATATATGAATAAATCTATTTATCATCCTTTTTATCATCATCCTCTCAACATCCCTTGATGTGGCATTAAATGATAGACGTACAAGTAAAATATAATAAATAGTCTCTAATCATTAATACCACATAATGAGATGAGAGGATGATGGTAAAAGGGATGATTAGTAGCATTACTCTATATGAATAAATCTATATATATATATATATATAAATTCCAAAATTTATTAAAGGCATTTAAAATTAGGAAACATAAGAGTTTTAAAGCTTAGCAATGTAACAAATTAAATTAATCTAGGACTCCAGAGGAAGTATCCTTACCCATGCTAAAGTAGTTCCAAAATCCTCCGCGAAATGTGTGGAAACCTTCCTGAGGAAATAGGAGACATAAACACGTTAGAATTTGAAGCAAAAAAGAATGCTACCACTATAAAAGGGGAAAGCTTTCACAGAATGAAAACCAAGCGAGAAAAAAGACTAATTTGATTTTTTACAGCTACTGCTTCTCTTCTATATAACACTAGTGGCTACTCCATAGTGGTTAGTCAGGAACAAGGAAGGTTTCATTTGAAAATCTACGCTTTGCCTTTTTACATGCTATGGAGGCAGGCAGGTAAAATCACTAAATACAATTTCCAAGCAATATCATATTTGCACATATTCCAAAATCCAAACTGCTATCAGAAGAAAGTTGTCAGCCATAGAATAGGGGAGGCCCTTCAAAATATTAAATGACTAGATTCGTAATGTGAACTATACTAAAGTAGATTAATTAGAAATTATCTGCTAATCCATTCAATTAATTTCTTATGCAAATCTGAGCTCAGATACATAAATAATTAATGTATCAATATGCATTAGCCTTTTCTGAGCCAAATCAGAAAATATATCATATCATTTCAATTGATCACACAACTAGCACAAAAAACTGTGATAAAGACATACATCCACTTCAATGTTGCCACTCCGTAGGTATTGTGCAAAGAGTTCTAATGTTCTTTTTTCCCTTTAACTTCAATGTCACAAAGAATGCAATATGAATGATGTTTACTCTTCTTTGCATAAAAGCCATTGATTTATACAAGCTTAATACCATTGTCCCCATTTAGTTTAATACTACTTGCCATAATAATGACTTGAGAATGAAAAACAGAGAGAACCAGAGCCATTCAGAAAAGATAGCATTTATCAGAACAAAATTGTGAAGAATTGTAATCATCTGCTTGTGCCCAAGATAGAATTTCTAGATTTGGTAGCAGAACATGGTCAGCAAATTCTTAGGAGCAAAAAAGACTAGACTGGTACCATTTCGTCCGCATCGGAGACACGATGAAATGCATGCAAAGAATGTGGTAGCTCAAGGGGTTCAAGGGATGCAATGGGATCACAGGGTTCTTTTGGAGCTTTCATCCTCATGAGAATATGCCAACTGGATTACAGAAACAGAATCAATAACCACATCGGTGGTAAGAAAAAGAAAAAAGAAATAGATTTATAAAGGAGGCATGAATGCAATTGTAATGAAACATGAACTAGGTTGTCAATATCCATCGTCCAGAAGTAAGGCTGGAAGGGGAAGTGCCATGTGAAAAGCCATGTATCACCTGTACACAGAAGACACCAACCCCCACCACTCTTCCAAAACCATCATGAAAGGAAAATGATAATGAATATGTAGTTGTAATTTGAGATTCAGGAACTAAATAGTATGGGCACACAGTGCCAGGAGTTACAAAATGATAGTTTGAGATTCAGGCATTAAGTAGAAAGACATCAAGAGAAAAGGTCAATCCCTCCCAACTTTGCTGATACTGCACTCATTTCTACCTAGGAAATTTAAGGATTCTTCGAATACTGCATAACTAGGATCGTAACATTCAACCAACCTCCAACCTGGCAGCATCTGTAGTATGCCAAAGAAGATCCTACTTAACAGAAGGCTGAATATTACTATACAAAAGAAGGGCAATTCCTCAAAAGGACATTTTCATTTCCTCTGAGATCTACGTCACATGGAAATTATGTAACAGAATAGGTTAAATGACTTTGGAGGCAACTCTAGAGTGCAATCTCTTATAAAAGAGTAAACTTGAAAGTATACACAATAAATTATCTGGGACTTGATAACCAAATAGTGCGTCTTCCTGAGAACTAAAGTATTTGAAGAACAATCAAGAGCAAAATAAAAAAACATAATTTGGTCTAAGTCATCTAAGCAGCGACATCACAAGTCTATATTAAATGCTTATAATGGATAAATAAGCCTGTTGTATAACTTGTCTATTTTCATTTCCTTGGCTTTCTTTACTTGACCCAAAAATGATTTAACAGCGTGATCATCTGTCCCAGGATTTTTCTTTCCCTGTAAAAGCAAACTGGATGTTAAACATATGGCAGATAAAATTGAAATTATCAATGCTTACACACAAAAATGGAGAAACTTCTTGGAAGCATGTACATAAAAATATATACATGAAACCGTACATTTCAGAAGGTAATATGCAAGCTTAAGAAGGGGATTATTCCTAAACAATAGATGACAACATATCTTCCAGCTCAGAGTATAGATTATCAAAGTTAAGAAAATGTTCTAGATGCTTGACTAACAACTGTGCTTTACCACATAGAAAACAGAGAAGAAAGAAAATGGATTCATATGAGATCTGATTGGATGCAAAATTAAACAGCTTGTTTAAAATATTACACACATTGAGATTTAAAAGTCAAGGATCTAGCCATTATAACTTTTTGCAGAGACTTCAAAGTAGTAGAACCTACAGAGATGGGTTAGTTCCTACCCATCCAAATGCAAATGGAAGATTATTTCCTGTTCCCATGGGAACTGTAGCAATTGGTGGTGGATGAGATAATTTCAGATCACAAACAACTCCAAGAAGCCAGCCAGCTGTTCCATCGCCACCTGCAACCTAAAAGGCCCGCTATTCATGTTAGATTTATTAAATGTCAGCAGCATACCAGGTCAGTGCAAAATAAAAAAGGTTAGATAAGGTAAGCATAAAAAAGTATCAACCATTTCTAAACTCACAATTAATCTCAAGCGCTTCTCAATGTTCCCTGCAAACTCATCTCCATTATGCTTGAGCTTTTCTAGGTTCACGTAGATCTTGCGCAGCACCTTATCAGGAGCCTCATCTCCTAAATCAAAAACCTGAGTTGTCATTTCAAAGTCAGCCCCCATGGCAAAAAAAAGATGCTCAACTAATTCACAAGAGACTAAAGGAACCTGATTTTCATTGAGAAGACTACGGAAGGTAACAAGAAGATTCCCACCCAGCTGTCCGCCACTCTTGGAATTGATGAACACTATCACTGGACACACGGGCACATTGGAGGCAGTCACAACCTCTGATTCAGGTTTTAGTATGTAAGTAGGAATTTGGAAATCCTCGGCCAAGAACGCAGTCTCGGAATTAGAATCCACCATTACCGCCTGTAACAGTATCACATCATTGCTGGTGATCAAGGTCAGGGAGTAATAAATAGCTAAAAAGATTCTCTGTATAAGAAACACAAGGAAGATCATGCATACTAGCAACTTATTTGCTAATTAAATAAAAGCCAGGAACCAAATCTTTATTTCATTAAGTGACATGTCACAGACTCAAATAGCTAAGTAACAATTCATGTAAATAACAAACCACAACACCATTTGACGGTCCTTTTGCAAATTCAGTTTTTTGGATGAATCTTTCGCAAGAAAATTTTATTAATAAGAGAGAAACTGTTGTAAAAGTGATCCGTACACGAGAGTCCTAAAGAATTACATTAGGTCAAGAGATCCACAAAATCATCAAAACAAAAATGGAAGGAAAAAAAAAAGAAAAAAGTCCAAAATAGTACACCGTTCATCTAAAGACCGAAAGAAACAATATTTGATCTTAACACCGCAAAAGTGCCATACTTTTTGGATGACTGGTTTTGAGTGAATATTCTTATGGATATGATAGATTTAAACTGCTTTTGAGGAATGGTTTGCAAAATTTAATAGATTAAATAATATAAAACAAGCAGGTGAATGAATATTCTTATGGACATGGTAGATTAAAAGTTACAGCGATGAATATTTCACGTCAAAATTTATTCGCAAGTTATATGCGAGTAGCTTTAAAGAAAGCTCGTTCAGTAAATTCAACAAACAACATATCTTTCAACCGTAAAACAAGGCAAACGAAAAGATATAGAGATAAGAAGAATTGATTGGCGAAATAGAAACGAACGCATCAAATGAAAGAAAATTTCTTACTAAGTCACTCATTTTCTTAGCGACCAAAAAGATATCAAAATGATAAAAACAAAAAAACCACAAGCTTTGATGAAAACGATAACATGGAATTCACATCGAAAATAACTAATGCACGCAGGCGAAGACTCTGCTTGCGGATTCGGTTGAAGCGAAGGAAAAGTTGAAATTACCTGGTAAAGGGAATTACAGATCGGAATCGTATGGAGATCGCTTCGGGATTATTGAGCGGAAGACTACAAGGAATGCATTAATTTAATGCATTTAAATTATATATAAATGGTAATCTACAAAATTAAATTAATATATGAAATGAAGAACACAAACAGACAGGTAGGCGTTGACTGCAATGCTTAAGACATTTTTATTTATTTATAAAATATGATATATCCACGCGGTTCTCGTGACAAAAATAACAGTAACTTTTTAAAAATCTGAGAAAAAAAAGTGCAACAGCCACAGAAAGGAGCTGCACTGTTGGACGGGATATTCAATGTGAAAAACGCACCTGAGTGGCTGCTTTCTTTTGGTCTTCTATGATGGAGAAAGATTGATACGTCAGCATTCCTCGTGGCCAGTCGTGTGGGGCCTGCCGTGCATCATTCGGAGCACGATAAGAATTGTGAAGCCCAAAATTCGTCGTAAACTGTTTTACTCTGTAATTTCTTCAAATCATAAATGCATTTATCATTATCTAAAGTATTACAAATTTTATAAAAATAAATATATAAATTAATATAATTTTAAATTATATATTTAATTTACTAAAAAAATTAATTTTATAATTTAACGTATAATATTAAATCATATTAATTTAAATTATATTAAATTATATCTTAACCTATATATTTAGTGAGCAATACTACTCATCATCTATTTTCTCATTATTCACTTATCATCTTATAATGTGACATTAAATAATTAAAAACTATTCATTATATTTCTCTTATGAATCTTTTTTTTTTTTTTAAGAAAGATCATTGAATTCATTCAATAAACCGAAGTTACAAATGTGACTTATCAATACAGGAAAATCTAGACTATAAGCCAACCTACGCATAAGCTTTTAAGCATCCCCGCACACAAAGTAGCAGACATTGTCTTAACTTCTAAAACTCTCTTAAAAGAGAGAGAACCCTTCATCCTTCCAAAGAGGCGGAGTACAACACACAGATACTATAGACACCAAGTCCAATAGCCTAAACTACGATATTAAAAACTAACTAGCAAAACTACAAAACAAAACAAGACATAAAACAGAACCCCAAGCACCGGCCTGAACCCCGACAGCACACCTACCGCAAGTATCAGCAGCACGAGCCCAGAACTGCACGAGCACCCAGTTCACGGTCAAACGACTACCAGCCATAACATCGCCCGCCACTCTCGGTCAACTCTTACCCCGGATTGTGACCGATCAAGCAGCTCATCCCTCACTCAGGTACTAAACACTAATGGCCCCAAACAAAAATCTCACTCGGGTACTAAAATATCTCCCTTGGATATATTCATCAATATTGACCATTTTCCAACCACTACACTGTACTGCCAACATCATGCACTGCCTACAGCATGCAGGGCACTACACTGTACTGTCTGTTTCCCATCCCTTCTGCAGGCACTACACTGTACTGTCCATTTTCCATCCTTTCAGCACTGCCTACAGCGTGCAGTGATGTCCTGCTGCTCGTTTGCTCATCCAGCTCGTATGCACATCTGCTACAGCTCGTCCGCAAGGCTTCTATGGATGCAAGCATTATCTTCGTTTCTGCGAGCCTACAAGCATGCGAGCATATAAATGAAACGCTGCAAAACTGCTGGTGGATCAGTAATGGTAGCTTTGCCCCAGGGATGAGACACTGCAAACAGAACATCCTCCATTTCCGTTGGAAACGCAGCTACAATCAATCCATAGAGATGGAACACTAACCCTTATTAAGCTACCCAAAGCCAACGAGGGCCTTATTTACATAAACCAAACAAAAACGAAAATAAGAACGAGAAAAAAACCCAGAAGAACAGCAAATGAAAATAGCCTGCAAGCAAAGAAAAGAAAACCAGAAACATAAAAACGGTGCATCACCCCCAATATGGCCACCATCCAAGAGAATCTCCACCGTGAGTTCAGCTTGGACTTCAACCCAGAAACCTCCATCAACCCCCATGCATTCCAGCCGTTCATACCAAAAATCACCTCTATTTTTCATGGATAAAACAGAGTCACTGAACCCCTCGGGAGAACACCCCAGAACAACATGCATACCAAAGCTTCTGAACTCAAAATCCATGGCTCTACACACACTGAAGGCCCTCCCCTTTACCACCACGCCCAGCTACGTGGTTGTCCATGGTGGTCCCTCTTTCAACCGAATCGCACTCACGGCCAAAACAACGACATCGAAACCCTCCACCTCCATCGTGTAAAATGCCTTCATCCCGTCCGATTGAAATAAAATGGTAGACGGCTTCAAAGTCCTAGACCAGCGACGTCAAAGCCCTCCATCTCCATCGTGTAAAAACGCTTCCATCCCTTCCGATTGGAAAAAATGGTAAAACGGCTTCCATGTCCTTGACCATGTGGTGAAAACACTTTCCGGCCACCATGATCGCCGCCAACCGACGCTTATTAAAAACGGAAAACAAGCAAAACCAAACAAACTGGGTGGAGGGAGGGGGGAGCCGTAGCTCCCACCCTCCTCAGACGGTTTAAAATCCTTTTTTCTTAGAGAGAAGGATGAGCTTCTCTCTCTAGAGAAGGATGATTAAGTCGCTTATGAATCTATTATTTAAAATCACATAATGAGATGGTAAAAAAATATATTATAAATAGATTTTTTTTTATAGCTAGTTGACCTTCAGTTATTAAAAGAGAAGAAATACAAGGTGAAACAATATCCACCTTGATAAACTCATAATCAAGAAGCACATCTTTTTTCAGCAAGCTTATGAGCTATACCATTATTTCTCTACCAACATGTTGAATTTTCTCAATAAAACCAACTAGTAAAGCTTGAAAATTTGATAGGATACAGCTAAGCCTTCCATTATTTTGGTCCTGTTATAAAAAACAGTGACAACTTGAATTATCTTAAAAAATGAAAGAGCCCAACCCAAGATCTTTACAAATAGAGTAGCAGCATGTAAACCTCTAGTTGTTGCAAGTAATGGATAAACTCAGAAGGACATTGGTTTAATCATGCTAGCAAGAATAACATCATCACAATACGTAACAATCACATCAATACCAATCTTGTTGCAATCAATCTTAATAGTAACATCTCAATTAACTTTAACCCAATTAGTTGACAATGTTTTCCAATGCAAAATTGCAGGCTGTATAGTAGGTCTTGCCACAATTGACTTCTGCGTTGCTTTCAGATAATCATTCCATGCTTGAACAACATGACAATAAGCAGTTTTTTTTCTGTTTTTTTCTAAGCAAGTGAGTACATTTCGTTAAAAAAATAGATAAGATGATACATAAGAAGGAGATAGGGTGTCCCAACAAACGCCCCATAACAAAAACAATAGTACAAAAAGGTGGATAAAAAAAAAAAGGTTTTAGCGACCAATTTGTTGGTCTTCACCCATGTCCTATCAAGAGGACGTCATCTTAAAAGACAGTAATAAGACATTCGCAATAAATTGCGTACAGCTCCGCTAAAAGCGGTGAGTGTGACGGGTACACTGTTGTATGTTATCTTGAGGTGATTTTAAGGAAAGTGAAAATAAAGTAGAAAGCACGACATCGGGTGGACTGATCTGCGGCCAGTGATCATCTGCAATCCCACACACTTGTGATAGCATGAGGCAGCCACGCACCGGTGGGAAGAGGATGGGGTGGCCCAAATCTAAAATATCTCAGTAAAATGAAGTGGCTGGAACTGCGCGTGTAGGCGTCGGAGTGCGGCGGCGCAGGAAGACCACGCGTAGCAACTAGACTTGTGCGAGAACAACACGCCGAGCATATTAGCACAGCTCCACGTCATCCCAATAGATCGACGGCTGTAGGAAGTGGTGGTGCGGCGCGTGTAGGCTGAAGGTGGCCGGAGAGTAGCAAATTTGACCAAAACAGAACCATAGGAGAGATGAGGAAAAAACACTATTTTGAAAGTATATACACAGTGCGAAAAGGAAAAGGAGAAGGAGAGGAGGGTGCTGTATCTGGCAACAACTATCACAAGAAATTTACAGAATGAAAGCGTATCTAGCATTACTCTTTACATAAAAGTGTTGTTGTACAGTAAAAAAGTTGGGCCCCTCAACACAATTGTTGGTTTCGCCAATGCTTCTATGCCAAAGTGATCGAGCCAGTACTACAAAAAACATCAAATCCTTATGCACAGGCCTCACACTCATTTGTTCCATAATAAGGCCAAAATCAGTTGTTGCGATTGCTGTTTCTTGAAGTATCCTATGACCAATAAGCCAAACATTCCTTGCTGAAGGACATGTCCAAAGAATGTGACCTAGTTTTTCCTCTTCAGTCAAGCAGATTGGGCACAAAGGATATGCAACAACATGCCTCTAATATAATTTCATTTTGGTAAGGAGTGCATCAATGTAAGCATGCCATAGAAAAACCTTAACTGAGTTAGTTTTTTGCAATGATCAAATTCTCTTCCACAACCCCCCTCCCAAAAAAAAAAACATTGTCCTTGCATAGAAGACTCTACATTAGACCAAGAAGTTAGTCGTCTTTGCAAATAATAAGCACTTTTCATTGAAAAACAGCCATTAGATACCAATTTGCCTACACAACCAATTCAATTCTATGGAATTGTTAGAATTTCCTTGATATTTGCCTTATTAAAGATAGTATGTATCAACTTCATATTAATCCACCATCCTACTTGTTTATCAATAAGGTCAGCAAACCACTGCATGCTCATGTAAAATAGAAACATGAGACTGAATTTTACAAGAGTTGTCCCTAGTTAACCATTTTTCCTTTCAAATATGGATATGAGTCCCATCACCAACAGTTTGTAGAAGCCCTTCATTTAATAGATGAATGACATTACTTTTACTCCGCCAAATAAAAGAAGGTCTAGTCCCCAAATTAGCATCTAAGATATCAATGGAATGATAATATTTTGCATTAAAGATCCTACTTGGAAGAGAATTAGGATATGTACGAAACTTCCAAGCTTGCTTTGCCAGAAGAGCAAAATTAAAACATTGCATATCTAAGATACAATTTTATAATTAGTAGCAAAAATAATTTTATTTCATTCCACTGTTTTCATTTTTTTTCTTCTATTAATATTTGATAAACATAGATAAAAGGTAATTTTCATTAATATATATAAATCTCAAAGAAAATTTAAAAAAAATCACTTTTACTCATAAATTTCAAAAAAATGGTATGCTAAATATCATTTTTTAAATCCATTTATAATAATAATAATAAAAATTAGTTCATATCCTACTAAGTAAGAATTCATATAATGACTTGCATCGAAATGCCCCTCTCCATATTTCATTTTGGACTAAAACATCCTAGCTACAAAATTTGATAAAGACCAGGGTTAGGCAAAAATGTTGTTGCTATGTATCCGAATGACTAAAATACCCCTACAACATATCAATTTAGACATAAATAACCCTAATCCAAATCAAATCAGCTAATGACAACCAGGAATCTCGATCACAGATCTCAATCAATCATGGAACAGACACAAACCCATGGTGGAGTTGTCCAATGACCCATAACAACGCTGTGGGTCAAGACTGCGAGAAGAACCTAGAGAGAAAGCTACACTGAAAAAAGAACAAGAAATGCCTCTCAAATGAGAAATGCTGCTGGAAGAAGTTTCGAGCTCAACTTTCTAAAAAATTTTCCAAGAATGAATTCCATAAGAAGGGGACAATTCAGAAAATGGTGGAAAGAGAGAGAGAGAAAAAAAAAAGATTGAAAAGATTATTCCAAATAGTGTTGTCGCACAAACCATTTATGATGGCCGCGTCTAGGTGGATTGTGGATAGTGGTGTTATCGGTATGAGAACCAATGATCCGCGGTGGCGTCATGGTCAAGGCTACAAGAGAAACCTAGAGAGGAAGCTATATCAAAAGAAGAAGAGGAAATGCAGCTCAAAGGAGAAATGCTACTACAAGAAGTTAGAATCTCAACTTTTCTAGAAATGTTTCAAGACAGAGGTCCTGAAGAAGAAAATTTCGAAAAAGAGAAAGAGAGAGAAAAAAGAAGAAAATTGAATGGTTTATCCCAAATCTGTCTCTGGGCGTCATTGCACGAACTATTTATGATGGCCACATCTTGGTGGACTGTGGTGCTACCATTCCTACATATCCAAAACTTACATATAGACTCCATTGATACACTAAGATTCAATCAATGGTAATGGTAAGTTCTTAGTCGCATACCTTTCTATTTTGTAAAAGAGAGGCAAGTGATGAGTTTTTGGTTCTACTCAAAGGAAGAAGCAGTGAATGCAATAGATGTAGACCCACGACAATAGCAGCATTGTGGTCTATAATGCTAGGAAAATTTAGAATAAGGATAAAATAAAAAAGAAAAAGAAGATTTAATGGATTGTTCCAAACTTGCCTATAATGTCATCACACAAACCATTTATGATGGTTGTGTTTAGGTGGATTGTGGTGATACGAGTCTGGCATGTCCAAAACTTGAGTATAGACTTTATTAATACATTAAGATCCGATCAACGACAAGTTTTCAGCCGCATGCTTTTATTTTTGTAAAACATGGGCGAATGATAACTTTTGAGTTTTACTCAAAGGAAAAAGTGGTGAAAGCAATAGATTTAGACCCACGACAACGGTAGGGTTGTGGATATCTAGTGCAGACACTTTTGCTTGCCCTACAGGGTACGATCACCTTTTCTCTCACCTAGGACAAGCACTTTTGCTCGCCCCCTCAACCAGACAAGGGCAAGCACTTTGCCACCTAGTGCTCGCCTGACTGTCGAGTACTTTTATACACCCTCCAAGATTTTAGCACTCTTCCTTGCCCGAGTGCCAGTTGTTTGACCCTAAGTTCAAACAATCTTTACTCAACCCGAGTAAGAGCACTTCTTGCTTGTCCCTGGGTTCTAGCACTTGTCTTCCACAATGTTTTGGAAACATTATATTTTTTTCAAATTCCAAATGATTTGTATATATAGAGGGAACACGTGCCCTTCTATTTCTAGAATAACCCTAATTTTTTATGTAATTCCATAAATATAATATAAACACAAGACACAAAATAAATTTAAAATCAAACTTAATTAGATCAGGCCAATTTGGAACGAATTTGATCAACACAATAATAATAATAATAATAATAAATAAATAAATAAAAAACAAAGAACTTGTGTTATCTTTTAATCAACACGTGCAACTCATAGGTTAACTTGATTAATCCATTTATTTAATACATCATTCCCGTAATATATAAGAAAAATTCTACTAATCATTTCTATACCACATACCTATCTTTATTTTTTATCTTTTTATTTTTTGAGTAATGATATACCTATAACTACTTTATAACTAGTTTACAATTTAATTTAAATTAACCTGTGTAATTGTGATACTTTATTAAAAGACAATTTCAATTTTACTTAACTACCCTTATTTTAAAGTAAAGTATTAAACTAGTTGTAGACTAATTGTAAATTTATCAATTTTTTTTTTCCTTAACATGTGTGTAGTATAAGAATGATGAGTCTAAATTCAAAATATTCTTACAATATCCATAGTTGAGACTAGGGTTGCAACCCGCACTGAAAATATTGGATTTGTGCCTGACCCGATTCTGATTTCACAATTTAAGGCGCCAACCTGATCCGAATCAACCTGTCAAACACAGAATCGGGTCGAACCCGTATGACCCGACTTAGTCTTTATTTATTATTTAAAAAAAAAAAAACTGAAAATATTGCTCCTCCTCTATCGGCAGAACTTGTTTGTACTGATTTTCTACATATGCAAATTTCCAACCCAATCAAGAAAAGCAAGTTGCATCATAGATTAAGCTTATACATTTTTAGATCATTCGACCAATAAGTTTAGTAATTTTTTTAAAACTCTCATCAACCAAACACATGTGACTACTGCACAGATCAACGAGTCATCGGCTTCAGATTTATTGAAAGCAAAAAATCTCCCAACAAATGAAACACAGAAAACCCCTAACAAATTAATCCCCAAACAACGAGATCTATAACAAATCCCCAAACAACAAGATCTATAACAAATGAAAAACCAGAAACCCAGAAACCCAGAAAATAAGCAAAATCACTGGACACCATCGGGCTTGATCATGATGAAAGTCTGCTCCGTATTTTTCTCCATCAAAGGCTTTTGAGTTGCAGCTCTAAAAATGGAGCTGGTTTTCCATGTGATTTTTTTTACCTGGTTTTATTTTTTCTCTGAAGAGGAAGATCGACAGTTACGGCCAGAGGTAGCGGTTGCGATGAAGGCGGAAGATGCAGAGTAGCAGCGCCTGAGAAATCCAATTCTGGTGTGTGGCAGCGGAGGCAGTAGAAGATGTGAAGCGAAAGAGGTGTCCGAAAGGCTGCGAGCTCACCTTCAAAGCCTCCATTAAAGCCGTCCCTTCCTCTTTCTTTTCCCCTTACAGAGTTTATCCCCTACTTGTGCTGTAGAAAGACATCGTTGCCCGCATGGTATTTGAAGGCTAGGGTTTGAGAGAAATAAGAATGAAGATGATTTTATACGGTCGGTTTAACACTTAGATTTAAACCCGTTTGTTTTTATCGGATTGGTGACCTGATCATTAGTGACCCGTCAAATGTCGAGTCGGGACGGTTCAGGACACTCGGATCATGCGGGTTGTCGGGTCCTATGCACAGGCCTAGTTGAGACCTTGAAAATATCTTAAAGATACAATATACGAATAAATTTCTAGCAACTATTTTATTTTTATATACTAATGAAATGATAAAAATACCTCGTGCATCTATTTGAAAACATTGAGAGAGTTTCAAAATTTCATAATAGTTGAAAAGTAAAACTCATGAATCGTGAAGGAATTTTCATGTGTTGTAAGGAATATTTGATCGAAAATCCAAGCTAATACAGGCTTTTAAAATTGTAACACCTTCATCGCAACATTCTGTCATAAAAAAAATGTAGAAGAATGGTTAAAGGCTAGCTGATCACGCTGGTCCGTGTCGCCTCCATCAATGAGGATCTCAAGAGCTAATACATGTTCATTTCTTTTTAAGCTTTTATAGAAAATCAGAAGAGTTAGGCTCCAGTTTAGTTTTACGCAAGACTAAGTTGAAATCAAATTCGTTTAGTCTAATTTTTAGTTAAATATAACCTTTAAATACTAAACTTTTAAATTATTAAACTCGTCTAAATTCAAAATCCGGCTTCCTTATATGTGAAACTTATAACTTTTTACAATTTCTTATAAATAATACTAAATTAGTCTTAATATCCAAATACATTTAACTTTATTTTAGATCAGCTCCACATAATTCACTCTATTTACTAAACTCATTACTATTTATAAAGAACTAAACTCAACTCAATATCTAAACACAGTCTTAGTTTTGAATCTCGTACTTAATTTTAAATTGGAAAATATTTTCTATATTTACAATTTTATTTATGTAATTGTACATGATGATGTGTAGCTACTAGAAATCATGATATTTTAAAATTTTAAAATTTGAAATTTAAAACACAAATTAAAAAAAAATGTTGATAAAATGGACTGTCATAATATTATGTATAAAATTATACGTGTGGGTTGCTCTTTTGAATTTTATTTCGTTTTCTTTTTAAAGACAAGAATTAAAGAATATTCGTTATTGATGGCCGAAAAAGACTATGAATATTGAATGAAAACCAATGATCTTGGATAATTTCTAAACCAGAAAGTTCAAAAAAGCTGTGATTGCGTCGTCCAAACAAGCAAGCGGTTGGTCATATGTCTTGGATATGTGACGTAAAACGATTTATTATTCCCACTGGTAAAGTTGGGCACATGTACACACGCATATAAACTATGAGTAGGGTCGGGTCCACCCATTTAAATCATGTTGTAAAAGTGTGGGGTCGAATTAAGGAGATTGGTAGGCTCTTGCCTCCGCTAACTCAATTGACAGCAATGCCCCATCGAATCGGATAAGGATGCTAGAATACCCATGTCCCAGAAATTGTCTTGGCATTTAAAAACGATTTGACTTATTAATTCACTTTACCTCAATTAAAAACCCTAACGGTTAGGATTGGCAGATATGTTTGGTTAGTAAGGTAATTTGATTACTTTAATTTTATTATTATTTATAGATTATTTGATATTATCTTAGCATTTAAACGAAGACCCCTTTTTCTAGAAAATGATGGAATTACATGTTGTTCGAAGTAATTAGTATTCCAAATCTATTATATAATGTTATGTTATTAAATAACACTTCAAAACTACCTATATATTGATTCGTCTATACTGACGTGATATTCTTCGTTAAATTATAATATCAATTATCAAATACTATTTTTCAAAAAAGCTTTTTGCGTGCTATAAATATATAGTAGGTATAAAGTGATTTGCTTTTAGCTTTTCGGTCCAATTTGTGATTTTGTCTCTTCGTTTCTCAATAATGATTTTGTGTCTGTTGTTGGCAGTTCAGAATCTTATCCACTCTCGTCCTATCTCGCTTTGATGTACCTAAGAAGAATAAACAAAATGTTATATTTATAAAAAGAATCATTTACAAATAAATTTATAAATTAGTTATATGAAATATTAAATTTATTTTATAATAAAAATAATTTTATAATTTAACATATTATATAGGTCTGTGAATTGATTTTTATATAATTCTTCTGTCATTAAAGTATTTTTTAATTAAAATAATCAAAATTAGACTTTTTAGTAGATAAATTTCTTTGAAAGATCGATATATATATATATATATATATATAATAAGATTAGGACGTAGAGGAGATTTTAACCAAACCCTTAAAATTTGAAGTTTTATAGGAAAAATGTAAATCGGTGGGGAATGCTCTTATATATATATATACACACACTGTAGAACATCACAGGAGGCGGCAAAACTAAAGACCAAAAGAGAAAAATCACTACTAATACAGGGACAAGAAAGGAAAACGAAAAATGAGATACAAAAGAGACAACAACTTAAATCAACTGACTCAATCAAACAGGGTTAGAAAAGGAAAAATGAATAGAATAGAGGGCTAAAAATTGAAAAACAGATGGCCAAAAATTTACTGTAGTTTGATGGATAGGCTCTTTTATTTATATTTATATTTATATTCATAAGAATAGATTATAATATATGCAACTCGGTCCTACTGGTTTTTTTTTTTTTTTGGGTAAACGATGGAAATTTTATGATTTGGGAGCAGCTTAATGTTATTCAAATTTGGCGTACCGCCAGGTCCATAAGGTATACATACCAGATCCCAAAACCTATATATTTAGTTATATTCAATGTTTTCAGAAATTTGTAAACTTCTTTTCAATTGTTGAGTACACTAAAAAATTAATTTATTGGGTCATTTTTCAAAAAGATATCAATTAAAATTGCACCCAAAAAATATATATATATATCTATCTATTATTATAAGCGCCTATGCGCTTACTACAGTAAATTCACACTCCGTTTCCGTTCTTTTTTTAACAGTAATAAACAGTAAATGACATTGTCATTCTGTTTCCGTATTTTTTTTTAACAAAGCATAGATTGATTTCTCCCATGATGTCAAGCTTTCCACATGGCATTAAGCATTGCCAATCAAGGACCAACATCATCACATGGATCTTTGAACTTATAAGCCAAGGAAAGATTGATTTCTCCCATAATGTCAAGCTTTCCACATGGCATTAGACATTGCCAATCAAGGACCGACATCATCACATGGATCTTTGAACTTATAAGCTACTTTTCTGCAAAGTATTTTAGTACTTTGATCTCTCCCATGATGTCAAGCTTTCCACATGGCATTAGGCATTGCCAATCAAGGACCGACATCATCACATGGATCTTTGAACTTATAAGCCAAGGAAAACATTTCAATACGCACTCTCTCTCTCTCAAATACCACCCTCAAACTCTCTCTCTCTCTCTCTCTCTCTCTCTCTCATGGAAAACGGATTCAAGCTCAGAATCTCTCGCATGTTCCGAGGCTCGTTCGGCTATTGCGGCTCCCGGAACCTCTCCGACGTAGTTGAAAAAGCCGTCTTGAAAGCCGTCTTTCTGCCACAGAACCACCAGAACTTCCACATGATCGAGCCCTTTTCCCTTAGCCCTCGATCCTTCACCTTCATTTGTAGACCCAAGCCCTCCCAAACCCCAGAAACCATGAACCACAGCTGCTTAATAGCAGCAAAAGATTCTCTCTGAAAAGAAAGTCTCCCCGCCTTATTCTCCTTTCGCTTTGGCCAACCCCGATGGACGAACCTGCCCTCCTGCGTCTCCAATCTCTCCCTTCAATCCCTTCTACCAGCTCGGAGATTCAAAGTCTAAACTGAAAAAGAAGAAAGGCTCCGAAAGAAATAAGAGTAAGACGAAAAAGATCCGCAGTCCGTCTCTCCTTTTTCTGTTTTCTGTTCAGTGAATTTATAAATTATATTCTTTAAAATTTAGGTTTGTGGTTCCTTGATTATTATTGTTAGTAGTATTAGAAGTTAGTAGTTTAACTGTCGTTGGTTATACGGGTTGTTTTTCTGTTCTTGAGAGGGCAATTTTATGGGTTAATTACCAAAGGCAATTACAGAGTTAACGTCAGTTTGACCCTATAAAAAAAAAACATTTTCGTCAGTTTGTTCCCGAAAGAAAAAGGGCCATTAATTCCTCTTTAACATGCCTCTTAACGACTTTTTTTTTCTTCCCTAAGGGCCGGGGTTTCACCTTACACCTGGTACTTAACCCCGGTGAAAATCTCTCTGCTGATCTTTTCTCTGCAAGAGGGCATCTTTTTCTGGGCATGTCAATGGCCATTTTGGCAAGTTATCCTTTGTCTAAGCTTTAGAGTACCGTCAAAGGGAAGGCCAAGGTTGAAAATTTATACTAAGACCAAGTATACTGAGAAGATCAACTTATCAGAAATACTGAGAAGATAAAAAATAAAAAATAAAAAAAGGTTTGCTTTGGAAAAGGCATTCTGGGTAAAAAGGCAAGGAAAAAAAATGAATGATCATGGTTTATTGTTCAAACCCCGATCCATCTACAGCCTTATCATCAAAATGAACGGCGGATATTCGATGAAGTGAGGTCATAGTTTATTTGTGATTGAGTCTCTTTTACGTATCTTTTTGTATATTATATACTAATCACAGCACACACAAAAATTGTGTAAAGGGACCAAGTCGGAGGAAGAGATAGATGAACTAAGAAAGAAGACGGAAGAAGAAAGGAGGAAGAGAGAGAGACAGAGATAGGAAAAGAAAGAAAGAGACGGGAGGCGGTGGTTAGAATAGTGGTGTGGGAAAACAAAAAGCGATGGGGCCCTTGAAGAAAAAAAATTACTCACTCCCACTCCCCTACAACTCCATCTACTCCTTTTTCTCTATTTTCATCTTTATATGTCAAGTGGGCTGTACTCATTTATCATGATTTGCATTCATGTTTATAAGATGGATTTGATTTGAAACCAACTAATGGGTTCCGGCCAATGCATTATATTATAAGGTGCATATTATATTATTCCTGTGCAACATATTCCAACATACATCGTTATTATATATATATATATAATATTATATATATATATAATATAATATATATATTCTCACACTTTTCTTAATACTTTTTATTTTTAATCACGCAAAGTCTTTACATGATCTTTCTGAATCTTTCACTTTTGGCATCTACTATTTACGATTTTAAACTTCCAAATCTGCTAAGTGATTAAAATGATTTGAAGGTGGCATTTTTGATGTGAGGCGTTAAAAAAAGACGAGAAAACTAAAAACGTTTTGTTGAACATCATTGTCTTGGCTGATGTTCAATGTCGTGTAAGTAACAGAATATGATGTTACACTTTGATGAGAGTATATATATAACATGAATCGAGCTATATATATATATATATATACACGAATTGACCAATAAATTATGCTGTTTGCGAGATGCAATATGATTGATAATTATAATCAGCATAAATTAATCTACACTTGTTGCCAATTATATCACGACAATACGAACGGAGTGCTGAAAGGATAAACATGCTTTTGTATGGATGGACGTAAGGTTAGGTCAGGTGTTAATAGTAATTATATTCTAATTAAATTAATAATAATAATAAAATTATTATTACATGTTAATAATAATTATATTATATTGGGCCCACAAAAAAGAAAAAACCACGCGTAAGAAACGGAGAGATAGAGAGAAGGGGCGGGGAAGACGGGCGGCCATAGGAGAGAGAACGAGAGAAGGGCGCGGGGAGGAATCGAAGAAGACTCTAGAAAAAGGAAATTGTATTGATTGAAAGGGATATGATGGGTGACAAAGAAGAGTTATTGTACATGAGAAAAAGTTAAGTGGGTGGACGTGTCACAACTCCTACAAACGAGTCACACTAAAAACAAAATAGTAATTTAAATTAATATTGGTGATTAAACATGACATAAACCAATTATAAAAGAAATTAACAGTTCATGATTTGGCTGGCATATACACTATTGCCATGTGATCTACGTCCTCATCAATCAACAAAAGATTAGCATATACACTATTGCCATGTGATCTCTTCTCTCTTCTCTCTTCTTTCTTCCCTCTTTCTCCACTCTCTCTCTCTCTCTCTCTCTCTCTCTCTCTCTCTCTCTCTCTCCAGACAGAAGACAGAAGGTTTCCCCACGTTAGGTCCTACATTCCTCAATCAAATTTGGCCTTTCTCCAACGACAATAATGGTGATGGGATCAGAGCTTTTTTTTTCTTCACTCCCTCTCTGCTCTTCTCTATTTTTACTTTTCAGAAAAATCTCTCTCTCTCTCTCTAGTAAGGCCTTGTCTTTTCTTTCTCTCCGTCTCGCCTAGCCTCGGTTGCCGCCATCAACAGTCGCGGAGCAAGCCGGACAACAACCATCCTTCAAGCAGCAGCAGTAGAAGCAAAGCAAAACCATCAAAACTGCTTCATTCTATTACTTGATTTTTTGAAAGAGAAAAAAAAAAGTGATTTTTTTGGGTGTTGGAATTTTTTTACAGTTAAATGGTGACCGATTGAAGTAAATGATGAGCTCATTTGGTGGATTTGATCTTGTAGTTAGTGGTAGCCACAACTTTTTTTTTTCCCCTTTCATACTCTCTTTCATCTGCATCTCCTCTTTCAGACTTTCATCTTCACTTTCTCTTTTCTCTTCTCTCCGAAAGTAAACTTTTTCTCTCTCTTCTTTTCTTTTGTTCATGTTGAGGATCGAGAACAAGATCAACGCGCAGGTGACCTTTGTTAAGAGGAGGAAAGCTGTACGACTTTTGCTGCAATTCAAGGTATTCACCAAAACAACAAAACCACTTTTGCACCCTCTAAACCACAAAAGGTAAAGCAAAACTATCAAAACTGCTTCCTTCTATTTTTATTTTTCTATTTTCTAAGTCATCTTTCTTTTATTTTCATCTCCGAGTTGATTTTTTGAAAGAGAAAAAAAAAAGTAATTTTTTTGGGTGTTAGACATGTATTTTTGTTGTGTATTGACAGATCTATATCTATTCCTTCAGATCTATTAGTTTTCACTTTAAACGTAAAAGTGAATGCAACCCTCATCTGCGCAGAATATGATTTTATCTACCAAAAATAAAATGGAGCACACAGAATATCTACTAGAAGATAAATACACTATGAATATTTGTGAGATATTATTTTATTATATCGAAACAAAATTACAGAAATTTGAGGCTCTTCGCCTCATTCTTCAAACGATCTTGCTCCTCTAAAATTTGCGTGGCATCTCTGTCTAAAGGAGTAGGCAATCTAAAAGAAGAATTAAGCAAGGATTTTAATTTCCTATTTTCTTGCTTTATTGCTTCTATCTTCATGTGAGACTCCTGAAGAAGTCGCTGAAAGATAGAAATTTTCTCATTGAGTTTATCCAAATCATAAGGTTTGGATTGTAGTCGCTGAGAAAATGCATAAATAGCTGAAGAGTAATGGGTACCGAGATTTACAAGGTCGTAGATAGCTTCAACATCTGACTTATTAGCCAGATCATTATTGTATTGTACTATAGAACCTACAGCAGAAGCAGAAACAACTGGTGAAAATGGTGTAGAATACCTCACGTATTGGTTACGAGAAGATTGCTGGGCCATTGTAGAGTAAGAATACAGAGCGAGATTGCAGAATAAGAATGCAGACTGATTACAGAAAAGTAAAGAAGATGGGATGCAAATGAAGATGAGCTGAAGATTTCTTTTATAGAGAAAATTATAAAAGGAAGGACGAAGCATCTCTATTGCTTCACGGCGTCCCTCGTGAAGCGTCTCTTTACAAGAGACAAGAGATGTAGTAGAATAGCCTTTCGGCGCCTGACAACTCCAGAAGAGCTATAAAAATAATGCGGTGCTTGTTCGATGTAAAAACGTGGTTACCGTTTTTGTTGAATATGGAGGTTGGAGAATTAATATTGATGACTTCTCCACTAACTATGTGATTTACATCTGCATCAGAGAATCAGTCAGTGCCTTCTTTTTTTCTTTCTGTCTTTACAGGTCTCCGTAATCTCTTTCCTCGCCCACAGTTTTGCGACAGAATCACCTATAGAAACCGTGGTATAACCGGCTATTTGGTATTTGTTTATCTTATTTTTTGATTAAAAAAAAGAGAGATGGACCCACCACTGCTTTCATACGTCCAAGGGACCTATGAAAACGTCCATTGGACGTTTTATTTCTACTAGTATATATATATAGGGCTAATTCCAATTCAAATTTGAATTTGAATGAGGATGAACTTTTTTGAATTATTAAATAGTAATAAGCAAAAGGGGATTGATGTGGTGGCTGTTGAGAAAGCAAATAAGATAATTTTAGATGAGGAAGGAAGTTCTGAATATTTAGTCCCGTTTATATTTGTAAAGTATTTTATCTCATCTCATCTTATCATTATAATTTTTTCAATTTTTTAGACAAAATATAATAAATAATTCAATTTTTTCAAATTTCAAAATAATAATAATATTAAAAATAATATTATAACAATATTTTATTTAATTTTTATCTGAAACCATCTCATATCATCTCATCTCATCTCTGAACCAAAATAACAAAAAGATAATGAGATGAGGGAGTTGGGGAGAGACAAAAAGATTTCAAATTGGGAACACATGGAAGGAAGCTGTGTTGCTGAGCTGAGCCTGGCCTGGGTTTAGATCAACTCAAGGCTATTCATACAAAAAAAAAGGACAACGTTGGAAGGTATAGCTAGTCGAGCCCAGTTCATGTAGGATACCAAATTGCAATATTTGCTTATAGTAGTCCTGTTGACAAAGGAAGCACAATACTTCACAATATCAAAGGAGGATGGAAGAAACGTGCAAGAGGGAAATGTATGATCATTAATAAAAATACTTTGATTATGCATAAGAAGGGGGGCTTAGTAGATGAAGATGACTTTTGTGAGGGTGAGGAAGGTAGGAAAAGATTGAAGGGTAATGGAGAGGGGGATCATACGAGTACATATGTTCACTTGGCGGTAGCTGATGAGGCAGTGCTGCTCATCAGCTACCACCAAGAACAACGAAAACCTTAAGTCGAAACTGTCGGGGGCTTGGTAACCCCCGAGCAGTTCATGACCTTTAGTATATAGTGAAGGAGAAGAGACCAGACTTAGTTTTTCTAATGGAAACTAAGTTAAATGCATATAGATGGGAATATCTGAAGAGGAAATTAAAATTTGAAAGCTATTTTGTGGTGAATCTCGTGGGAAGAAGTAGATGATTGGTCTTGCTGTGGAAACTAGAGATAAGGGTGGCAATACAATCTTACTCTAGGCTCCATATAAATGCAAAGATTAAGTTTGATCAGGAGGTAGATGAATGGCAGTTTACAGTTTTCTATGGACATCCCGAGGCTAGTAAGAGGCAAGAAACATAGGATATGTTGGTGTCATTAAAACCCTCAGATCACATGCCTTGGTTTATTTGTGGGGACTTTAATGAAATCTTATCACAAGAGGAAAATAGAGGAGGTAATGCTAGAAGTGAAACTCAGATGAACAAGTTTCAACAGGCCTTAGAGAGGGGGATTTATTTGACTTGGGTTGGATAGACTCAAAGTTTACTTGGAGTAATAGACATAAAGATACACCCTTTACATTGGAAAGATTGGATAGAGGTAGCAAATAGAGGCTGGTTGGATTATTTCAATGCAGTAGAAATAGAAACTCTAGTAGCAAGAAGTTCTAATCATAGACCCTTGCTATTTTCAAGTTGGCAGTAAAATTTCTTATTAAGAGGACACAAGAATTCTTTCAAATATGAAGTGGCATGGGGTTAAGAAGAAGATTGCAAGAAACTAGTAAGTGGTTGAAGGAAGGAATTAGAGAAGATCCTATAAAAGAGGTGCAACACAGGCTCAATCTCAATAGAGTAGTTTTATCAAAATAGAGTAGAAGCTGTAAAACATACACAGAAAAAGAAATAAAGGAGAAATCTGCTATGCTTAAACAGTTGCAAGAAGATGAAAAGCAACAAAATGTGGAGGAAATATTGTAGTTACAGAAGGAAGTGGGGGATTTACTTCTTAAATAGGACCTAAAATGGAGGCAAAGGGCGAAAAGGCATTGATACCAACAAGGAGATAGAAATACCAGATTCTTCCATGCATGTGCTACATAAAGGAGAAAGCATAATTTTACAAATAAAAAAAAAGTGAAGGATAATGATGGAAATATGAGAATTGAATAGTCTAAAATTGCACTAGCCTTCCAGAATAATTTTCAGAACATATATATACATCTTTAAACCCACGGGCAGTTGATATTGAAGTATGTATACAGAGTATTGACATAAGAGTGACAGAGGATATGAGTGCTGATTTAGAGACTCCTTTCTCTCATGAAGAAGTATTTGAAGCTCTACAACAAATGGGTTCATTTAAGTCTCTAAGACCAGATGGGTTTGGAGCAGATTTTATCAACACCACTGGAATGTTGTGGGATTAAAGATATGTGGGGCAATGTTAGAGGTCCTTAATGGGGGAGGTGTGCCCGGTACCTTAACTCATTCAAATATTGTTTTAGTTCCTGAGATTGATGTTGCATTGTCTGTTAATGATTTTAGACCCATTGCGATGTTGGAGACCACTGCCTCGTCACTTGTTGTTGCTGCGTTAGCTTCCCTTTTACTTCTAAACTCTCCGTTAAGTAAAATTATTAAGAAAAATCTTGACATGTTTTACACAGTTGATGCTGGTGGGTTGGGTTTGTCTTTATTTTTAACTCACACCTATGTTACTAAGATTAAGCGTACTTTTCAAGCACTGTGGGGACTTGGTGTTGTTAAGTCTTTGGCTACTTATACAGTTATTTCTCTTCTAGCCACTGTGCCTTTGGGAGAACTATTCTTTTTCTACATTAATCTAATTTGAAAAGGTAGTACAACTTATGAGTATGTTGTTTCTCCTCCACTCACTTGCATTCGATCTTGTCAACTGGGCCTCTTAACAACCTGAGTTCACTCACACTTCACCCACCTACCAATCAGTCCTCAAATCTCTCTCTTTGTCACTCAAATCACCTACCACGGTGTTCAATAAAATGGGTGTTAAAGGCATATCCGTTAGCACTCTTGGGTTGTTGTTCTTTGTCATATTTTATAGGACAGTGCTAGTTTACATTACCATCAATCTCTTTAATCTACACTATGGAGATGACAAACTTGACAAAAAAGGGGCAGAAATTGTGCCTCAGTTGTTCATGGAAATATCAATTAAGAGTTGTGTGGTCTTGATGTTTTGGTGTAAAGGAGTCTTTGAGATGGAAGGCAATGAGAGTGTTGGTTATGGTGTAATCGGGCAGAACATTTTGTAGTTGAAAAATGTGTGGCCAATGACTTTATAGGTTCCTTGGGCTTTGAAAGGGCAAGGTCTGGTTTTGGCAGCGGTTTTGGTTCTCTCAGGGTTGTTTTTAATGGAAGTTGTAGAAAAGCATCAATGGATCCTTGCTAATAAGCACCTTATGAGTTCATGTTTATCATTTGAGCACTGTGATGTGATGGGTGGCAATGATGTTAAAATTGAGATTGCATGCTAGCAAGAAACAAGGTGTTCTTCCAGGATCAAGAAGCCTACCCATACCTTATTGGCAAAGTGCTTTGGAGGGGAAATGTTTGTCACGCTTCAATACATCTACAGGTTCAAACTGAACTCATTGTGGGCTTTGGTTTGGGGTGATAAAGATTAGAGGGTTGGGCTCAAGTTTTATATGAGCTCAAGTGTACTTAGTTTTATTGTATTTCTTTTTATGGGCTAGGGTTGTGTTAATTAAGCCTAGTTGCTTATATCTTGTGTAATTGTTATTAGTTTGGATTTAGAAGGTCATGACCTCTATTTAGCTTTCTGTAGGGTCTCTATATGCATTGAGTTTGATAGTGTAAAGAATTATTTTGAATGTTAAAGAAGTTTCTTATTTTCTCTCTCATTTTCCCTCTCACCTTTTTGGAGGAGCTCCCCTCGAATAGATTATATAAGAGTTCTTTTATCAAATACTGGGTGTGTTATAGGATATAACTTATGCCAATGTACAAGAGGGAAGAAGAGCATTCTAGATCAAGGTGGATAAAGTTTTAGAAGAAGAAAGAAGTGACGAATGGAAATAGAGAAGCAAATTGGTTTTGCTGCAAAATGGGAACGAGCACACTATATTTTTTAATAAATGTGCCACCCAAAGTTGAAGAATGAATCAAATAAAACAAATCATTGATGAGAATGGAGCCCATCATTCAATAGAGGATCATGTTAGCAACACCTTTATTGATAACTATCCAAATCTATTAATTTATGTAGGGCTCTTAGAATTGTATGCAGCATGTCTATCACCAATGGAGACTCGGATTATAGAGAAGATGAATTCAAGGCTATTGGAAGAATATTCAAGAGAAGAAATATAAATTGCTTTTAACAGGATGGTGCTAGCGAAGTCATCAGTGCCATATGGCTATGCCACATATTTTTACCAAAGAAATTGGGAGGAATGCCTCAACACCGAAAAATACTTAAAGGATATGAACAAAAATTTTATAAATATTAAATATTAAATGCAGATGTATATGTCTCAGAATTAATCGATCCAACAATAAAATGGTGGAACACAAAACTGGTGCAGGCAGTTCTTGACATAGATGAGGAAAATATGGTCCTACAGCTACTTAAAACTTTACTCCAAAATGGATGATAATTAGCAGATATGGAGTGCCTCATCAACTGGAGACTTCACTGTTAGAAGTGCTTATCATTGTCAGAAGTATGTTGATAGAGAGAAGGATTGATCATCAAGTGAAGGAATAACCAATACTTATGGAGGGGGATATGGAATATGGGTGTGCCAATCGAATTCTACAAAAACTTTCTTACGGAAAGCGTGTATGGATGGTTTTTCTACAAAGTTAAATTTACCAAAAAAGAAAATAACATTCAAACCAAGATGCCTAATATGCTAGCTAGAGATGGAGTCTATCACCTATGTTTTATGGTCATGCCCAGCGCAAAAGACGCAGAGTTCTTGAAACCAAAAAACTCTCAATAGGTACATGCAAATTTGATGTTATGTGCGAAACTCATAACATATTTGAGTGAAAAGCTTGATGTTAAAGATGTTGAATTGGCTTTAGTTGTGGCAAAATTGATTTGGTGGGAATATGCACTGGAGTAAGTCAAAGGGGTCGGGATGGTATATAGCAACTTGGGATGTGGCCATAGATAAAGTAAAAAACACGAAAATAAAAAAAAAAAGAATTGGGAGTTGCAACATATTATGAGAATTAGGTTATAAACTAGAATTGGTATCTTTTGAAGCAATAGGAGTGCTGTTACAACTTATGATCAAGAAGATTATCTTAGAAAGGGGATGTATTCCAAGTTGTAAAGGAAGAACAAAAACAAGGAGTCAGTTGGTGCTGTTTTTGGTTAGATAGTTGAAGACACAAAAGGGATCATAAAAATGTTTCCTCATTGCATAGTTCAACATTAAAAAATCATGCAGAACAAAGAATTAATTGTAAAATCAGTACTTGGAGTTTTCATGATTTGGCAAATTGAGTGTTAAGTTTCCAATTTTCACAAAATTGATTCATGAACTACAAAAAACTCGCCATATGTTATTAGTATGTCACGTGCAATCTTTGATTAGCTAATAATATTGTTGCCATAGCCACTTGAGGATTGACACGTGGCATTAGTATGCAACATGGAAATCCTTTGTTAATTCTCTAATGGGACACTGAAGAATGTACCTAATTGCGAAAATTTTAAAATGTAAGCATTAATTTTGCAATAGTTCAAAATCTAATACTTGATTTTTAAAAATGTGAAAACTCAAGTTGTGACAATGCAATTAAACCTAAAATTCATGTATGATTGTTGCCACAATTATATTTATATAAGTGAACAGAAATTTGGCCAATAACCCCATGTGCTCTGTCCCGATTAAGATACCCTCTTTTATAAATATAGCCCCATCTGTTATGAACAACTTGAGATTTGACCCATGAGTTACTAATTAATTCTCTTTATCCGACTAAACGAAAAACACATGGTAGAACTGAGATGTAGATTTTTTTAATTTATCAATATATTGAAATAAAAAACATATTGACCAAAATTGTGCTATATAAGTCTTAATTTTCTCATTCAAAGTAGGGATCACCTTACTATAACTTTTGAAGGTAGCTAGGGTGACAACTGTATGCTTTTTCTAGCATGTTATAAGACTTTCATTGCCCATTAGACCAATTTTCTTTGATTGGCATAAGGAAGCAATCACCACAACTTGATTAGTTTTTGAGAAATGATATTTGTAGTCGTGAAGTGCGTAAGTGTTACACAGTCTTTTTAAAAAATGTGTCAATTGTGAGTCCTACATAAAAAAAATTAATTTTTTAATAGTTGGTCTCACTCTTTTTCAAAAAGTTTGTGCATTGTTTGCACACTCCACGACTATATGTAGTATTACTCTTAATTTTTTATCTTGTATTTTACTCGAATCCCTACATTCGATAAATTTGGAGAAGTAATTTCCAATCATATCTACAATTTACTCAGGTATGATTTGTAGCATTTGACAAACCCTAGATCTTATTGTAGAAGAACAATGATCTCAACGATGTTTGAGTAACATTGAGACAGAGTCATTTGTGTGTATGGCATTACAGGAGATGAAGAAGAACAAGTGAGATTAAGGTGTGGTTTAGATAATGAGATGAGATGAGATAGTTTTAAACAAAAGTTAAAATTTGAATAAAATATTGTTAAAATATTATTTTTTAATATTATTATTATTTTAAGATTTGAAAAATTGAATTATTTATTATATTTTTTTGTAGAAATTTAAGAAAATTGTAATGATTAGATGAGATGAAATGATCTAAATATCCAAACGGGCCCATTCACCTTGGTGGGTTCCGCACCCCTTTTTTTTTTTTATAATTATCTCTTTCTTTTCTTTATGTTCTTTTGCATGGGCTGCTTTATAACTATGGGCTTTCAGAAAGAATATAAATGAAGAGAAAACTATGGGCTTGGCTTTTAAAGATTGGGTTCGGCTATTGGGAAATTTCAAAGGCTAATTGGTTTGGCCACGAGGAGTTCAGATTTATAAAAATATTTATGGTCATAAGAGCTTTGGGTTTTAACTTTTAAAACGGTGTTTTTCCTGACAAAAGGCAACATGAACAGTGATTTATGAAAATCACGTAAAAACTTCACATAATTTTAGTAACTCTCTCTCATTTATTGATTTGAAGGCTATTAAGGGTCAATTGATTTTACTTTCGTACGTTATCTTGGCATTTTTAGTTTGCAGTTTTCTTTTTTAGCTTTATTTTTAGAAAATCTATAGTAGTGTTACACACAAAGCCTAAGAAAAATAAGTTGAGAATAATGATTTTTTTGTCACAAGTTTTATGGTGCATGCGTACTCTTGATTTTTTATTCACTATATGTTCTCCCAAAAACTTTCTACTCACTTAACGGATTATCGTTCGTAATAAATCTCAAATTCAAAGTGTTAATTGGTGTTCATTTTCGTTCACCATATATTCTCTAGAAGCTTCGCACTTAAAGGGTCACCTTTTGTGAGAAGTCTCATATTTAATGTGTTATATTGTGTTATTTTATGTTCACCACATACCCTTTAGAGGATTCCTATGTAGTTAATGGATTGCTATCCTCATTTTCATCATCAGTCTCGTATATCGGTTTATTTCTGCTTGCAATCCACTTGGGTCACACGCCATAGTTAGGGGTGGCAAATAGTGTTAACAGATCGTGTTCGTGTCGTGTCAAGTCATGTATATTCAACTATATAGATCAACCTAAATATGACCCGTTAAGCTAAATTGGTCAGACCTCTAAATCCTAATATGACCTATTTAAATAACAGGAATTAATACAACACGACCCATTTCAACCCCGATTTATTTTAATGGGTTGAACTGACTCGCATAACCCATTTGATCTGATTAACATAATTTCACTTAAAATTAATCACAATATGATCTCCCAAAAAAATAAGACTACCTACTAATGAGAAATATCAATATTTTTCATATTTTATTGTATAATAAAACAAATATTACAAACCCAACAATAAAAAATATGAGCATAGGTTCAAAATTACAATCCAAATAATAAAAACATAAACATATTGTAATAATATTAATGTTACAATCCCAATAACAATAAACACAAATCTAAACATATATAAAACTTGAAGGAGTAAATGAAGTGCCCTCCTAACTCTGGTTGATACCCAACTCCATAACATCTTCAGCTAGCTCATCCAAATCCATTTCTTGTGTTTCTATTAAAAAAAACAAATAGTATCAGTAAAGTTTATGTCAAATAAAATTATTGCATTGAAAGCATTAAAATAAATTATCCAATAAAATAAAAATAACTTTACATTATCCATATATATAATGGGGATAGCTTTTTTCTGATCTAAATATAATCATAATAGCATAGAGACATTTGATTGCGTCTATGGATACGCTGAATGCATCTCATATGACAATCCTAGATACACACTTGGTCTTGATTAATAATCTTTCCATCAGAATGAACAAGTTTATACGTAGACCTGGCTGGGACGAAGATCTGATCTGTTCCAACCATAACAATATATAAAAGCAAAGGCATGGCGTATGTAAGCTCAGTGCCAGCAGACATCTCAGATCATGTTTGGTGGTCGGGCACCAATTGGAAATGTTTTTTATTCCATGTAAGAACAAATGCAGGAGATACAAAAGCGATGAATTTTATCTAAGTAATACAAGTAACCAAATCTATCTTTATTCCATACAATCAGAAAAATATTAAAGCCAACTTCTTTGACTATAAACCTTAGTTCATAAGGTTTATAATAATTAACTCCTGGGATGAGAAAAGAAATTACCTAGCAAGCCCAACTGAAGGTAATCCAATTGGGATTTCACCCCTAAACCAAGATAGAAAAAAGAAAAAAAAAAATGAAATGAATTAGTAGAAAGAACGCCAAGTCATCACCATCTTAATGGCAATAAACTTAGCCCAAACTAAACCAGTGCTCTAAGAATATTAATTTACTTAAATCAATCCAATGCATCTGTCCTCCAATGGGAGTATGATTACTAGAGTACGAAGTAAGCAGCAAAAGCCCTTTAATTTAAGAAATCATTAACCCAAATCATTGTTCACTGGTCAAGTATTTCAAACAGTGAGATCCAACTACATCCTATAAGAACAAAACCCAACATCCAAACTACCAATAAATGAAGACCCGGAACAACCACGTCAAGTAAATAACGATCACAACCAAGATCCACATATATAGAGAGAGGAAGAGAGAACTTGTTGGGTATGATGTTGAGACACAAATCCCTCCTCTTCTTCCAGGAATTAGGACTGTCTACTGGCTGGTCTTCGTGTAGGTTGAAGGCCATTATGACTGGGAGAGGGAAGCCAAGAGAGTGAGGTGTGAGATCATTGGGAGAGGGAAGTCGAGAGTGAGGTGCGAGACTGGGAGGGGGGCAGCATGAGGTGGGAGTGGGGTACTTGGGGTGGCGTGAAGCAGAAGGTTGAGAGTGAGGAGGAGGAGCGATGTGAGTTGAGCGTGATAGTGAGAGTGAGAGTTTGAGAGATAGGTTAAATAGAAATCTTAGGGTTTATTTTTTAAGGGTTAAAAAGGGTAAAAGTATAATTTTGAGTAAAAATCTAAACGGGTCGAGTTATTTTGTGCCAAACGGATTGATCCCTTATTGACCCGCTTATTAATCGTGTATTAACTGGTCAACTCATCTTGACCTGAACTTGTTAATATCAAATTCAAACTCATTTATTTCAAGTCGTGTTCATGTTGGATTCATAGGTCATGTCACATATTACTACTCCTATCCACGGAGACACCTTTTGTCGGGTCGTCAATCGGATTCACAAGTCTTATCCACATGGCTGGCAATGTGATCTTTTCTCCAAACTCAAGATGGTGTTTTCAACACAATTGACAATAGCTGAGACGTAGTCCTCAAAGTCTTTGCTCTCTCTCTCTCTCTCTCTCTCTTCCATCTCCTTTTATATTTTATTATATTTTCTACTAGATCAAAAGAAAAGCAAATGACAATATTGTCGAGATACTATTTTAGAAACATTTCAAAGTATTGTTGTTCAGAAAATAAAGGAAGTGTGTTCTTCTCATGATCACTCTTGTCAACCTCTTTGTCAATCCCTCTTTGCTCTTAAAATGAGAAATTCTTTAACTACGAATGAATTTTATAAAAATAGACTAAAAAATGACATTGCTTGATGGGGTATATACAATATATTGTAAAATAGATCTAATGTATCATATGCCGAGTTTGGCAACGCGAGCCTTTAACCCATGTGGGGGCATCAATTTGTTGGGACGTTGGCATATTCCATCTGGGTTGGGCCTCTGATAGCTTATTATTGGCCTGCCCGTTCCAAGCCAAGAGTCTGAGGCATGTGACTTGGGCGAAGGCCCTTGGGTCACGTGTTTCCTAGAGGATGGGGGCAACGCGTTAGGCTGGTTTCAAAAAGCAGCGGCCACCCCCCACTCCTGACGGTGGATGGATGAAGGGTGATCAGTGTTTCTCGGACCCGATAAAGACCCGTGGATTTGTCCCAGCTGGACCATCTTTTTTATTTAAAAAAAAAGATTTAACGTATCATATAAAATTAAATTAGTTAATTGTGAGTTTACTTATATAAAATCTATTTTTTAGTTTAGTCATTGTTTCATTTTGATCCATAGACTAAATGTAGAATAAAAATTACATCAACGATAGATCAAGAGATCGATGAAAGTTCACATGCACATGACAATGTAGGTTATAGGTTAGCTAGAAGTATAATATAATATTGGTCAAATCCTCGTATATATTAATATAAAGCAGCTGAGATTTTGTAGGACAACTGCTTATTAATTGGTCTGTAAACAGCTAGCCTTCGTAGAAATATAAAACTTGCATGAATACCTTATATATAATAATAATAACAATATAAACACGAGCCACGCATAGTTACTAAGATCACGTATCTCTGATCTTATGAATCTTAATTTATAGTGGTATGTGAAATCTTAAAAGGCCAGAAACATACCCTTGCATGCATGTACGTTTAAATTAATCAAAGAATACCCCCCAATATTATTTTCAAATTAAGTTCGTTCGAGTTTTGGACACCTCACAACAACAACATATTAACAAATATGTACTATCACTGACTATCATATATATACATGTTTTCATAAAATACTTAATTTGTGAAGTCAACTATGTAGACGTAGATGAGTACTACTATATATATATATATATATATATATATATTTATATGCTATTGATCAGCTTATAATTTTGTCTTTCAAGCATAGAAGCTGTCAAAGTAATACAACGGTAAATCCCAAGATCGAATTCACAGGAACAATGGGAATTAATCAAACATTTTATAATCACAAGATAAAATATTGATGTTTATGGTGACAAGAAATTTTGAAAAGAAGAAAATCTTGAAACTAAAATGAGGACTATTTACCAAGGAAATGTGGACTGAATTAAAAGTATGATAAGTGGCTGTTTTAAAAATTCAAGCTCGAATTAATTGAAAATAAAGGTAAATCTATGATTTTAAAATTACCAAAACTAAGAGACTTAGAGAAAGTGTGTAGCAAATGAATTAAACTTGTAAGAAACAATAAAACAAACACTTGGGATACAATTTTCATCTACTGATTTGGCGATGGATTTACTTCTCTTTTCATCTTCTCTCAACCATGATCTCATTCCTAGAAGTCATGGTCGGATAATATAGCAATGAACCACAATTCTTAGCCTAATAAAACTAGTTGACATATTATATAACAATTGTAAAATAGTGAAAGAAAGCCATCAAAGTCTTGTTACTTGTTCAAGTATCAATTGTGCCTTTATGTGTACAACTGATCTAAACTAAGAACAAAAAACTCCAATCCTTTCTAGATGTAAACTGAAATATCATCCAACAAGTTAATCATTGAAATCACATAACGTACATTAAAGAAAATCCACCCCAAAACAGTCATAGGTTACTCATTGAATCCCAAGCTAAAAATCTAGCCTATCATTTTTAAATGGATAATCTTTCTAAGCATTTGTGAGTCTATTGAAAGCTGAACTAAAATAAATAAGAGACAAGTAAACAAAAGAAATGAACCGAAGAAGCTGTTGCCGAAAGCAAAGCTGCGGTAAATAAAATAGATATCGAATAGAATAAATATGGAAAACCCAGTGAGAGAGTTTGCTGCCATGTTATTTAAATGCCACTAATAATACGTTAACGATAAATTGAATTTATTAATGGTGTTTATCTAAACGCCACCATGAGTTTTTTTTTTTTTTTTTCTGTATTGCAGTTTATTGTAAATGCCGGCACATTTCTTAAATTAATGACATTAATATAAACACCACTACAAATATGTTACCGATGCTTTGCATTAATTAACAAAATTTAGGACACACCAATAATATGATATCCCACAATAAAAAATATATATAATATATTAATTAATAATAAATATGATATAATGGTTCATTATTCATATAATAAAAAAATTACAAATCAAAGCACATGAAAGTTCTCCATGGATAATTCTTCTTCTTCACGTTGTGTTTGTCATTAGCTTTAGGAGCATTTCTTTCATGGGTAGTTCTTCACATTTATCCAATAGTTCTTTGAAATTGTTATGCAATTGTTGAGCCTGGAAAATATCAAAAAGTTATACTAAATTAATAGAGAGAATAATATATGTTAAAGAAATAATATATGTTGAAACAAGATGTGATAATCATGGGAGTAATATTTTTAGCCTCCATGTTACTCAATAACTACACAATGAGTTATGTAATCTTGCTTTTACATTTTTTTTCAATCCCTTGTCTATGCTTTGACCACACAGCTGGCCAAAGTGAGTGCATTCCATTCTGAAAATTAGATAAATAAAGAAATGAGTACAAACCGAGGGAGGGAAAATCTGGAGAAGCATCAAGATGCAATCCCTTCATATCGCAAATTAAGCCACAACAATAGCACCATGGTAATAATCTCAGGGAAAGGCCACATAGTAGTAGAGGAAATGGGAAGCCACAGAATCCATTAATGTCATAATTTAATTCATCACAAAAGTGTTGAAGATGAGGCAGCTTACACATAATGCATGCAAAGTCAGTGTTAAAAAGTGCATTGTGTTCATTTAAGAGTACTAAAAACATCATTTAAAAGACTTATTTCTAGGTGACAATACAAGCGCACAGAAAAGTTGCCAAAACTTGTTGCTTATATATGCATTTTTCCTTCTTACACAATTAGTTTTGCACTCTTTATGTCTGTTATAATATCTCACACACCCACACAGAGTAGGGTAGTAAACTCTGAATTTAAATCAGTGGAAGATGCTCATAAAGCTGCAAATTCAGGATATCTTTGGAGGCAATTTCATTAAATCACCATGAAAACAGCATTGTAGGGTGGAGCCTACAGGATCTTCTTTATTTAGGCTTGCATGAATTAAGTTGTACTTTACAAATAAATAAATTTTAAAAAATAAATAAAAAATAGTACAATTAAAGCAGATCATACCTTTCTATCATAGCCATACCAAAGCAAATGCTGCTTTGACAAATGGACAGCTCTCCATGATTTATGGAGGTCTTCCCATAATTACAAGAAGCACGCAGTAGACCTCCATCTGCATCATGTCAAAAAATTTATAGGTAGTTTTTACAGCTTGGAAACCATATGCTATTAGATCACTATCTTTCTCTATATTTCTCAGAATCTTTTAAAATGAATTTGAAAAAATTCTGAGAAATATCTGCCCAAAACACCTTAGCAAGCTTTTGAAATATAATCTAACCTTAACATCAAAATAAACCTATCCCGAGTTAAGTCGAACATAATATAAAAACCCCTTTAATAAAAAGGCCCATCCCAAGCATCAGATTTACCATGAAAAAAAAAGGTATGATTGCGATTTATTAACACATGCTTGAAAGACCGGAACACAACATAAAGTAGCAGAAAACAAAACTTAAGCAGGAGACCGTGCGGCAACTTACCCCAACTAAAACAGGTGACACAGTTCGGAAACAAGTAGAGTGCGATGGAGCTGGATCGACGTGGATGTTGGCGGTGCAAAAGAATGGTGCGGCTGAGATACAGAGAGAGAAAGTGATGACTGAGAAAACTAACACAGAGAGAGAGAGAGAGAGAGAGAGAGAGAGAGAGAGAGAGATGAGAGAGGACCTACACACCGAGTATGACGAGGAGTTACGAACTGGGGTCACCCAAGGCAGCGTTCGAAGGTGGGAGCTTGTCCTCTGGCGTCTACTGTTGTTAGAGGCGTCGTTTGCAGCAGCAGCAACCAGAGGGCCAGTGGCTTCAGGGCAGTGTGTTTTGAGAAAAAAAAAAAGCTCTGTTTTTGGGCAGCAAAACAGAGGTGCATGTGTTGGTCGTTCCTACTCGTAGGTGGCTGCCGTGCGTTCACAAATGGAGGGTAGATGCTAAAAGGAACAATATGTTCTGACTTGGTGCATGAAAATAGGGGCTCTAAGCAGCGGTCTTCCCATTATGCACTAGTGGCTGGGCACTAACGATGACACGGCATTGGAGGCTGGTTTCGGACGGTGTGGAGTCAAGGAGAAGGTGCGATGGCGACAATGAGAAATATAGATGCAGGCTGGTTTCGGACGGTGTGGACTCAAGGAGAAGGTGCAATGGCACAGTCAATGAATTTTTTTAAAATGTTCCATAGCTTTTGAAATAGAGAAAGCATACACAGAAACAATGCCATGAGAATACCAAAGAAGATTTTTTATGCTTATATGCAGAAACACATTGCCCAACTACAGCAAGACATGGCCCTCGGTTTGGAGAACAATGCTCTGTTCTTCTTGCTTAAAACAGAGGCTGGTTCGGTACTTATATACAGGTGGTTGGTGGTTCTTGAATTGGCATCTCACATGTGGCTTCCGATGCATCTTTCCAAGTACGGAAGGTGGTGGCGTTGGTTGGAGGGACTTTTGTTGTGCAGGAGAGGACTCAGCTGCATTGGGGTTGCATCTCATTGGTTGACGGCATGTGTGTGGTGCTAGTAAACTTGTTGGCTGATACTTTGAAACTCTAGAAGAAAAAAGAAGGAATAAGATGCGCTTATATGCTGGAATCAGGAACGTTTGCAAGGTGCTAAGACGTGGGAGGGAAATTTAAATTTTATGAAAATTTAAGGTGAGCTAAAGGCGCCAACTTAGTTTTTGTTTTGACCATATTTTGAGGGAAATTATATGTGTGGGTATGTACGAATATTTGAGGTGGGCTGAAGGCGCCAACTTATAATATTATGCTTGCTTATTACTCTCTGATCCAAATATTCCAATCCTATGTATAATTGAAATGTTAATATAATATATTTTATAAATTATATTATATAATATATATAATTATGTTATATAAAAGATAATGTTATTATAATTTTATGTTAATATAAAAATATATATATAAGACAATTATTAATTTATTATAATCTTAAACATGAATATTTATTTAATCTTATGCTTTAAATATAACATGTATATTAATAACATTTTATCGTTTAATAAATTTTCAATATATTCTTCTTGATAATTATATTAGTAAATAATGTATATTAATTAGTATATAATGTATATTAATTGCAATTTATACTTTATGGCCTTATACTAACAGTCTAATACCATTATAAGTAATATACTTTAAGTCTATATATAAATTATTATAAAAATCACTATAGTATACTAATAATATATCACTTATGATACTATTAATTATAGTGATATAGTAGTACTAAACTATTAATGATATAAACATACCATCAACACAAACTTTTCAACATGGTACTATATTGACAATCAAATTGTGGCAGCCTAGCCAGAGTACAAGGCTAACGGTTGTAGATCGAATGATCAAGAAATTGCTTAAGATCTTCGACAACAAATCTATAGAACTTGACCACTAGACCTTAAACAAACTCTTACCTCCTAGTTTTAAATAATAAAATGTAGTTAGATTAATCTCATTCGCTGCTTGAATAACATGGATATATACAACTCTACCATTAAACCTTAATGTATGAAATGGAATTCACTCAAATTTACTAAAACCATTATAGGTTGACGTAGGTTGCCAAGTGTTACTTCTATTTTCTTCCTTGCAAACACTCTTTGATGAAATTCCCTCAGCTTTGGCTTCTCCCAAACTCTATTCTTCTTCTGTTTTTTTTTTTTTTTTCATTTCTTCCCACGTAGCTTTTCTCTTCAGCGGTACTTATGTTTATGCTAATCCTTTGGAGCGATGCAATCTCAATCTTGATTGAAAACATTATATTAATTTCTAGATAGCCTACTGACATTTTTATATCTTGCATAGCTTGAATGAAAACATGATATTTAATTTCTAGCCTACTGACATATATATATGTATGTCACAGTTTAGATTTTTTTAAAATTATCTAGAAAATGAATGGTATTGGATGGGTTGCAAGTGATCATTACCCTTTGCTGGTTACTAGTAGATAACACCCTAACAAATTTAACTTTATACTCTACACTTCCCATATTAAATTTTTCACATTGTGCATCAATGCATCCACAGATCAACACCTTCACAGATCAACGTCTCTTCAATTTCCCTATTTCAACCATGTGATCCCTCCCCGCTATCGAGGGGTGGGGTTGAAACCACACCCCGCCCCGCGTGGCCCCAGCTCAACCCAATGTCTAAAATTTTTTTAGACCAAAATTATAATATAATATAAATTTTAAAATTTATACATTTAAAAAAAACTTATTAGAGTTGTATTTTGGATTAACTTGAATTCAACTTCAAGTTTTTAACAAATTTTATATATCTATATTCAACCTGCCCCCGCATGGGTTATTAATCCATGCGGGGCGAGCCGGACGTGTAACACCCAGGTCTAGCACTCAACCGCTTTCTAAAGATTTTGGGTTTATATGGGTGAAAGGCCCACTTGAGAATAATGAATATCTTTCGAATGGACTTTGGACCCAAATTTTTGTTTGGCAGATACCGACTTTATTTTTTGGGCTTGCTAAGTAAGTTAAAATCTTTAAATATTTTTTGTTTGAGCGAAATATTTTGCTTGGGTCAAAGAAATTAGTAGGACAATTTGGATTATTTTTAGAAGTTATATTGAAATCCAAAACTCAAGGCAAAAGAGTTGAAACCTTCTACGTTTAATACCCAAGCACGTGAGATCCTGTTTAATACTCCATGTTTTCGCAATGCTCGTCCGTTTGTCATGCATGCACGCTTCAATCACGTCCGTTTTACACAGCTTGCCTTTGCACGTCTCTCTTTTCCCTCACTTTCTAGGGTTTTGTTTTCAATCCTCTATTTATATTTTCTCTTGCACGTCATCAGCCTCTCATGCCCGAAAGACCCCTAGTTGACGTTTCAGTGTTCTCCTTCTCCTCTCGATTTCTCACTGTCGCCATCGCACCTTCTCCTTGACTCCACACCGTCCGAAACCAGCCTCCAATCTTGTGTCACCGTTAGTGCCCAGCCACTAGTGCATCATGGGAAGACCGTTACTTAGAGCCTCTGTTTTCATGCACCAAATCAGAACATATTGTTCCTTCTAGCATCTACCCTCCATTTGTGAACGCACAGCGGCTACCACCTGCAAGTGGGAACGATCAACACATGCACCTCTATTTTGCTACCCAAAAATAGCTTTTTGACTCAAAACGCACTGCCCTAAAGCCACTGGCCCGCTGGTTTCTGCTGCTGCAAATGACGCCTCTGACAACAGTAGACGCCGAAGGACAAGCTCCCACCTTCGAACCCTGCCTTGGGTGACCCCAGTCTATAACTCCCTGTCATACTTGGTGTGTAGGTCCTCTCTCTCTCTCTCTCTCTCTCTCTATATATATATATATATATAGTTTTCTCGATCATCACTTTCTCTCTCTGTATCTCAGCCGTACCACTCTTTTGCACCGCCAACATCCACGTTGATCCAGCTCCATCGCACTCTACTTGTTTCCGAATTGTGTCACCTGTTTTTGTTGGGGTAAGTTGCCGCACGGTCTCCTGCTTAAGTTTTGTTTTCTGCTACTTTATGTTGTCTTTGGGTCTTTCAAGCATGTGTTAATAAATCGCAGTCATGCCTTTTTTTTTCATGGTAAATCTGATGCTTGGGATGAGCCTTTTTATTAAAGGGGTTTTTATATTATGTTCGATTGAACTCGGGATAGGTTTATTTTGATGTTAAGGTTGGATTATATTTCAAAAGCTTATTAAGGTGTTTTGGGTAGATATTGTTAAGTTGTTATTTTAGGATAATTATATTTTGTTAACAGAATATTTTTATTGGATATTGAGGAATTTAATTAGAAAATTATGGTAATTTAGAGTTTTGGGAATTTAGGTTCTTGAGGAATTAAAATAGGTTATTTTAGCATCCTAGGCTTACATTTATCACCGTAAGGCGTAAGCATTATTCGCTTGTTTATTCTTGTCGTTGTAATAGTGTTAAAATTTATTGGCTTCTACATTACTGGCTTGTTTATTCTTGTGGTTGGTTTCTTAGCATAACCCTCCATACACTGGTTATATGTAAATTTATGCTTCTGATTATATGCAAATTTAAGCTTTATTTTGCTTTACTCATACAATTAAATTATTTTCCATACTATGTTTTAAGTTATTGATGATCTTGCATGCTCATAGGTTCCAAGACTATGTATGGAGTACACCCCATTCAATATTGTATCATAATATTAATTTATTATGCCTCTGTAGCTAGTTTTTGTCATTTTAATCAATGCTAATAATCTAACCTTTCAGGTAATGAAAATGGATGACATGGAAGAAGAAAATTGGGCCACAAAGTCGTAATGCATTCTAAAGGTCCCATGCGAGTTGCCAAATAATTTAAGCAAATTGTCATCAATGGCACAAAATATCGCACTAAGAATCACGAAAATGGGAAGAAAACTCAGAATTGTGGTGTTAGTGTGTGTACTGATCAAGATGGCCCTGCTTGGTATGACCAATTAACACGCATAATTGAGGTTATGTATTATGATGGGTCCCGATATGTGTTATTCAAATGTAATTGGGCAGACGTTGCTCGGGATAGAGTTTCAAGGAGGACGAGTTTGGCTTTACTATTGTAAATTTTTCTCATCTAGTACACACTAGTAGTCGAATAACTGATGATCCGTTTGTTTTATCTTCCAAAGTATCTCAAGTATTTTATGTGGTAGATGAAAGATGTCCAAATTGGGTCATTGCTTTTAAGACAAAACCAAGAGACGTTTATGACACTGGTGAAGAGGAAGTGACTGACGACGATGAGGATGAATATTTAGTTAATGAATATTGTATTAACACTTCCAACGATGAAGCTATTGAACCTGGTATTGACGATGTTGTGTGGACGCAAAATGACATAGATGGAATGACAATCGAAACTCACTAATAGTGTTGAGGTTTCGTTTATATTTCTATAGGCTTGTTTACATCAATTTTCTTTTATATAGGCCTGTTTAGTGGTACTGTTTTTGCTATAGCGTTTTGTTGGTACTTGGGTTTTTTAATTTTGTTCTATATGTTTTGTAAAATCCAAGTACTTTGATTCTTACTACAATATTCCTCCGCCACAACTGAAGGTTTATTAATAAATTCGGGTGTGGGTCACTAATGGACATGTGACTACCTTTTCTTTAATTTTTTTTTTAAAAAAAACATGATATCTCTTATCATATAAATCTATCTCATATCATGCTCAAAATATTATTATTTCTATTGATTTGCATATATGCAATTTTTATTTTTATTTTTGTATAGGTACAATGGGTCCAAAAAAGAAGGCAAAGACTACCATACCACACTTGCGAAGACAATCTACAAGACTACAAGCTGTCCATAGTGAGACACAATCTGATAGGGTGGCCCATTCATTACCCTCTGTCGATGGGCCACCCCTTTTCGTTAATAGGATGGTGGAGTCATCACCTTCTATAGATTGTCCTTCACAGCCATCATTATCTTCACAGCGAGAAACCCAACCTTCTACATCTAGCCAAATGGGAGGACAAATATCCACACATATGGAGATGAGCAGAGAGTTCGAGCCATGCACATCTGTACCAATAACACCTAGTTCAGAAGCAGAAAATGTCGACTCGTGTTCCGACATTGGAGATTGCTTTGTCGTCGTCGTAGGTATGCTTATGTTTTTCTTACTTATTATTTATTTAACTATGAATGAAGATTTACAAAATACTAACAATGTAACTAAATCCATTTTTGCAGATAGTAATGGTGATCGAGTAAAGAGATCATTGCACTCGATTCCTGACATTTGGCATCTTCCAAAAGGGGAGCGAATTAAAATGAAGCTCAATCTTATTGGTCAACCTATAAAAAAGAAAGACTCAAAGGTGGTAAGGTTTGGTGGTCTGATAGCGAGAAGTAATAAGTTGGTTCCAATAATTTACAAAGATTGGAGGTCGGTGCCTAAAACCTTGAAGGAGGAAGCGTGGGGTCTTATAAATGTATGATTTTTTTATAAAATCATATTAAAAAATTATTATTAATTAATAGGTATATTTTGAAATTTGTTTTTAGAAACCTACTCACACACTTGTGTAAATTTATTTTGATTGTAGGGCAAGTTTAAAGTTCACAAATTGGACGTATTCAAAAAATGGATACTAAAGGAATTGGGGAAGAAATGGAAAGACTACAAGCATGAGCTGAAGAAAAAGTTACTTAATGAAAAAGACACATCTGCAGTACAAGTTGTGGCAAGGGCAAGTCCCGATATGGTGGACTTAGAGCAACTGGCAGAGTTGGCCAATCTTTGGTTCGATTTAGAATATATGGTAACAGCGTGCACATTTTTGTTATAGATTTATAAAGTCAACCAACTAGTTATTTTCATAATTCTCATAATCTTTGTGATGTTGTAGTCAAAATGTAATAAAAACAAGGAGTGTCGTAAGAAGCAGGTGATTGTTCACAGCGAAGGATTGAAAAGTTTAGCAAGATATGCCCATGATGTGGTATTTATTTAATTAATATTTATTTATTGTTGAATATTTTTTAGTTCTTTGTTTTTGATAAATGTGTTTAATCTAAAATATTGAAAGCAGAACAAATCAACTGGGGCATTGCCAAGTCGAGCCCAGTTGTTGGTCAAGACCCATAAGAAAAAGGATGGCACACACTACACTGATGAAACAAGAAAGAAAGTGGTATGTTTATTTTCAAATTTATTACTTTTTAATTTTAATGGATTTATAAGATGGAGAATAATGTGTATTTTTTATTGTCTATTACAAGTTAAGATGGAGGAACTTTTAACAGAGCACACAAATCCTATAGAAATGGGGTCTGGAGAAACCATGACTTGGAAATCAGATGATGTTTATTCGAAAGTTATGGGCCTAGAATGGCCTGGACGTGTGCGCGGTTTGGGGTTTGGGCCAACCCTTACAAGGCAAACTTGTCAACATTTACTACCAACTTCAAACCAAGAAGATGGTATATCAAATGAAGAGTTTGATAAAATGCGGAACGAATTAACTGAATTGAGGAACTTAGTAGACACATTTGTGCATGCGCAGGTGAGCACCCCACATATGTTTAGTTGATATCAGTCAACCTTATTTTGGAATTTTTGGACCCTTATTTGAATTTATATTCAGAGTTCAAAACAAAATCAAAATGAGAATGAAGAGGAAGAGAAAGATGAAGAAGAGGAAAATGCTGAAGAGAAAGAAGATCAAGAGGAAGATGAAGAAGAGGAAGAGAACGATGAGGACAATGATTGAGGATCAGGATTATAAGTTAGACTATAATTAAGACTATATTTATAGTATTTGTCATATATCGACGTTTGCTCTGTTTAATGGTATTTGCAACTTTCCTTAATTAAGACTAAATTTATGGTTATGCCATATATCGACGTTTGCTCTGCTTTGCTAAGTTGGAATTAGAACGGATTATAAAAGGATAAGTGTTGGATTATGCATTAGTTTTACTACTCTTTTTGAAAGTTGTAAATCTTAGTATGATATTTAACATATTTTGTCATAAAGTTCGTAAACGCCATATTCTTTTTTTAAAAAATAAATAAATATGATATCCATATTAAAAGATTAAATTTTTAATAATAGACAATTTTTTTCAAAAGGAATATTATACGACACTTGCACAATTTTTAAAAAGAATGCACAATACTTACGTTACTGTATTATACATTACTTATTAAATATTAAAGGAAAGAAATTAAACGGCGTCACATTAAGATCTCGACGCGCAAACTCTCTTTTTTAGTTCTATTTAACCTCCCTCCTTCCAGAACTAGAATGCGATATATGACATTTACAGGTAGAGCATCCTAGAAATTCAACTAAGATTTTGTGGGTATTTTTGTATCATTTAAATAAGTTTTTTTTTTATTTATTTATTTTACTATCAATAAATTTATAATAGCCTTCATCGTTGACGTTATATATTATTACTGGCATCACAATAAATACTTCGGCGCATTTATCAATTACCGACATTTCAATTATTAACTTTCAGCATTTGGTAAACACCGCCAATGCTATATAATTATTACTTGCGTAACAATATAAATGCCAGAAAACTACTTATTTACTAGCGTAAAATTAATCAATGGCCGGCATTTGTTCAAACGATAAAAAGGCTGAAAAACATAATACTTTATCGGCGTAAACTCTATCAATTGTCGGCGTTTTGTGAAACACCCTTGATGCTATATATTATTACTGGCGGTATATTAAAGAGGCCGGCAAATACGGTTAATACAACGGCGTATAATTAATAAAGTATTGACGTTTGGTTAAACGCCACAAAAAACATATATAATTATTGGCGTAACAATCTAAATGCTTGGAAACTACTAATTTCCCAGTGCATAATTGCTATCTTGGCGGCGTTGTTATAAATGCCGCCAAACCTATATATTATTACCGGCATAAAAATTTAAACGCCGGGAATCTTAATAATTTACTGGCAGAAACATAAAGCGCCGGTAAATTTATATATCTACCGACGCATAAACAAACGCCGCGGATATAAACGCCGCCAAATGTATTGAAACTAAGACAAATTAGATTAAAATTTTTGTAAAAACTCATGGTATATTCAACACTCAAGTAGGAAAAATGTGTAGAAGATTGCAGCTCACTAAGTGCAGGAAGTGTGTGGCAAGATTAACAAGGTTGACTAACATTTCGTTATATCTTCACCAATATTAGTAGCTTGTCATAAAGAATCACAAGTCATCTTATTCTAATTCAAAACCATTGCGATCTCTTTTTTTTTTCCTTCTTTTTTTTTTTTCTTTCTTTTGGTTTCCCCAGGGGGGGTCAAATCTATAAATTTGCGCCTACCCACACTTTCACAAATAAGCATCTATCACTAGGTTGCCGCACCTCTTGGTTTTCTAGGGGGAATTAGACCTATGAATGTGCGCCTACCCACACGTTCACAAGTCGGCCCTTACCATTAGATTACCTAAAAGATGTGTATTTTTCTTTTCTTTTCTCTTTATATATATATATATATATATATATATGTAAACGAAATGGTTCGTTAGAGTTCTTGTTCGCTGCAAACTTAAGCTAGACTTATTAAAATAGAAAGGCAACCAAGATATTCAAATTGTGTACAGTCAAAAATAGCAATCAACTACTTCATGCATTTCCCTTTCTCAAGTAATTGAATATAAAATATGAACTTCTATGTTGAGCTAAAATCTGAACCATTTGGGGTTACTGCAACCCATAATTCCAACACTCCTTTCCCAAGCATAGAAGTTTGAAAACAGTAATTTCTAAAATTTAGCTAAGATGTTTCATAAAAGTGAACATCGAACTCTATCAAACTAGATGAGAGACACACAACAAAAGGGACACCTAGCATGTGAAAGAAAAATGAAATTATCCACCCCCCAACTTAAAATGAGCATTGTCCTCAATGATAAAAACAATGTCAAAAGAAAAACAAAGTGATAGTGAAGGGAATGAAGGGTTACCTGGTCAGAAGAGAAACATGTGACAAGAAGAGAACAATGAAAAATAGAAGAGAGAAAATACACCTGTATAAACTAAAAACTAAAACAGAAAAATGCAAGAAAGAAGAGAAATAAAATGATAAACAAGTCAAACATCAAGGCTCGGTTGAAGTGTCAGGGTCCAATAGATGGATGGTGGTATCCTCTGGTGAAAAATGGTCAAGGAAATGTTTGAGTCGCTGTCCATTAACCTTAAAGATATTACCATTGTGTGGATTGAGGATTTCAACAGCCCCATGAGGAAACACTGTCTGAATAATATAAGGACCACTCCATTTGGATTGAAGTTTACCGACAAACACATGGAGTCTAGAGTTGTAGAGGAGAACCTTTTGATTGGGGAGAAAACTCTTTCTCAAAATGTGCTTATCGTGAAAAGCGTTAGTTCTCTCCTTGTAAAGTTTGGCATTATCGTAGGCATCGTGTCTCAACTCTTCTGATTCATTTAGCTCCAATTTCCTTAAAATACCAGAATTATTAGTAGAAAAGTTAAAGTGCTTGACAGCCCAGTAAGCCTTGTGTTCTAGCTCAATAGGGAGATGGCATGCTTTACCGTAAACCAAATGATAGGGAGAAATGCCTAGAACAGTTTTAAAAGCTGTCCTATAAGCCCATGAGGTGTCCGAAAGCCTCAAAGACCAATCTTTCCTATTTTGGTTGACTTTTTTTCAAGAATGTTTTTTATTTCACGGTTGGCCAACTCAGCTTGGCCATTGGTTTGAGAATGATAAGGAGTTGAAATTTTATGATGGACCCCATATTTTTTCATTAACGCCGCAAATGGTCTATTGCAAAAGTAGGAACCTTCATCAGTAATTAAAACCCTTGGTATCCCAAACCAAGTGAAAATGTTGTCTTTCAAAAATTTTAACACCACCCAATGGTCATTGGTCCTACATGGTATTGCCTCAACCCATTTAAAAATATAGTCGACAGCAACAAGAATGTAAAGATAACCAAAAGAAGATGAAAAATTACCCATAAAATCAACCTCCCAACAATCAAAAATTTCTAATGCTAAATGGGTTGTAAGGGCATCATGTTTTTATAGGTGATTCCTCCTAACTTTTGGTATGGTTCACATGCTTTACAAAAATTGTAAGCATCCTTGAACATGCGGGGCCAATAATAACCACATTGCAAGATTTTGGCCACTGTTTTCTTAGCTGAAAAGTGGCCTCCACACACACTACCATGACAAAAATTTAATATGTGTGGAATGTCACAATTAGGCACACACCTCCTCAAAATTTGATCAGAACAATATTTGAATATATAGGGGTCATCATAAAAGAAAGATCTGACCTCCAATTTAAACTTTTTGATGTCTTGAGGGCTCCAATGTGGTGGAGTGTGTCCTGTCACCAAAAAATTGACAATATCAGCAAACCAAGGTAAAAAATCAACAGCTAAAAGCTGTTCATCTGGAAAGGAATCTAAAATGAGAGTAGTAGGTTCAAAATTTTCAAAGACGAGTCGAGATAAATGATCGACAACCACATTTTCTACTCCTTTTTTATCCTTGATGCTGATATTAAATTCCTGCAATAATAAAATCCATCTAATCAGTCGAGGCTTGGCATCTTTCTTTGTGAGCAAATATTTAAGAGCGGCATGGTCAATGAATATAACAATTGGAGAGCCTAAAATGTATGCTCTAAATTTATCCAAAGAAAAAACAACTGCTAGTAACTCCTTTTTAGTGGTGGAGTAATTTTTCTAAACTGCATCAAATGTTTTGCTTACATAATAAATCACAAATAGAAGCTTGCCTCTCCGCTGACCAAGGACAACACCTATGGCAAGGTCACTGGCGTCACACATGATCTCAAATGGTAATGACCAGTCAGGTGGTTGAATTATAGGTGCAGTGACAAGCATAGATTTGAGTTGCTCACAAGCAACTTGACATGCATCAGTCCAATTAAAAACGCAATCCTTAGCTAACAACTCACACAAAGGTCTCGACATGGAGCTAAAGTTTTTTATGAAACGCCTATAAAAACCGGCATCTCCCAAAAATGATCTAATATCTTTGACTGATTTTGGAATGGGTAACATCAATATTAGATCAATTTTAGATTTGTCAATTTCAATGCCTCGAGCTGAGATGATGTGACCAAGGACAATACCTTGTCGCACCATAAAATGGCATTTTTCTCAATTTAAAAGCAGATTTTTCTCGTCACATCGAGCCAAAATAGTAGTGAGGTGAATAAGGCATGCATAAAATGAATCATCATAGACTGAAAAATCATCCATAAACACCTCCAAGATATGCTCAACCATGTCACTAAAAATACTTAACATGCATCGCTGAAATGTGGCGGGTGCATTACAAAGTCCAAAGGGCATTTTTCTAAATGCAAAAGTTTCAAAAGAGCAAGTAAAAGTAGTTTTTTCTTGGTCTTCAAGGGTTATTTCAATTTGATAATATCCCAAAAAACCATCAAGAAAACAATAAAAACTATGGCTCGCAACTCTTTCCAAAGTTTGGTCTAAAAATGGTAATGGAAAATGGTCCTTTCTTGTGACAGCATTTAGTTTCCTAAAATCAATTCACATGCGCCATCTTGTGATGGTCCTAGTTGGGATTAATTCATCTTTTTCATTTTTCACAATTGTAATCCCAGATTTCTTAGGAACTTGAGTAGGACTTACCTATTGACTATCCAAGATGGGATATGTAATGTTATATACACACACGGGTTCTTCTAAAGAACACGATTATAAACCCAAGTTTCAGAAAGTAAAAACAAGATTCACTTGTAACAATATAATCAAACGAATCTTTATTATATTTACAAAACCTAGCAATATGTATAGAAATGATATTGAAATGAATACTGATAGAACCAAACAGAAAATAGATCCAACTAAAACAGGCCAACAGATTCAGAATAAACCAATCGTAAAACAACAACAATATCAAGAACAGAATCAGTAACAAGAGAATAATGAAAGAAATAACAGGATAAAAGAAGCATAAAGAATCAACACAGGATATACGTGGTTCGACCCTAATGGTCTACGTCCACGGTAGGAATGGCCTCAGAGCTTTATTGATAATCAGAATCCATCACAAGAAACCTGTTCAGTTTCAAATGTGCTTCCAAGTGTAGAAGTGTCAAGTTGTATCAATGATAAGTCCAGGATCGTATTCCACAGGGACAATGGGTTATCAAAGAGTATACGGGATTGGTGAGTAACAAATGAATCGAGTTTGAGAGATAAAATTAAAATTAAAATGCTATGCAAAAAAAAAAAATAATCGAAGTTGAAATTAGAGTTTCTAAAAAAAACAAATTAACAAACACTTGGGTTGGGTTTGAGATTCTTTTTATTTCAGATTCTAGATAATTTCTCGATTAACAATCCAGTCAATGTATTGATATTCGGAAGATAAGAAATTAAGCTCAAGTTTTTGTAATATTTTCTCAAGAAATTCTCTAATTTACCAGTTGAACTTATATTTATAATCAATTGAAAGAAGCCTTGATAATTTCAAACTTTTGTTGTGCCTTACGTCAACAACAAAACAAGAGCAAGAGCCACAATCTATTTTCCATTTGAATCCGACTAGTAACTTAGTGAAATCAACATTAAACAACAAAATATTGCATCAAACTAGAATCTAAAATAAATTACATCTCATTCCACAACCCAAGCTTTAGAAATTAGTTACACATGATATTTTTAGTAACAAAAATAAATCTAAGATAGGTCATGATAAAATCTAAAAAAAAAAGAATATCCAAATGAAATAAATCCTAACCTTTTAAGTTACTGTATAAAAATAAATACAGAAGAATAAATAAGACAAGCTGAATGAACTACTAAGAAATAAAGCTGGAAAAACAACAAAAGGTAAAATAAACTAAAACGAGAGAAAAAAATAAACTTCTCAACCGAATGTAAATGGAAAGGAATTTAGAAACGTAAAACAGGAAAATAATAAAATGAAGAGCAAGTCAAGATGCTGAACGGAAGAAAGAAATACAGCAGAAAGAAAGACAAAAAAAAACTCAAATACTACTCTACTGCTGCACCGTCTACCCGAAGGAAAAATAAGAAACAAATGCCTCTACTCTGCTCTCCGTAAACTGCAGAAAAAATAAACTGAAGCTGAAAACAAGAGATTGCTGCCTGGTTCTGCTACCTTCAGCGTAAACAGAAAAGAAACAACAAGAAGGAAAGTAATAAAACTAAAAACTGCCTCTTAATCAAGTCTGAAATGAAAACAGAAACAAAAAGAAAAAGAAACCAGCAAAACAAGTGCTGCTGCAACGTCCCAGTGCAAATCAAATTCAGTGTGTTTTTCTAAGCTTCCAGCCCTTAGTTTTATAGGGTCTGCATGTGTGATGAGAGCTGCCGAGAGTTGCTGTTTGTGCTTTCCAACTTTTCTGCATGTGTTTCTTCTCCCGTGAGTTGCGTTACACTTTATTTTCTGCATGTGTGTTTGCTGCCGTGAGTTCCAACTTGTTTTCCTGCTGCATGTGTAAGCTGTTGTTTCCTGGTTGATGCATGAGCTTCTTCTCATTTCTTTTCCGAATCTTTCCTGTTATAAGAGGAATAAAATTCAAATATTTATTTTCATGTGAAATAAATGTATTATAAATCTTCAAAAACACTAAGAATGTCAGAATCATCAATTGACTCAAGTATTGTGATCTATTGCATAATTAAGTACTTAAATCATTTTTTATTAAACAATTTATTCACTTAAGTAAATTAATCATGCAGTTTTAGCGCTTCATCACACCCCCCAACTAGCTTTTTGCTAGACTCTAGCAAATAAAGCGAATGAATTCATGCAAAGGTGAAATTACCAACTTGAGAAAATCTGAGAATCACATGCCATGAAATAGATTTGTTAAGTTTAAGAACACTGGAGATAGATTAATCTGAATTTTGTATCAACTAAGAGATTTATACACAATTTAGTTAATCAACCAAGAGAATTACATGTAACAAAGCTTGCTTTCTTTCAAGTGCATGGAGATGGGGTTAGAATTCCAAGATCGACTACCAAGAGACATTAACAGTTTCAATCACAACAACCAATCTGAGAAAACCACATGGTCTTACTCTAATTCAAAACCATTGTAGTGGCGGCTTTCACGCTATTACACTTTGAAAGGCGCCTACTTTTTTTTTTATAAGGACCCCGGTAATAGGCAGCCTTTTCCACTACACAAATGTAAATTTTTTTTATTTTTTTATTTTTTGTGATCCCTGGCTTGTCCCTTTTCTCATTTAATTCAGATTTCTTCCTAAGCCATTAGGATATGGTTCATTAGAGTCTCAAACAATTGAAGTGTAAATCAACCAACAATGACTCAATGTAGTCTTTCTAGGCCTTCCGGGTATGTGTTGTGTGTGTTTTAGCAAAACTTTTAACTTCTTTCCCTTGGTTTAACAACTAAATAAAATGGATAAGTCCCTCTTTTGACATATACTCATATTTGCACTACATTCCACATGTTCCATGACCTCAACAAATATTTTTTTTTTAACACTTTCCAGCATGTAAAATTCAAGAATGGGGAATTTAATCTGCTTTCAACTCATTACTAGCACTCCCAAGGTGGACCAAAATATGCCTAAGGCATGCAAACAGATAAATAAATTCTCTTCCACCCGCCCCCCCAACTAGATTGTAGCATTGTCCTCAATGATGCAAGAGAAATGAAGGAATTTACACAAAGAGAGCAGTTAAGGGGCAAAACAACTAAAAGAAGAACTGCAAATTCAAAGAAAAACTGAAGGAAAGAGGAAAAGGAAGTACCTGGACAACTTTGAAAGGAATGCAACCAAAATAAAAATGAAAACTGAAGAACAAAAGAAAACAATGAAAAGAACTGGATAAATCAAGAACCATCAATTAGGATCAAGCAAATGTAGAGTAGATTCCTCAGGTGCAAAGTTAGAAATAAAAGGCTTGAGCCTTTGACCATTAACCTTAAAAGCATTTCCATTTTGAGGATTGACAACCTCAATAGCACCATGAGGGAAAACAGTTTGTACCACATAAGGCCCATTCCATCGAGACCTTAACTTACCAGGATAAAAAATCTTACTTTGGATGTGTTTGTTGGCTAAACATCTTCGAAACATTTCGTCAGAACAATATTTAAACAAGTAAAGGTCATCATAAAAAAAATTATTCAACCTCAGATTTGAATTTTTGAATGTCCTGAGTGCTCCAATGAAATGGTGTCTGTCATCTGAAGATGGTTTTATGGGTTTTGCCCAAGGTGGCGACTCTTCAAACATTGGTTGCCAAAGCACCCCATGCCCGGTTCCATTCTTTTCTGCCTCTTGAGCTGGAATGCCAATCACCTTCCCACGTCTCAAGGTTGTAATAGCCTTGACGTGCTTGACGTTGGAATGTCCTGCCATACTTTAAAATTGCTGGTTTTGGCCTTGGGGATTAGGCTGAGATTGTGCAGGGAACTTTCCTTTCTCTTGAGCACTCATGGTTGTGGTCAACCTTGTGACTGACCCTCGAATATCAGCAATGGCTTGTGAATTTTGACTGTTGATAGCAGCTTGGCTTTGCATGAATTGCTGAAAATTGGTGGATAGCTGCTGAAAATTGGTGGACAATTGCTGGAAATTGTCTTCAAGGTTCTTTTTCTGAGATGGGACCATGTGGTTCGCATATTGAGATGGTCCTGAACCTCCTGGGGGTGTGTAGGGTGCAAATTGTGAAGGACCAGCTATATTGGGTGCAGGTACAGCAGCTTGTTCACTCCTCCAACTGAAATTAGGGTGATTTCTTCATCCCGAATTGTAAGTGTTGGAGTATGGACCTGAAAAAGATTTAGCAACCATATTAACAGCATTAGATTGATCCAAAAGAACTTCTTTAAAAGCTGGAATGGTTGGGCAATCATTAGTTGAATGCCCTTGGCCCTCACAAATATTACAGCTCAAGGTAATCTGAGGTACAGCTTGTACTTCATTCACTTTCTTCAGTTCTATGGTTTCTAATTTCTTAGAAATCATAACCAACCTAGCATTCAAATCATCTACTTCTCTCAGATTATATTTCCCACCCCCTGAAATTGTCCTTGAACTTTCCGACCTATCATGAATATCAGATGTATCCCATGATTGTGCATTTTCAGCTAGATAATCAAAACATTCAAAAGCTTCCTCAGGTTCTTTGTTAAAAAACGCTCCATTACACATGGTCTCCACAAATTGTCTTATTTTTTGTTGCAACCCCTCATAAAAAAAACTAATGACCCTCCAATTCTCATATCCATGATGAGGACATGCATTTAAAAGGTCTTTGAATCGTTCCCAACAATGATAAAATGTTTCCACATCCTTTTGGCAAAAATTCATGATTTGTTTTTTCAAGGCATTGGTTCTATGCATGGGAAATTTTTTTTTTAAAAATTCAGTTTGCATTTCTTGCCAAGTCCCAATGGATCTTGGTCTTAAGGAATTCAACCATGTCTTAGCCTTGTCTTTTAAGGAAAATGGAAACAGTTTCAATCTTATGACCTCTTCAGTGCATGTTCTATCCATAAATGTGGAACACACTTCTTCAAACTCTTTGATATGCAAGTAGGGGTTCTCAGATTCCATACCATGAAAGTGTGGTAACAATGGAATCATCCCAGGTTTGAAATTAAAAGCATTTGCATTAAGAGGTAAAATGATGCAAGAAGGTGTCCTAGTCCTAACAGGCTGAAGATATTCTCTAAGTGTCCTGTTTGGATTATCCACTTTCCTATCATGATGCTCATTTTCAGGCATGATGCTATCAGTGTCAGCTGATGATTCAACGGAAGATGATGCAGAGCTAAAAGATGTCAATGATTCTGTCCAAAACAGTCGAGATGTATGGTCTCTAGTCCAACCAATCATACAAACAAGAGCAGATGATCAAGGACAATGAAAAATAAACAGAGAGAAGGGAAAAAGATTAGATGTCACCCAGGCTGTGAAGAGGTTCACAGCTCCACAAACGTCCTCTCAGCAGTAGAGGAATGCTTTAATAAACACCAGTTGTCCCCAGAAACGGCGCCAAAAACTTGATCAGTTTCGAATGTGCTTCCAAGTGTAGAAGTGTCAAGTTGTATCAAGGATAAGTCCAGGATCGTATTCCACAGGGACAATGGGTTATCAAAGCGTATACGGGATTGGTGAGTAACAAATGAATCGAGTTTGAGAGATAAAATTAAAATTAAAATGCTATGCAAAAAAAAAAAATCGAAGTTGAAATTAGAGTTTCTAAAAAAAACAAATTAACAAACACTTGGGTTGGGTTTGAGATTCTTTTTATTTCAGATTCTAGATAATTTCTCGATTAACAATCCAGTCAAGGTATTGATATTCGGAAGATAAGAAATTAAGCTCAAGTTTTTATAATATTTTCTCAAGAAATTCTCTAATTTACCAGTCGAACTTATATTTATAATCAATTGAAAGAAACCTTGATAATTTCAAGCTTTTGTTGTGCCTTACGTCAACAACAAAACAAGAGCAAGAGCCGCAATCTATTTTCCATTTGAATCCGACTAGTAACTTAGTGAAATCAACATTAAACAACAAAATATTGCATCAAACTAGAATCTAAAATAAATTACATCTCATTCCACAACCCAAACTTTAGAAATTAGTTACACATGATATTTTTAGTAACAAAAATAAATCTAAGATAGGTCATGATAAAATCTAAAAAAAAAAAGAATATCCAAATGAAATAAATCCTAACCTTTTAAGTTACTGTATAAAAATAAATATAGAAGAATAAATAAGACAAGCTGAATGAACTACTAAGAAATAAAGCTGGAAAAACAACAAAAGGTAAAATAAACTAAAACGAGAGAAAAAAATAAACTTCTCAACCGAATGTAAATGGAAAGGAATTTAGAAACGTAAAACAGGAGAATAATAAAATGAAGAGCAAGTCAAGATGTTGAACGGAAGAAAGAAATATAGCAGAAAGAAAGACAAAAAAAAACTCAAATACTACTCTACTGCTGCACCGTCTACCCGAAGGAAAAATAAGAAACAAATGCCTCTACTCTGCTCTCCGTAAACTGCCGAAAAAATAAACTGAAGCTGAAAACAAGAGATTGCTGCCTGGTTCTGCTACCTTCAGCGTAAACAGAAAAGAAACAACAAGAAGGAAAGTAATAAAACTAAAAACTGCCTCTTAATCAAGTCTGAAATGAAAACAGAAACAAAAAGAAAAAGAAACCAGCAAAACAAGTGCTGCTGCAACGTCCCAGTGCAGAATAAATTCAGTGTGTTTAAAGTGCTGCTGCAACGTCCCAGTGCAGAATAAATTCAGTGTGTTTTTCTAAGCTTCCAGCCCCTTAGTTTTATAGGGTCTGCATGTGTGTTTGCTGCCGTGAGTTCCAGCTTGTTTTCCTGCTGCATGTGTAAGCTGCTGTTTCCAGGTTGATGCATGAGCTTCTTCTCATTTCTTTTCCGAACATTTCCTGTTATAAGAGGAATAAAATTCAAATATTTATTTTCATGTGAAATAAATGTATTATAAATCTTCAAAAGCACTAAGAATGTCAGAATCATCAATTAACTCAAGTATTGTGATCTATTGCATAATTAAGTACTTAAATCATTTTTTATTAAACAATTTATTCACTTAAGTAACTTAATCATGCAGTTTTAGCGCTTCATCAAAACCTCAGAAATCCTTCCATTTACAAAGCTCTCTCTCTGACCACAAAATCATAGAGATTTTCTTCTCTCTAGTGAGCCCCCCCCTGGGTGAACCCTAGATTTCCCCTCTGGTTTCTCTCTCGCTCAACAGCCCCTCTCTCAGCCCCAAAAGCACAGAATGAATATTAGGGTTGCAAGACACCGTATAGCAACAAATATATATGGGAGATCAGATGCAACCACATGTCACGATCCTGCAGCTCAAGATTGAAGCCATTCTATTGCAGCTTATGATTCACGTGTAAGCCACGTGATTAACCATCTCGGCTATTAAAGCTTCAGAGTCCAATGTCAGCCACATGTCCACCATTCACAAGTCACAACACAGAGGGTCAGCAAGTAAATAAATAAATGTATTGACATTACATTTACAGGATAGATGATTCCTACATCCAAGATTTTCAAGACTTCATTTTTAACCACCTCCTTTATCGTAGGATTCAACCTCCTTTGCATTTCTCGAGTTGGTGATGAATTTTCCTTCAAGAAAATTCAATGTGTGCAAATGGTGGGGCTAATTCCTTTGATGTCGGCAATCGATCATCCAAGTGCTCCTTTATGTTGCTTAAGGACCCGTAGGAGTTGCTACTCTTGCTCAAATGACAAAGAAGATGAGATAATACATGGAAAAGTGTTAGTTGGCTCAAGAAAAACATATTTCAGTGATTCAGGTAGTGGTTTCAAAACCGGAGATGGAGGAACTTCATCCGATGGTTGCTGGTTTATAGATTGAAGTGGCAGATCTTTGAATTTGAGTCACCACAATGAGTCCATTTTGCTACTTGTACCAGAATTTACTGCATTAGTATCCAACAGTTCACTATTTTCTAAGGTTCCAGGTAAAACATGTTCTATTTGACTTTCTTGCTCTAATAAAAAAAATTCTTCAGCAAGTAAAGATTTCAAACAATTCACTTCCTGGAGTTCTTTCAAATCTTGTGATTGCCTACAAGTGTTGAACACATTTAACTCCAACGTCATATTTCCAAAAGTCAATTTAAGGATGCCACTTTGACAATTTATCAAAGCATTGGAAGTAGTCAAAAATGGCCTCCCTAAAATGACTGGTGCCTGAAAAATAGAGTGATGAGTTAATTGAACATCTAATACCACAAAATCAATGGGATAATAAAATTTATCTTCCTGTACCATCACATCTTCTACCACTCCCCTAGGCTTTTTAATTGAACAGTCAGCCAATTGCAAGATGATAAAAGTTAGTTTCAACTCTCCTAAACCAAGTTGTTCATAGGTGTTATAAGGAAACAAATTGACACTAGAACCTAGGTCTAGAAGTGCTTGGCCTATTTTGGAGCTTACTATAACACAAGCTATTGTTGGAGAACCTGGATCTTTATACTTAGGAGGAGTATTGGATTGGATAATGGCATTGACTTGTTCCGTGAGAAATGCCTTCTTTTGCACATTAAGTCTTCTTTTAACCGTACACAATTTTTTTAAAAATTTGGCATATGGGGGGATTTGCTCAATGGCATCAAGAAGAGGGATGTTAATGCGTGCTTGTCTAAAAATGTCTAAAATCTCAGCATGGTGTTTATCTTTATGTAAAGGAACCAATCTTTGAGGAAAGGGTGCCGGAGGAGTTACCTTGGGTTCCAAAGAAACATCAACATCAGAACTTTTACCTTGTGCATTGGAAATGGAACTTTCACCTTTCTTTCCAGCTTCATTACCCAATGTATCAACTTCTTTGCCACTAAGGAGAGTTATTACGGCCTTGCAAGTCTTGACATTTGCTTTTGAAGAAGATGAAGACTCTATGGCAGCGATTTGGACTTGACGATTTGGTTAGGGTTGAGATTAGAATTTTCCTTACTCTTGTGCACTCAAGGTTGTGTTCAACTTGGTCAAATTATTCCTTATGTCATTGATGGCTTGAGAAGTTTGGTTATTTATGGTGGTTTGACTCTGCATGAACTGCTAAAGAGTAGAAGCCATTTGTTGAAATGGGTCATCCATGGGTTTTCTAGGGGCTGGAATTAGTGCATTTTGCTGGATATGAACTGAATATTGAGGTGCACCAGCTCCCGGATGTGCTGAATTTGTAGGATGATCATTTCTTCAGCTGAAATTAGGATGATTTCTCCAACCTATATTATAAGTGTTAGGATATGGTGCAGGAAAAGGCATAGAAATCATGTTAACAGGATGAGAAGCATCACACAAAACTTCTTTAAAAGTTGGAATAGTAGGACATTCAGATGTTACATGGCTAATATCCTCACAGATGTTACATTTTCCTTGTTTTGGAATGCCCTGAATTTCATACACTTTCTTCAACTCAATCGCCTCCAATTTTTTTGAAAATAAGGCAAATTTGGCTTTCAAATCATCCTCCTCATTTAAAACATATTTACCCCCCCCACTCACGGTCCTCAATGGTTCAGCTCTATCATAGACACAAGAAGTGTCCCATGATTGAGTGTTTTCAGCTAAATAATCAAAATATGCAAATGCTTCTTCTGGTTCTTTATTAAAGAATTCTCCATTACACATGGTTTCGATAACTTGTCGCATCTTAGATACCAAAGCTTCATAAAAAAAATTAATGATGCACCAATTATCGTAACCATGGTGTGGACAAGCATTTAAGAGATCTTTGAACCTTTCCTAACTTTGATAAAAAAGTTTCATTTTCTTTTTGAGAAAAATTCATGATTTGTCTCTTCAAAGCATTGGTACAATGCATTGGGAAAAACTTTTTCAAAAATTCAGCTTGCATTTCTTGCCATGTTCCAATGGATCTTGGCCTCAATGCATTCGACCATGTTTTTGCTTTGTCCTTAAGAGAAAAGGAAACAACTTCAATCTAACAATCTTCTTAGAACGATTTTGATCCAAAAATGTGGAGCATACTTCCTCAAACTCCTTGAGGTGCAATTAGGGATTTTTAGAATCCATCCCATGAAAATGAGGCAATAACGGTATTATTCTAGGTTTAAAATTGAAATTATGAGCATTCAAAGGTGTAATGATGCATGATGGAGTGGTGGTCCTAACAGGATACAAATATTCTCTAAGTGTTCTATTCGGATTTCCCACATCCCTATCATAATGTTCATTTTCAGCCATGATGCTATCAGTGTCAGATAATGATTCAAGAGAAAGTGATGCAGAGTTAAAAGATGTTAATGATTCTGTCCTAAACAGTCGAGATGTGTGGTCTTTAGTCCAACCAATCATACAAACAAGAGCAGGAAAGCAAAGACAATGAAAAATAAACAAAGAAAAGGGAAAAAAAATTAAATGTCATCCAGGCTGTGAAGAGATTCACAGCTCCACAAACGTCCTCTCAGGAAAAAAAGAATGCTTTGACAAACACCATTTGTCCCTGGCAACGGCGTCAAAAACTTGATCAGCTTATAATTTTGTCTTCCAAGCGTAGAAGTTGTCAAAATAATACAAGAGTAAATCCCAAGATCGAATTCACAGGGACAATGGGAATTAAGCAAACCTTTTATAATCACAAGATAAAATATTGACGTTTATGGTAACAAGAAATTTCAAAAAGAAGAAAATCTTGAACTAAAACGGGGACTATTTACCAAGGAAATGTGGACTGAATTAAGAGTATGATTAGTGGCTGTTTTGAAAATTCAAGCTCGAATTAAGTGAAAATAAAGGTAAATCTATGATTCTAAAATTACCAAAACTAAGAGACTTAGAGAAAGTGTGTAGCAAATGAATTAAACTTGTAAGAAACAATAAAACAAACACTTGGGATACAATTTTCACCCACTGATTTGGCGATAGATTTACTTCTCTTTTCATCTTCTCTCAACCATGATCCAATTCCTAGAAGTCATGGTCGGATAATATAGCAATGAACCACAATTCTTAGCCTAATAAAACTACTTGACAGATTATATAACAATTGTAAAATAGTGAAAGAAATCCATCAAAGTCTTGTTACTTGTTCAAGTATCAATTGTGCCTTTACGTGTACAACTGATCTAAACCAAGAATAAAGAACTCCAATCCTTTCTAGATGTAAACTGAAATATCATCCAACAAGTTAATCATTGAAATCACATAACATTGAAGAAAATCCACCCCAAAACAGTCATAGGTTACTCATTGAATCCCAAGCTAAAAATCTAACCTACCATTTCTAAATGAATAATCTCTCTAAGTATTTTTGAGTCTATTGAAAGCTGAACTAAAATAAATAAGAGACAAGTAAACAAAAGAAATGAACCGAAGAAGCTGCCGCCGAAAGCAAAGCTGTGGTAAATAAACTAGATGCCGAATAGAATAAATCTGGAAATCCCAGTGAGAGAGTTTTCCACCGACTCCACCAAACGAATACTAAAAGAATAAAAGTAAACAAAGTTGGACAGCGGAAAATAGACGAAATGAAGATTGAAAGATAATCACCCCCAGCGTCTGAGCCTTACGCCAACTCCCTCATAAATGAAAACGTAAGAAAAAAAATAAAGAAGACAAGCCGCCGCCTAAAGGGTCTGAACCGAAAAAGTGCTAGGAACGAAAACTCCACAAAACGCCGAACGAGAAAAAAAAAAGAAAAAAAAAAAAAAAGAAAACTTAGAGGGATATTAACTCCCGTCCGTCCGAGAAAACTAAAGCTAAAAACAAGTAAACGAAAAAACAGCCGACTAATGTCTGCGTCTAGACAAAACTAACTAGAGAAGAAAAATAAATAAAAACTCCCAAAACTTGAGAGAGCTAGAGTTCCGTCCCTCTATTCTGGAACAACTAAGAACCAAAACTCCCCTAAACGAAAAGCAACCAATGGAAAACCAATAGAAATAAATATAATGAAAACCCCATCCCAAGCTGTTTCCTCTGTCCTCCGTGTGTGATGCTCTGTTGTGTGTGCGTCTGCATCTTGCCCAGCCTTTCCGGTTTTGGTGCTAGCACATTGCTCTGCTGCTGTACAGAGTTGAAGGCCAGCCGCCCATTTTTGTTCTTTTCTCTTGATTGGTTCCCATTAGATTGTTTTCCACCAAACCCATAATCAATTCCTTTATTCCCTCATAGATCCCCACTCTTTCTTTCCTACCATAAATGCCCTACAATATATTTTAAAAAAAATTGATATTATAGTTTAATTATTTCAAGGGCAAATATGAGACTTCGATGTGCAAAATATTAGCATTAATAAATTGGTTTCATTAAGTGTTAAAATTTTATGCATAATTAAGTATTCAACCCTTCTTTGATGTAAAAAATCACTTACTAAAACAACTTAATTATACATTTCTAACACTTCATCAGCTATATAGGTAAGCATCGAGTATTGAATTTATGAACAAATCCAGCTTAAAATAGCAATTATTATTGTGAAACATTGCATAAGCTTTCCACATATATATTTGATGGTCTAGTGAAGATATGGCAGTCACGAGAGAGAGAGGAGATCAGTCGTCGTACGTATGTAGATAGTCACTTGTATTTAGTGGAAGGCATGCAGCCATGTGTCATTGTGGATAGCGGCCATGATTAACATATTTTTGAAGAAAACTTTTGGGTACGTAATCGTTGAAAGAAGAGATGTTTCTAGACACCAAACAGGGAGACATGCATGATCATCATCGATCGATAAAGAATAGGATTAATTCGCTTCGTGCTTGATGTGCATGTTGTACGTGCATGTAATATTGCATTATAATAAATTATATCACCGTACTCATGTCTATTATATATACACGAATGTTTCCAACTTTCCATACACGTCATGTGATGAAACTATTTAGACTATGTTTAGATGTTGAATTGAGTTAAGTTTTTATGAATAGCAGTGAATTGAGTATGTGAAGTGAGTTATGTGCAAGGACTCATCTAAAATGAGTTTAAATGTGTTTAGATATTAAGATGAATTTAATACTATTTATAAATATGAAAAAATGTTATGGGTCTAACGTGTAAGGAGATTTTGAATTAAGATGAGTTTAATAATTTGAGAATTAAGTGTTTGGATGTTAGATTCAGCTTAAAATTAGACTGAACTTAGTTAATCTCAACTGAATCTTGCAACCAAACGGGGCCAAAATATTATTGCACAAATCCCCCTCAAAAATATTTATTTTTTATAAAATAAATCTGATCAATAAGGGTGGTACTTTTCATTTTTTTTAGGATTTTACGGGACAATTTTATATTTTTAAGAGACAAAGGGATCGATATTGCATTGTATTTTTGGTGGTTTGTAGGTGATCGCCAAAAGTTATATTGGATGCGTTGATTTATAAGAATATTATATTATTTGACCAATTTGTGATCAGTTATTTGTTAGATAGATGTTGGATGGGTTATCCAGCGTTCACTCGATTTTCATGTCCATGCCTTTGAGTTTGGTTCCCCAGGTTGAGTGTGCGCCTTAAATGAAGCGTATGATCAATTATGAACACACGAATTAAGGTTCTTGGGTGCTTCTGGAAGAAATAAAAGAAGGGTTATAATGTTGGAGACGCAAGACCATCATGTGAACAGTAGGGTTTTGACCGCAGGCCAATTGTTTCATGTATACTTACGTGATTACGAAATTTTTTAGTATTTGACTGATTGGTGTGTTTGTGTTAGATAGTGGTGGATGAGATGCAGCACCTGATTTTCAGTCATTTCTTGACTTTGGTTTCACGGATAGAGTGTGAGCAAAGCGTTACAAGTTTGCTACCGCGCGCAGATAATTAAAGCAACAGGCCTTGTTTATTTTAATTTGGAGATAGAGAGGACAGTTGTCTCTGTTCTAAGAGCCACGTGGCTGGTTGGTACTGGTATGATTGAAAATATGGTCCAGCTTGGAAAGTTGCATCGCAAGCTATACGTATGCATCTGTCAAAGGACTGTCGCACTTCATCATTTATATACTATTTTTTTAATTCCTCTTAACTATATACTTTGAATAATTTATTGTCATCTCAATGCATCAGCAGAGTAACAGATTCTTTATAATTATATCAATATATGGAGTTCATGAAAAAAATATCATTTTCTTTCTTAAAATAATGATACTAAATAGCAGATCCCTTAAGGTAAAATCAACTGATATATATATATTCCCATTTTTTGCACGAAAAACTGGATTGCATGTGCTTATTTTATATATATATATATATAATGAATTTCGAAGCACATATATAGTACAGAAAGATCAGAAAAGCTTCAAAATCAAATAAAATGGTGCGTCTAATTATCATGAAGAGCAGATCTGATCAAGTTCTGTCTCAGTACTAAGTTCTAAGAAACAGATCGTAGTGTTGTTGACGAGAAAATCTAAGAAAAACAAGAAAAATAAGCTGGAAGACGTACAATTAATGAAAGAAATAATATTTAATATATATTTTAAGCTTGACAGGAGACCTCATTGCACCAGCTTCCTGTTCCGATCATTCTCACCCTAGATATCGATAAGAAAATGGTCAAAACCCAAGGATAGTTTGTCTTTTCACACTGCACGCGATGATCAGAGCTAGGGCTGAGAAAAAGCCTGCATGCCTACTCTTTTGCTTCTTCACGCAATAACGGTAATTCCCAGTTTCAGAGGGCACGTGTCGATTATCTATGTATAACATGCATGCATGGATAGTATACATTCATATCATACATATCATGTGCATGCATGGGATTGGGATCGAATGTTTAAATTAATATATAATACGCGCATGTATGTATGTATTATATGCTTCATGCATGAGATCTTTATACTTACACGTGGCATGAGTCGGCGCCAAATCCCTCTGACTTCAATGTATTATATCTCAAACTTCTCCTGCAATATATATAAAGGTCATCATCGACGACTATTAGGAACAAACATAAGTACACTTGTTTTGTTTCAGAGACCACTTTAATTTGTCTTTGGTGATCACTTACAACCTTAATTTCCTTCTACCTTAAAAAGCTTCTTCTTTTCTTTTTTCATCCGTACCACCAGTTCCAGATAACAAACACCAATGGGAAGAGCACCTTGTTGTGAGAAGAATGGGCTCAAGAAAGGTCCCTGGACTCCGGAGGAAGATCTTAAGCTCATAAACCATATTCAGCTCCATGGTCCTGGCAACTGGAGAAACCTTCCAAAGAATGCTGGTATCTCTCAAACAGCTTCTATTTCTTTGATCGCATAAATATTTATTGTTTTGCAGCTTAATTTGTAATTATGATTTATGTAAACATAATATGGGCTTAATTATTCTTCACTAATTACTGTAATTTGACAGCTTTGCAAAGATGTGGAAAGAGCTGTCGTTTGCGATGGACTAACTATTTGAGGCCTGATATCAAGAGGGGAAGATTCTCATTTGAAGAAGAAGAGACAATAATCCAATTGCACGGTATCTTAGGAAACAAGTACGTACGTAAGATATATTAATTTAGTTAATATTTATGCCTGATGTCAAGATCAAATGGTAGTTTCTTCATAAGATCTGGTTAGTTTTCTAACTTACAATAATTTCTTGATCTTCTTCTTCCAAACTTAATCAGATGGTCATCCATAGCCGCTCGATTACCTGGAAGAACTGATAATGAAATCAAGAATTACTGGAACACCCACATCAGAAAAAGGATGCTAAGAATGGGAATTGATCCTGTGACTCATTCTCCTCGCCTCGATCTTCTTGATCTATCCTCCATCCTAAGCTCATCTGTTTGCAACCCCACAATCCTCAATGTGTCAAACTTATTGGGCTCCCAACCCCTCGTGAATCCAGAAATGTTAAAGCTAGCCGCCGCTATCTTGTCACTAAAACAGGAAAACATAGTACCCTTAGCAAGAAATCTTCAGGAAAACCAAATTTTCAATTCCTTAATGCAAAACCAAGTCCAACCATTACAGCCCAATCAGTATCAAAATCCACTACAAGAAGGGTTGTTCTCATCGGAGATGTCAAACCAACTCGTGCAAGACAATAATTTAGAAGGGTTATGTTCAAAGGTGGAAACTTTTGGTAATTGCTCAGATAATTCGATACCTTCAGACTTGAATGAAGATTTTGTTTGCCACCCAAACCATGGGAATTGCAGCTCTAATCCTACGGTTCCTGATATACAAGAAAATTCAGATTTCCAGTCACTATACAATAGCAATCAGAATTTCAGCTTTGCGTCTGTTGTGTCAACACCAATATCAAGCCCTACTCCCATGAATTCATCTTCCACATTCATCAACAGCAGCACTGAAGATGAGAAAGAAAGCTACTGCAGCAACTTGTTTAAGTTCGAAATTCCAGAGGGCTTTGACTTCGATGAATTCATGTAATCAATTTTATGTATATAGCCAGATATATATGAGTGATAATGTTTCTCCTTTTTTGTTTTGTTTTTTTTTTTTTTATCTTGGGGGGTTTCCGTTTGTAGTAGAAATTGGTAATGAAATTCATTGTTTTTCTTTCTACTGGTTCCATGTCAGAATTCTCGAGTAATAATTCCATTAATTATGGGCGTAAACGACGATCGATTTTATTGAAATTAATAGAGGCCTCCTCTAAACGAGGAGTATGGTCAAGGAACTGATGCATCTCAGAAATACTGTGTCTGCACAAAGAATTTATAAAATCAGAATTTATAAATTGAGTAGACTTCAATGATAGATCTACTCTATAAAATAATTTTTATATCAAATTAGGTTAATTTATAAATTTATTTTTTTAAAATCAAAATTTTCAGATTTTAGATTTATGATTTCATCAGAATAGATCAATTTGCTCCAAAAGCAACTTATATATATCTTTATTCTGTTAACTGAAAATAAAATTAAAACTCTCCCAAATCGCAATAATATATAACCGTAAGTACTAGTGTCTTTTTTGTGACAACATTTGAGGCTATTTGGCACGATATAAATTGCCGCAAATAGGGTTTTTCTTGCCATTTAAAATGTCTTTTGCGTCGAACTTGGCCTCCATTGGCATCAACCAATTTTACTGCAAATGTGCACATTTTTACGATGATATTTCATTTCGACGCGAAAAGCTTTTTAGGACTCAATATTACCGACCACCCGTATGTGATGCTAAAAAGTAATTGTGACGCTAATCATGCTTTTTTTGACGATTAATTTAGTTGACAAAAAAAATTATTTTTCTTGTAGGTACTTACTTTTTGTATTTAGTAACGACAGCATGATGAGGAATCACATAAGAAAAAGAGAACAATCATCAGGAATATTTAAATTTAGATTTGAATATTAATTGTGTTTCCGGTCTAGAGTTAAACCTAATTAGCAAGCTGGGAAAGTACAGTTTGGTCAAAATTTGAAATTTGTCATGTTGAAGTTGTTTGAAATTACTGTAATTGGCTTGCACAACCCTATAATTGCTCTTTTTTTCTTCATGTATAGTCATTAAACTAATGAACTATATATTATATTAATATTTTTCTTCATCTTAAATAATTCTGTCATTCCGATAATATCGCTGAGGTCACATGATTTTAAATGGTTTCATATTTCAAACACTTAAATAGACAGTCACTTAAAATACATAACATCAATATTAAAATCCAAGATGATCAAGAAGAATCCAAGTTGATCAAGAACAACATTAATTTTTCTTTACCTTTCTAATTTTATGTCGTCTCAAGTACCACTGGCCTACATATGAGATGAGAAGCATCCACGTACACTGGCTCATCAACCACAATATTATTTAGCTGCATGCAGCTCTTGAAGTTTGATTTTGAATCTCGAAATTAAGGATATTGTGGTTTCATCTTTACATGCATGATGATGCCACTTTCTTGCACGTCTGGCATTATCAACGTTTTCAAAGTGGGAAAGGAAATATAAGCGTATCGCTGAGCTAATTTGGTATAAAGGCGCGCATGGGAATCATACCTCATTGCCTTGTACATTTCTACATGATTTGGAACCAAAGTCGTATTTTTTGACTCAACTACTCGATCTCTTAGCTCCGCTCCAAAATATAAGATTTGTGATTCGTTTTGTCTTCTTATAATTAAATTATTTTTTAGGTTTTTATTTGGCACGTGCATGCGCATATTGATATATAAATAATGGCAGAATAATAGGAGGTAAAGAATCCCGACAAAGACAACATTATTAGAGTCAACAATTAATCAATTACTATATATAGTAGTTGCCCAAATAAATAAATGAGAAATTGGCCAAATGCTTGAATCGATCCCAAAATTTCATGACTGGTCAGTATATGTCAAGAAAAGGTGCAGTCCCACAAGGGTGATGATTGATTTAGCAATCTAGATTTGAATGAATAATTTTAACTTGTTTGATCTATGGACAGAAAAGATATGATGTGCTTCTATATAATTAGCTTGCATAAAGGACAAGGCTAAGTGGAGAAAAGTTTAAAAGAAAACAACCGATCGAGATCTACAAACTATGCAAAATGATATTTGTACTTATGGATGCGTAGGCGCCACACAATCCATTTGAAAAAATTGAATAAATGCAGGACCCATATAAAAAAAATCTAATTTTTTAATAGTGGACTTCACTTTTTTTAAAAAGGATTCCACGGTGCTTACGCTTCACAACTAACATTACTCACAAACTACATGTATGAATAATTATTAATATGACTATGGGCTGGTCTTTTCCTCTATGGAACTAGGGTGAGAAGATTGAATTGTGTGAAATCATCACTTGTCCCAAAAGATAAAGTTGATGGAAAGATATAGATTTTATTATTTATTTTATATCTTAATACTTCCCTTCATGTATGGGCCAGACTCTCATTCAATGGGTGGCCCAACGCGTAAAATATTTAATTAAATGGGATAGAGTGTAGAGTCAAGATTCGAACTCAGGACCTCTACTGTGATACCATGTAAAGTTACAACTTACCTCAAAAGTTTAAAGTAATACAAATATTTAGATTTTATTATTTATTTTATATTTTAACAGATTGCTTCTTTTGAAGAGATAGCAATGACCCACTTTGCTAAGTCGTGTGCACAAGTGTTTGCACTATATGAAGCACTTACAATGCTCCAATCAATCTAATTAAGAATACTCTTTTTGATCTGGATGATTGGGTTGAGTCATGTCTAGTTGCTATTACTTGAAGTTAATTTCTATGGCCTCTTATCATGCACAGATTGTGAGTCCCCTTCTATTGTTACCTTCTTGTGGTTAAGCTTATGAGTTTCGGTTGTTGCTAGAGCTTCCTTCACATGATCATGTGGTTGGTTCTCATGTTGAGATAAAAGAGTGATTATTCCGATACTGGTCAAAACTCACAAATGCTAGCTATCATTGCCATTGTTTTGCCTATTTGAATCAAGGACCTTTTATAAGTTTTACACTCAAAATGGGAATAAAAAGGAAATAGTCCAGATACATTTAATATTAGAGAAATGCTATATACAGCCATAAAATAATTTTATAAAAATAAACTGACAAACTGATATTAATTGGTTTGATATAGCCTGCCAGATTATAAATTTACTCAAATTGATTCAAATATATGAATCATCATTATTGATTTGTTTCAAACTTCAGCATTATTTTTCTCACCACCTAAGTCCTAACAATACAAAAGCACACAACGCCATAAGTCAACATAAGCTCCATAATGGTTTTATTTTCTTGGATTTACAACTTTTATTCTAGACCGGATAGGAATAAATTATGTACATATTGACATGCCCAGAAAAAAGAAGAAGAAGAAGAAAAATGTACCTCTTGACGTTGCCGGCCAGTAGGTGACTGATTTCCGTAGTAGCCGCGTGCACACAACAAATACATAATATTTTACATGCAAAAAATCATTTACATAATTTATAAGATGCTTCGAAAAAGAAGAAATGATGAATAATTGATCTATTTGAAACTAGACTTTTACACCATGCACACACCATCCATGAGATCATGTAATATATATGATTTGAAAGATTAAAATTTTAAAATTTGAATCTTACAAATTAAATTGTGTCAAGTAGATAATGTGTAGTGTAAAAGCCATCAAATAGCACTACGCGGGACATGAAGAACACTTAGAAGAGATTCTGAACCAAATAATTTTAAATTTTGTTAGAAGATATAACTTAAAACCTTATCATTAATAATCCTTAGCTTGAAGTAAAGATGTTCCAAATTATTTCACAAATAAAAAAAAGCAAATTGATGTATTTCAATAAAAGGTTTTGCTATCTTCAGAAGTAGTAGAACATACTCCATTTTGAGTTAATTATTACAGCAAAACGAGGAACAAGAAGTATAAGGAATTAACAGAGAAAAAACCAGAGGGAGAATTTGTTCGAATTTGTTCGTCAAAAGTAAGTACCAATACCTTTGAAGATTAAGTTTAAATAAACTGAGGTTTAAATATCCGAATCCTTAAAATTATTGTATCGATCAGGCCACTCGCCCGCTAAAGTAATATAAAGTCATAATATTAATTAGCTACAAGAAAAACAACCTTTCTTAGAGCTCAAATTAGTTGCAATAGCCTCCCCAAATCGCTGCAAATAACTTTTATATATAATTAATTAATTAAATCAATATATTGAGAAAATACAATCCATTTGCAAAGTACACAATAAAACAGATAACTGCGAGCTCATATCGTCATGAGGTGTTAGACTTCGTCCAGTTTTTGACACTTCTGATATTCTGCTCATACATGCAGTATTGTTTTCTGCTTTTCTGTATTATTATTAAGGGTTGGAGGGTTTGAATTTGATTCTCCCCTTTAAAGATCGGGTGATCTTATATCATCTACGCTAAAAGACCTTGGCATATATGCAATATTGTTTTCAAAATAACTCATCATGCAATAAAAAATATATATTTTCAAAATTGCATACTTTTCTTTTTTACATCCTACGTCATCACCCTCCACCTAAGTTGCACACTATATCCAATTTCAGAAAACAATGAAGTTTCATATGATTTTTCTTTCTAGGTGTAGGTAGTCTCCATCTTCACAAATATGTCTACTTCACTGAGAGTCTCTCTTCAAGATATTACTCAGGGATCAAAACTTACCCGACAAGGAACTTCACTATTGTAGAACCGTTATATGGCTGATGTTCATTGGAACTATATATGGTAGCTGGCTTCTTTGTCATCAAATCACCAACTTCCTTGACCTTTCTGGCGCTTGGTATATTAGAGCTACGCAAATCTCACACATATACTCCCTTCCCGTATAGGCAACATCTCATTTATAGATGTATAGTTTCTTGATTGATATTACCGTTTACACTTTCCTTCTTAAACCCACCATTCATGGGATTTTGATCCTTGATTTGTATTATAAATTTACATGTAAATAACGAAGAAATAACAGAGTTTTTATGCGCAATTCCATGTCTTTGGTTTCTTACCAGGGTAGGCATCAACCTCAAATATGGTCTAAAGTCTCCCGGTTTTTTCCTCATTTATATGAAAAAAAGGTACAAGACGAAATATTAATAACTCCAACTTTGGTTTGAGGGTTATTACCAAATTCTTCTGGGGAAGGTAATCTCTGCCTGTGGTCCACCTTCATGACCCTTTGGTGGTGAAATAGTAAAGTGGGTGAACTATTCAAAAATAAATAAATAAAAGTTGGTGAACAAGCAAATTAACAAAGAAATAGAATAATTAACTACCCGTGTTAGTGTATTAATTAACCAGGCAGGAAATTTGGGAAACTCGCTTGAAGGATTGAAATCTTGTTGACAAATGTTGAGGGCTGTTTTTGCACACCCATAGGGCAATCAATAGTTGAATAATCGAGAAGCATTGTAAATAGTAGTCCAAAAGGCCCAACCAACCAAATAACCCAAAAAGAATGCCCAAATACCAAACAAAATGGGTACCGCATCCGCATGTAAAGCTTGAAGAGCCCAGAAATGGGCTCAACCATGTTATTCTACACCAACCATAGAAAGAGGATTGCAAGTAAGAGCAATAGAATTGCACTTGCAGGCTTGCAGCTACATAAGCATATAGTCATTTCCTTTCTCTTTTTTTTTTTATTGGACAATGCTAGGGACCTGCACTGTACTGATAAGTGCAAATGTATTTTTTATTTTTTTCAATCATTTTTTAAATATCTTTAAACATTTTAAAAAATTAAAAAAATATTAATTTACTAATAGTCACTTCCTTAACCGTTAAGTAAAAAAATTAAATATTACAATCGAAGATTTTATTGGACAATGCTAGGGACCTGCACTGTACAGGTAAATGCAAATGTATTTTTTATTTTTTTAATCATTTTTTAAATATCTTTAAACATTTTTTAAAAATTAAAAAAATATATTAATTTACTAATAGTCATTTCCTTAATCGTTAATTAAAAAAATTAAATATTACAATCGAAGATTTTGTCGATTCTAAGTAGCATTTTCTGTTTTCCTTTTTTTGTATGAGAATGTATAAGATTTGGTTGATCCAAAGTAGCCCTATTTCCAATTATAGCGTTTTCTTGATAGAATTTCTATATCTCAAACGTAGCAGAAGATTCAGGCCCAAATAACAAAGAGTAGTTGGGCTAAAAATAGCAAAGATGGCCTGAAGCCCAAATAACATATAAAAAGGCTATGCTAGCTTTTTTTGAAAGATTTTTTTGGGTTGGATCTTAAAAGGAATATTTAGGCCTACTCTAGCTATTGCCAAATGAAAAATGATACCGCATCCTATTATTGTACATCCTTTTGTCCATTCAAACACATGTCAAATAAAATTTAAACGATCCTAAACTTAATATTTTTTTTATTCTTTATTGTAATATATATACTAGTAAGGGCAAAGCCCATGCCCACTTGATAAAAATAAAAATAGTACAAAATAGTAAATGGAAATGTGTGAAAAAGAAATTTAAACAAAAATTAAACAAAACATTAAAAAAAATAATAAGAAAGACACATAGACTTTATATACAAGTTAGCGTCTGGTGTGTTCTTTCGCCTACTTCTATTGCTCTTTCTTATCCTCTGGTAAGTTCTTTCTTTTTCATATAAAAATATCTTATTCTATTTTTTAATATATATTTATATAAATGCACATGTACTTAACAAAAATGGTTGACATTATATATTTCTTGCATGAATAATTTTCTCTCATCAAATTGAATTTTTTAATAGATTTGTTCTATTTTTAGACGTGCTAACTAATCTGGTTGGTTTAATGGAATCTGTATGAGTTTAATTAGAATGAAATGTTTTGTTCTTCTGCTTTTGCTATAAATGCTTCTATTATGTGTTTATCATAGATAAATACATGTCTACCTATATGTAACTGAAACAATATCATAAAAGTTCAAAATCACTTTTTATTAAACTTTTAACAGTTATTATAATATACCTAAATAGAATGTTAACTTATATGTAAAATTCATGTTCTTTTCTTCACTTTTTATTATGTTTTGTTTAACTTTTGTTTAAATTTCTTTTTTCACATTCTCATTTACTATTTTCTATTATTTTTATTTTTTATATTAATTTTCATATTAGTATTGATATAGATATATATAATGTGATAGTTTTAAAATTACACATTATAGTACTTAGTTATAAATATTAAATTAAGAATTGAAGAAAATAAAATACTTCTCAAAAACAAGGGCAGCGAAAGATAGAAAAACTGGAAATGGAAATAAAAGTTACAAATAGGGGCTACAGTTTTGAAATTGGAATGAAATGAAATGATTTCAGCATCTAAACCTAAACAATATCTATATTATAATAATATTTTATTTAATTTTTAATTTTTATCTTATTTTATTTTTATCTCAAGTTACTGTACAAACATCCAATCACTCACGAGATAAGTTTTATTGGATAGAAATCTTTGTTCATCACAACAACTCGAGGTGCAGCCACCAAGTCCCGCCAAGCATTGTGTTTTACTTAATAACAACGTAGATTCGTCGCATTCCTTCACGTGGCTTCTCGTCCATACTTTCTTTAGTCCCGACATGACCTTTCTTCGTCCCTAGTGCATACTTTTACCCAACAATTATGTTGTACAATTGCGTAAAACATGTGAAATAGTAGTATCTGTACAACTTCTCATTGCCTTAGTTACAATTTCTTTCTTTTGGAATTACCAAAACCAAGAGCTTCCGTGTTAGCCGTAAAGACGGACTTTTGTGTTGTCATCACTTTAGCATATATATTTTTTTAGTGTTTTTAGCATATTGGCATGATTGCTTGTAGTTAACTGATAAGACTTCATCCCTCCTTGTATTTTATTTTTAGATAGCGGAAAAGATCCACCTGTTGGTTTGTAATATTTCGGATCTTTATTTTATATATATATATATATGCTTGATTAGAAAAAAAAAAAAAACTGATAAGACAGGACTCGCTCGAATTCCAATTTGATAGGTAAATTCCAAAATATATTAATAAATAATAACTGTGAAATATCTTTTATTTATATTTTGTTGATATTAAGTTTATACTACTTTATTTTTATATTAATTTAATCTATAATCTTATAAAAGTTTTTATGTAGAATCGTTTTTATATATATTTTGTGTACTCTATTAATATGATTAGTTACGTTACTTTTTTAATACAATTATTTTGATCAATTATATTGATAGAATATAAAAATAACATATAAAAATGAGTATAGGTAAGAAAATTCATAATTTTAATATATATATATATATATTCTAGTAATTCATTCCTCTAATGTTTCTTTGACACCTGTGGATGATTGAAAAAAACAGAAAAGAGAAAAAGAAAATAACCTTATTCTGTTTGTGTCAATTTTCAAACATGCTTTTGTGTCGATCTCAAGGGTCACTTTTATTCTATCAATCAAACACGTATGTCCACATTTAATTAGGCTGCTTTTTAGATAGGTCCGCCATAAAACTCATATAAAACGAAAGAAAAAAAAAAAAAATCTTTAGGTTGGATCTGACAGGAAAAACGTTTTGGCTTACTAAGGGAATTGTCAATTTTGGAATTGATGTTTCTTTCTCCATGGATGGCCCAAAAACAAGAGCCGTCGTGTTGTTCCCAAAGACTGTAGTTTCGTGTTGCCATTACCTTTGAATAACACATTGTTTTTAGTGTTTTGAACTTTTAGTCCCTTCTTTTAGGTTACTTGAGAGTTAGATGTAATTGAGATTAATTAAATTTAATTTAATTTTAAGTTAAATTTAATATCTAACTATTCAATTTTTAAATTATTAAATTTATTTCAACAAAAAATCTCATTATATGTGAGACCCACAATATTTTGAAACTCAACATCCTTTTACATACAGATTCAAAACTTTTTTTAAATTTTTATAAATATATCTAAATTCATCTTAACATCTAAATATATCTAAACTCATCTTAGATAGACATCACAAAATTTACTATATCATCTCAAATTATTACTATTCATAAAAAATTTAACTTATCTCAATTTAACTCAATTTTCAAAAGCCCTTGGTTAGAAGCTTTGCCTCTATATACTCTCCCCTCGGTCCACTTTTTTCTTTTCTTTTTCTTTTTTAATAAAAACAAGTTTCACACGAATTCCATTATTTAATAGAGGTGTCAATTTGTGCTTGCGGGTCGTTTTTGTACAGTGTTAAGATCACGTTGAGTAATCGCATTTTATTTGTCTTTTCTCGGGGTTTTCTATCGTTCAGATAACTCATGTTTCTACATGCATCCTTTCCACGTAGGTTAAATTGTCCAACTCCACGTGAAGCCACAGCTATCTGAGCGGCCATGCATGCATCTTTAATTATGGGAATCATACATTTTAAAAGAGTAGGGACATAAGAGCAGAAAGTTGGTTGATATAAGCCCAAAATAAATTAAATGAATTTGGACAAAATAAAGAGACTCGCACGTATATATTTATTCTATTATAATAAGTAGTTATATAATTCTGAATAATAATTTTTATTATTTTTCACTGAATTTTTGTTATTTTTTCGTTAATGCTGTTAAGTTCTATTTTATCAAAAGGCCATTAAGACCTTTGACTATTTAATGTGTAGTTTCCTTGTAGAATTTAATGAATAATCATATTTTACCAAAAGGTCCTTAAAACTATTGACCATTTGATGTGAAGCTCCCTTATAGAATTTAATGAATAATCATGTTTTACCAAAAGGCCCTTAATAGCTCCGCGATGCACATGAATTGACGTCTCTTTTTTATATCCTTTTTGTACTGACAGTGTACTCATTTTGCTTTCTTTTGGTTTCAATTTTTTAAAATAAAAATAAAATAAAATGACTTTACTCTTTAGAGCATAAACATTTTAGAATATTCTCATTGTAAAATTCAACTTTAAGTAAATTTAACTAATAAAATACTTAAAACACTCAATATATAATATTAATTATTAATTTTATTAGAATATAATTATTATTGATATTTTAATTAAGAACTATAAAATGTGACATAAATAAAAATTATTAAATTAATAATATTTATTATTATATAGAGAGTAAATAGATAATTCAATATGGATGCAGACCAATGCTCATACTTTGATAAAGTTTTGATTTTTTTTTATTTTGATATTTTGCATTTTTTTAACATTGTATTTTCTTTTCTCAGAGAACGCACTTATGTTTTCTACCTCGTCAATTGACTTAGGAAGCATCCCTTCTTGTATTATAGATCTCATTTGAGGTTTTATGAACGAAGTTTCCTTTAAAAAAAAAAGAAAATTAGTAACACATATAGTATAATTAGGCACGTACATGATTCCCATTTATCTTTTAATTAATTAATATATTGTCATGGTAAAGTTCAAGATATATAGTACTATTAAAATAATAAATACAAAATTATTTGAATTTATAAGTTAAGTCAGATTTTATTTGAGTTGCATCCTTTAATTTGATAAACCCCCCCNNGGGGGGGGTTTATCAAATTAAAGGATGCAACTCAAATAAAATCTGACTTAACTTATAAATTCAAATAATTTTGTATTTATTATTTTAATAGTACTATATATCTTGAACTTTACCATGACAATATATTAATTAATTAAAAGATAAATGGGAATCATGTACGTGCCTAATTATACTATATGTGTTACTAATTTTCTTTTTTTTTTAAAGGAAACTTCGTTCATAAAACCTCAAATGAGATCTATAATACAAGAAGGGATGCTTCCTAAGTCAATTGACGAGGTAGAAAACATAAGTGCGTTCTTGGCTAGCACATGAGCTGCCTGATTACCCTCTCTACGAATATGGGTTGCTGACCAACTATCAAAAAAAGGTAGATGACTCTTGACATCCTCATTTATCATTCCCACTACGAACCAGTTTTCACCCTTCCCATTAATAGCTTGGACAATTTGGATGGAATCCCCCTCAAGAATTATCTTTTTTAGTCCTAGTTGAATTCCCAAAAGTGATGCTTCCATAGCTCCAATTGATTCTGCTAGTAGAGGGTCTAGATAGAGGGCTCTAAACTGTCTTGATGAGGCCACCACCAAACCATTTTCCCGTTTGGTTACACAGATGAGATGAGATGACATGACATGAGATGTTTTAAATAGTAATGAATAAAATATTGTTATAATATAATTTTGTAATATTAATTTTGTATTGAGATTTGAAAAAGTGAAATTGTTTATTATATTTTGTATGAGGATTTGAAAAAGTTGTATGGAGATTTGAAAAAGGTGTAATGATGAGTTAAGATGAGATTTTTGGTTTTGTATAAACAAAGAGGGCCTCAGTCTCTCACAATAATTCCAATTCCCACTTTACACTTAACTTGTCTATTACTGCATTCCAATTGAGTTTAAATACTTGTGATGGAGGGGGAAACCAAGTTGAACTCAATGGTTGTGACCCTTGTGGTTTGCATGTACTCTAAGTCTTTAGATTAAGTAAATTCTGAAGTGTAGACTTTGCAGACTTAGATTAAGTAAATTCTGAAGTGTAGACTTTGCCCACTCTGCTACTGAAGTGGGGCTCTTAAACTCTTGTTGGAAGACATACATATTCCTTCTAGACCAAATTCATTTGGCTACCACTAGTTCCTCCACTAGATGAGTTCCTCCACTAGTGATGCTAGTCAGATGATCAAATCAGACAGAGAGGAAGTAAGGGAATTGACTTTTTTGGATTTGTCTTGAGCATTGGTACCAAACATCTTGGGTCACCGGACATGACCATATGGCATGGATTACTGTCTCTTCCTCTTGCAAGCAGATTAGACATAATGGTTTCTCTAGAATTTTCATTTTGTACAGGTTAAGGTTGGTTGGTAATGCCTCGCAGCAAGCCCTCCCAAAGAAATATCTTATGTTTTGGGGGGTGTTCTAAGCTTCCACAACCTTGACTAAAATTGATCCCTAGTAGAGCTACTGAAGCATGCCCCTGTTCCATCTGTTGAATCTTTTTGTGTAAATGGTATGCACTTTTAACTGATAAAGTGCCTCGTGTTTTCCCATTCTAAATTAGTTTGTCTTCACGCACAAAGAGACTGAGAGGGATCTGATGGATGAGATCTGATTCCTCATCGGGGAAAAGTTCCTCCACTAATTAAGTCCTTATGACTGTAGCCATTGATTTATGCAATATAAACTACATAAAAATATTTACAAAACGACAATGCAAGTAGTACTGATATTTAACCGATAAAGTGAACCGATGAAGTGTAAATGTATTTTTTAAATTTTTTTTCTTATTTTCTTTTAATCATTTTTTACACAATTTTAAATATTTTTAAGAAATAATAAAAAAATCAATTTACTAATATTTACTTCTTTAATTATTAAGTACAATTAAAGAATAAAAATAAAATAAAAAAGTCAATAGGTCAATTTTATCGGTTTATCTAACATTTTTCTTTACAAAAACTTAAAATTTGAAGATAAAATTAGAAGATATTATATAATAAATCTATTAATTTGTCAAATTAAGTACCCCTTCAAGAAATTTCAACTTGCTCAAACTTGCTTGAATAAATAAATAATTTTCTTATTAATATAAAATATAATTTGATGATAAATTAAAACTCCACTCTTATATTTCAATTAGAATTAAATGAACAAAATTTGGCAACTACTTCTCCACTCGTTTCTAATGTAATACTTCCTACCCAATTGCGGGAATTGCGGAAGTACTTACGGGACGTAACCAATATTTAAATGCAAGTGGTTACGTAACCTAACCCAACTCCACTCTTAAATATTGCAAGTACTTGCGTGACTCAATCTATAATTATGTAAGGAATTGTCACTTGTCATTGTGTCAATATCACACAATTAATTAATATCTGGATTTTAAACTTTAGTAACATTAATACCTAAATCTAAACTTATATAACATTTGCGATCTCGGGAAGCTTGCGACATGACATACTGATGCCACAGTCAATTTTGGATTAACTGACATGTGACATCAGTATGCCACGTACTGATGCCATGTGTCAATGCTTTCATTAGTATTTTTTAATGAATGATTGGCGGAAGTATCCAATTACAAATTTTCTAAAATTTTAATTAGCAATGTTGCAAAAGATGAGAAATTTTGCATCTTTTTGCAACTCAGGTATTGATTTTACAATTAACCCTTATTCAAAACCGTCGTTTCTCCTACATTGCTCTTTTATATCTATATATATATATAAAAAATGATATTTGCAATCGTGATTTTGCAAGCGGCGTACAGTCGTTTTAAAAAAAGTGAATTAATATGGAACCCACATGAAAAAAAACTATTTTTATAACTTTTTTTTATTCCTTCCGTACAATCGTTTACATCCCGCTTGCATGTGCCGACTGCATCTAACACTTATATATATATATCAACGAGTGGAAATGATCTATTGATGAGTAGTGGGTGGTCAAAAGGATTATTTATATAATATCTTGTAATATATATCAATAACTATATATATATATTCCTACTAATTCTCACAAGATGTGTGGTATTATAAACTTGGTTTGCCTCTTATTTCTAAAATATACTTATGATATTATTATTATTATAAAGTTAAAAATAATGCAACAAAAGTAATAATTATAAAATTATTCAAATTTATATGAGCTTATAAAAGTTTATATGTCTTTACGTGAGTTGTATCGTTTAATAATTTATCATAATTTTATATTTAAGAACGACTAATTTTGAGATGATTTGGTATTTGACGAGTTCACACTACAACAAAAAAGATTTTTTGGGATGAAAATTTTCATCCCAAAATGTATTGATTTCGTCCGAGAAAATTTTTTAAGATCGTCTCAACATTACTGTCCCAGAAGATATTTTGGGACGAAAATCACCATTTTGTCCCAAAATATATCTTTTAGAACGATTTTGTAATCGACTGTTCGATACCGTTCGAACGATGACGTTTTTTGTCACGGTTAAAATTCGTTCCAGAATGACGTTCGAATGGTTCGTATATAACGTTCGAACGGAAGTACATCTTTTGAATGGCTATCAAAATACATTCAAACGATCATAGATTATGATAACATTCGAACGGTACAAAATAGAATTCCGTTCGAACGTTAAATGAACAGATCGAACGGTATAAGAGATCGAACAGTGTTGAGTAATGTTCGAACGCTATAATAATAAATTGCATTTGAACGTTTTTTTGATGCTCTGATATCGTTCAAACGTCTTGGTCATTAATGTTCGAACGTTACAGTGTCGTTGGAACGACCTACTCGTTAATATTTGAACGTGACATGGTCGTTCGAACGGATACTATTTTTATTACAACCGCATAATAATAAAAAAATAAATAAACAGACATTCGTAATATTTGAAAAACATAAATTAGAAATTGTTTAATACTCACAAAAGTTTTATAATAAGTGCGAACTATTAAACAACCATGAGACTAGCATTGTTCATACATAATTAGATAATGTCATAAGCTAGACGTAAAAAACCATCAGTTGCTTGGAGACCTGTACTGTTGCATAAGCTGCTGCATTTGGAGTTGCATATCTCTCATGAACTCTACTTGTTCTTCTTCATGTTGTTTGAGGCGCGTCTCCATGTCCCCTTGTCTCGCCAATTGAGCCTCTAACTCATCCTATTTTGCAACCAATTCTTCAATTCTGCAATTCGCATTCTCTTGCGCTATAGAGGCAGACCCAGAAGAAGAGGAAGAATGAGAAGGTTTTACACAGCGACCCAAACCCCTCAAATATCCTGAACGTTGACCCAGAACTTGTGTAAAAATCTCAACATCATTATTTGAGGAATTTTGATCCGACGCAGATTCAGCACGCATGGCAACCATTTTATCATACACATAAGATAAAGAGTTAATATCATCATAAATATTCGAATATATTTATTTAAAATAAATCATAATACTTATATAATTTTCACGGGCATCAGGATGACTTCACTCTCCATTACGATTAGTATGTGATGCAGCATATAATTTTGTCAGATCATAATTAGCATCTGAATCTTGCTATAATAAAGATTTGTTAAGATATAAAGTCATTATAATTCATATATTCAGTTAACTATATACAAATAAAAAAATAGCAATACCTGAAAAAATAGATCTTGAGCCTGCATGATGAGTAATCTTAGAAAGGCGGTGGAAAGATCTTGAGCCTGCATGATGAGTAATCTTTAATTTTGATCTATTTGTTTTGTTTATAGAACTTTGCTCCTACATAGGAATTGAAAATATTAGAAAGCGAAATTAAAAATAGGACGACTAAAATAATTAAATTAATTATACCTTATATGATAGATTCTCAAACATGTCACAAAGTTTTTCCCAATCAGAAAGTTGCATATCTTGAAAAGGATGTTGGCATGCATCTTCACTATTCTCAAACTTATTATAATGCTCATGACACCTCGCCTTATATTTACGGAATGCATTACTCATAAGCTCTTTCACAGTTTTACGCTCCTCTCTCCTACCAAAATTTAATTCGAAATCATCCTTACAGAAAAAAATTTAGATAAAGATATTATCATTTATAATATTCTAAATTTAAGTAAAATAAGAAAATTTACCAATTAAATTTCGTGTTTTAAACATTACCGAACAACGCTTCTTGAAAAGGCTTAACATCTTGGGGGACTTTCTTCCATGAACTTGTTGCCAAAGGTGCATAAGTTCGTGTAAGAGCACCCACATGCGATACAAGCCAAGCTGCTGGTTGTCCTTCGCCTCTGGTATGTTCATCAAGAATGTTAACTTTGATCTTACCCACCTTACGATATTTTTCCAACGTCACGCCTCTAGTAGTGCCTCGACCTTGACGAGATTGTACTGTGAAGTCATCATGATATATAACATTGTAATCAATTTTCTATTATAACTTTAATTAATAAATTTTATGAGTATTAGAATTTTATCTTGTTCTGTAGAATCAATCTCTAATGGTGAGTCTGAAGGAACGCTAGGAACAGGTGGAGATGGGATGCGAACTTCCTTTATCTTCGGAGGCATAATTTCAAAAAACTATCTGTGCAAACATAATTGCTCAATCACTATCTGTATCAGTATCATTTGACAATTCAATCTCATCATATGTAAATACTTCAGTGGAATCAACATTTTGCTCAATTGTCGCATCAACAATTTCAGCCTCAATATCTTCTCTATTTAATAGAATCATCTCATACTAGCTCAAATCCACAAACAAATTAAAGACGGGCTGACTCTCTTGGTATGCTTCTTGAGTAGAGGGATCATCTGCTTCTTCATCTCGCCCTTCCGCCTGAGGGATAACATCATATATATTTGTTAGAGAATATTTTTGTACTACTCACCATTGATTTCCTAACTTCAAGTCATCTAAGTAGAATACTTGAGATACTTGAGAAGTTAAAATAAAATGATCATCTTCATACCATTTTTTTGATGTATTAATACTCAAAAAATATTCTTCATCACGGACTCCAGTTCGAGGATTGCTTAAATCCCACCAATCACACTTAAACAGATACACTGCAAGTTCTCCCAAATATTTCATTCCATTATATCAACAATAACTCCATAGAAATCAATATTTTCTCCATCATGACTTCTCTCGACTAGGACACCACTATTTTGTGTTTTCCTATACCAATCTTGATCCACTGTGTGATATCTACTTCCCCAAGAAATACATGCAGAATATCTTGTAACGCGCCTCGATGGGCCACGTGCTAATGCATACAGTTCATCCGTTATATCGTTTGGATTATTTGCATGCATTTGTACAACCTACATATTGAGTAAAACTTCTACTATATCAATAATAAACATAAAAATATTTAATGAACTATTGGATGAGTAAAGCATATGTAATGTCATTATCCGTTGTTCAAACCATCTCGGGAACTCCTCTTCATGTTTCTGATTTATATCATTTACTCCTAATTGCTTAAGCATGTTACTATGATATTATAACTTACTTCAAGTGGCTCTCCATCTCAGGGCAATTGTTCAGCATGTACCACTGAACTTTCTCAAACTCTCTTCCACATAAGTCATAACCACGCATTGCACCAAGTGGACGTACTTGTTGGGAAAACACAGAAAACCCATTTCGTTGTCTTGCTCGGTCAACGTCAAAGTTTCTTTCCGGCCGATCAAACCTAGTGTCAACTCCATGGAAATACTTAGAACAGAAGGTATGCCACTCATCATCAATATCTGCTTCTGCAATTGATCCTTCTAGGCGAGCTTTGTTACCAACTGTACGTTTCAACTTTCCAAGGAATCATTCAATGGGATACATCCATCTATACTGAACTGGTCTGCAAGTCGAGTCTCAGGTGGCAAATGGACGGCTAGGTGAACCAGGACGTAGAAGAATAACGGTGGGTAAATACTTTCTAGCTTATACAAGATTATGGCAATTTCTCGTTCCATTCGATCCAAAGCTCCTACATTTAATGTCCTAGCACATAAATCCTTGAAAAATAAACTCAACACAGTCAAAGCCACGCGCACGTCTCTTGTCAAGTACCCACGGATAGCAATAGGCAAGATACGCTGTAAAAGGACATAACAATCATGACTTTTTAATCCAGTTATTTTCCAGTCATTTGTTCGTACACACCTTGTCAAATTTGATGCATAACCGTCCGATAATTTAATTTTCATTATCCACTCACAAAATGTAGCCCTTTCATTCCTTGACAATGTATACCATCCAATCGGCATGTAAACGGACGAACTATTTTCTTGCAATTGCATTTTCGGTCTTATTCCCAACCGCTTTAAATTCTTCCTTAAGTTTAATATATCCTTCGATTTTCCTTCAATTGACATCAATGTTCCCAATATGGATCGCATATATATTTTTCAATATGCATAACATCAAGACTATGTCGTAACTTTAACTTTGACCAGCATGGGAGCCAGTCTCCTACATTGACATTGTTGCTGAGTTCTATAGAGAACTCGGCAGTGCCAGCACAGATGATACTGGGGCCTACAGGATCACTGTCCGAGGAGTACCCGTTGTATTTTTACGGGATTGACTTGCTGAGCATCTTGGTATTCCTAGGCTGCCAGATGCATATCCAAATGTGGTGCCTAGAGAGTCTGATCCTTCAGTTGAGGTGGAGACAGCTGAGGAGGAGGCATCAGTTTATACTGATGAGGTCAATACCCTTGCTGATCACGAGGTGAAGGATTTGGTTGTCGGTCCAGATGCTCCACCGTATGACGAGACGAAGAGCATCAAACAGGCAGATTTATCTTCTTTCTTTAAGATCTTAAATTTGATAATTGTCAATAACATTGACCCTCGGCAGCACAAGACAGAGGTTGGTATTGATCGGACGAAATTTATTATACGAGTCGCTCGTGGCATTCCTATCGACTTGGTGGGGTATATATTCGATAGGATTCAATTAGAGTCTCGGTTCATTTCGATGGATATACTACCATTTGGAATCCTGATCATCCGATATCTGCTATTTGCTGGTGTTGTGCTTGATGTTGCCGAGCGCAAACGAGAGCCGATGGGACCGATAAACAACACCACCCTCTCACGCAGCACGGGACACTCGAGACTGCGTCTTCGTGGACATGTTCCAGAACCGGTTGATCCTCACAGAGATGCACAGCCGGGAGATCATGGAGTATCAGCTGCTGAGACATCTACACGGGCCGAGGCATCAGTAAACAATGTTACTCGTGAGGAGATGGCTGAGATTGTGCGTGCAGCGATCAGCGAACAGACATCAGCAGTGATCGATGCAGTTCGTATGGAGATCCATTATGCTGTGTCTGAGTTTCGTACAGAGTTTGCTGCCATGTCTGCGACTCAGGTCACCATCAGTACTCGACTGACACAAATAGAGGAACGTATAGCTGCAGTCGAGGAAGTGTGCAAAGACTTGGGGTCTTAATTACTTTTTTCCATCTTTTATTTATTTATTTACTGTTTTTTATATGGACAACATTTTATGTTTTGTAAATTCAGTATTTAAGTATGAAATAGTATTATTTTATATTTTCTGAACTAATTATTAATTTAGATTATTCCTATTATTTAATTAACCAATTTCTTATAATTACTAGTTAATCTAAATATAATTTGGCAAAAAACTTAAAAAATTAAAACCCTTGTCACCGTTCAACCCCTTCAAATAACGTTTAAACGGTGTATATGCATCATTCGAACGGTTAGAATGTACCATTCGAACGGTGTATCAATTTCCCTTCAAAAAAATTTACTTAACGTGCCAAAATTACGTTCGAATGGTAAAAATTACACGTTCGAATGGTTAATCATTAACGGTCGAACGGTTAACTTATTTGGGACAAAAAAATTCGTCCCTAAGTATAGCGTTCGAACGCATTCGAACGGTTTAACCATTCCGTCGTTTTTTCGGAATGAAATTTGAATTTCGTTCCAAAATCTCACTTTTTGGGACGATTTTCAATTTGTCCCAAAGAAAAATCGTCCCTAAATCTATTATTTCTTGTAGTGTCATCACAAGCCGTTATCAAAAAGTTTTATTTATTTACAGCCTTACCTATATTTTATATTAATGATATAAATGCTCCGGTGCAATTAAGTATTGATCCATAAAGGTTAATTTGCTGATTAGGAATGTTAGAGAAGGAAAAAGATATTTTAAAATTTTTGTCCAAACTTGAAAGTTTCGTAGAATATAGATAAATAAATAAATTGTCTACATCGTTTATTACTCATTTAATATTACTCAAATGTTTATATGGCAACAATAACTATTATAAAATCTACTTTATTTATTTTTATCCTACTTCAAACATGATCATCAAAGAATGTCTTTAACATCAACCTCAAGGTCGGTTCAAATTAGTGGGGCCCAGTGAATATATCGTAATTGTTTTTGGTGGTTATTATTTCTGCTTTGTACTTTAACATCGAGCCATTCCTTCACATTCGAATCCATTTTGATGATAATGTGGTCTAAGCAAGATGATTATGGTCAAAATTTCTCATATTAGAACAATAACTGATCCGGGCTATCTTAATATTTGGTTTTGTCCCAAATGCCAAGCCAAACAATGCGGGCTATCTTAAGGAAGTGGTATCCTCCTTTAATTAGTAGTACGAGAGACAATATTTGGAAAGGAGATATCTTTATTGCACTTCCTAGATTACATAAATGACTTTAATTGAAATAGATTGTAAGATGTTTAGAATGAGGTAGCTCCTTCCCTTCTATGTCCTTAAGGGAGTATGACCCTGATCTATGGTAGGTCGTGACTACGTATGATTCTTCCCACCACAAGCTGAGCTTTCCTTCTCCCTACTTAGTCATCCCTGTTTCCTTTATAACCACGTCCTCTACTTTGAATGACAGGGATTTGACTCATATATTGAAGTAATGCTCTGTCTTTCTCTTGTTAGCCGTCGTCCTGACTTCTGTCTCTTCTCTCATTTCTTCTAATAGGTCGAGGTTCTCTTCCAACCCTTGATTGTTCGATTTTTCGTTGAAGAGCTGGACTCTGTAGCTTGGCACTCTAACTTCTACTGGTACCATTGCTTCGCTTCTATAAATTAGGGCAAAATGGGTTTCTCCTGTTGGAGTTTTAGTGGTTGTTCTATACACCTATAAGACCCTAGAAGTTCCTCAGCCCAAACTCCCTTTTTGTTTGCTAGTTTCTTCGTTAGAATATCTAGCAATGTTTTGTTAGCTGCCTCAACTTGTTCGTTGGCTTGGGATGTCTCGGAAAGGAGTATTTGACTTTTTTTCCAAGTTCGGTACACCAATCACGGTAGTGCTCAGAATCAAATTGTCGCTCGTTGTTTGAGATAATGCTTCCTGGTATACCAAATCGGCATACAACAGCTTTCCATAGGAATCTGGTGATGCTATTGGTTGTGATTGTTGAAAGGGCCTCTGCTTCCACCCATTTTGTGAAATAATCCACAGGGACGATGATAAACTTTACTCCTCCTTTCCCCTGGGGCATAGGTCCAACAATGTTGACCCCCAATTGTGTGAAAGATAATGGCAACATAATTAACATTAGTTCTTTAGGCAGAAAATGGGTTATTGGTACATGTAGATAACACTTCGCACATTTCCTAACGAATTCTTCTGCATATTTGAGGACTCGCGGCCAGTAATAGCCTGCTCTCATGACTTTGTGTGTTTCCGCCATTACATATTGAGCTTCTTTTAGCAAGATATGTCTCAAGAGGGGTGTGGAGAAGCCTCGTTTATATAATATCTCATTTATCAAGGTGAATCGAGTTGCTCTAATTTTCACCTTTCTCGCCTCCCATTTCTCTTAGGAAGTTCCCCAGTAGACAGAAATTTAGGATGGATTTGAGTGTTGAGAAGAGTTGTGAATATTAGTTAAAAGTAATAATAAAGTAATAAATAATAAAAGAAAATAGGTGAAAAGTAATAATAAAGTAATGAATAGTAGTGAGAAATGTTGAGAGTACTTGAGGTACTCTTAGTACTCAAATGCAGCCTTAGTCATATCTAGTGCCCACTCTAGGGCTCTTGATCTTATCTCTGAGACTTCAAGTCCAATGGCTTCACCAGGTATTCTCCTATCACTTGGTTGTCTAACACTTGGGAATCCAATTTACATTAACTTCTGTTCCCAATGCTTCTACCATAGCCAGTATTGCCACTAAAACTGCATATTCCGCTTTGTTGTTGGTAGTTTTGATCATGAGTCTTATCATGTAGTAAATTTGTTCACTAGAGTTTGTTACCATATACACACCTAACCCTTATTAGTGCGGCATGGTGAGCAAGTCACATAGACTTGCTCATAAGCCTTTGTAAAGCAAGATTCGGCCTGATTCTTTTGAGGAGATATTTGTCCTAACAATCTCAGTATCTTCTCTCGATATCAAACCAAAATTTGGACATATAAACTTAAAGTTATTCCATATGATTAATTTAGTTTTGCACATCATTTTGAGTTATTCCCAAATCATTTTTCTGTGTTTTGTTTTGAAAAATTAGGTTGAATATTCTAGCAATTCAAAATTTTAAATCACAAACATTATTAGTTATAGACACCGGATTAAAAGAATGGCTCATTTGGACACTTAGGATCAGTTTGGTTACACAACTATTATAAAATATTATCAGATATTTCCTTCCCTAATATCATTTAAATACAAAACACTTTTAATTTCATTTTTTAATTTTGTTATCTACTTATTACTTAATTATTACAATTTTCTCTAACTTTCAAATAAAATACAAAAAATATTACTATTTTTTCAAGTTTCAAAACAAAAATTATATTTAAACAATTTTTTAACTTTATGATATTTTTATTCAATTTTTTCTTAAAATCTAATAAAATATATTAATTCAAACAATTTTACTATTATTTACAAGTATATTAAAATATTCTAAATATTTAAACGGACGATTAGAATATCTCGAAATTATATTTTCATGTACACGTTTTAGTTTTTTTTTTTTTTCTTTTTAAATTTCTTTTTCTATACGAATGTTTTTTGTATGTTGTTCGGCCCCGGCCGATCCCAAGAATCGTAGGCTGAATTATTGGTTCTAGAACTACTGAACTAGTATTTATTGTAGTGTCTGCTCCATACTCGTACTAGAGTTATTGCTGTGGCTCACAAATTTGGAACGTGGAAAGCATGAAGGATGGGCATGTACTAGGCTGTATCCACCCAGATTCTTTATTGCGATTCCAAACAAATGAAACAGTACGATGTTGACAGAACATACTTACTATGAACGATTGTTATCATATATTTTGTTTTTAAGTTGGAAGATGGTGAGATGTATTTTGTTTTTTTTGGTATCAAGTGTATTTTGGGAATTTCAAAATGGTACACTTTATGCAAAGGTATCCAATTTGAAATAATCTATTCATTGACAATATGATATTTTATTTTATTTTATTTTATTTTTCTTTATGAAATATGTAGTATATAGATAATAAATAGAAGAATTCAATAGTTTAAGAGGAATAAAAATAAAATAAAATAAAATTTTAAAAAAATAAAAAATAAGTATAATGTATGGTGTGTCAGATGATAAGTAGCAAATCTAGTCGAAACATTATGTTCTATCATTTAAACTAAAATGTAATTCAAAATTTTGGAAACATAAAAATTTAGAATTGAGAAGTTTTGTCAAAACATACGAGAGGGTAAGATCTAATTGTAATAAGAGGGACATTCGTGTGTGTTTTGTATTCCTCATGATCAGGTTATCTAGCAACAATTCCTGGTATTATGACCAAACATTACGCCTACATTTTGAGGTGGCCGTTTCATTATGTTTGATGGAGTCTGGTGTTTGTTTGGGTGTTGCTCTAAATAAATACCTTTCACTAAATAAAAATCATTTAAAATATACTAATGTGTAATTGAGAATATTAGAGTAACGAGTTAAAAGTTTATTTCTCTTGGCATGGGTCGGTTTGGATTGAGAGTGATTCATCTCATTATTACAACTTTAACAAATTTATACACAAAATATAATAAATAATTCAACATTTTTCAAATTCTAAAAAATTAATAATAATTTATTGAACTTTCGTCTTAACTCATGCCATATCAAATTACTATCCAAACTTAACCTGAAACTTTTCACTCATGTACAAAAGAAAATAAGGCCGGATTAGTTCAGGATTTTTTTTTTTTTTTTTGGGTTAAGAAATGTTATACCCACAAAAAGATCCCACAAAAACAAATCTATAAATTGATATGATTTTATATAATATTTAAATATACTTTACATTAAAAATAACTTTACAATCTAATATATTATATCAAATTATGTCAATTTATGAATTCACTTTTATTAAAAAAAATTATACCTAAATGATTTTTTTCTCTCTCTCTCTCCTTAAAATGACTATTTCATAAAATCAAAAGAATAAACTAAAGAATATATATATATATATATATATATATATATATAATGTGTGCTTTAAAATCCCTATCACGAGGATAAAGAACAACACATTTCCATTGTATGTGAGAAAATGATATTTGTAATTATGGGCAGGTATGAAATTCGGATACGGAAATATTTACCTAACTATCATGCAATAAGTGTGTAAAATTTGTGTTGCAAAGTGTAAGATCATTCTTATAATCTTCAAAGATTGAAAATTTTTATATCTGAACAAATATTAAAAATTAAGCGGAAAAAATACCAAAATTCTAATAAACTACCAAAAGAGGATGCACCCAAAGAAATTATATCTTCAAACATTTGTAACCGATGCCAAATGTTTTCGAAGCTGAAAAGAAGTAAAAATATGAGAAATGATTGTTATAGTTGTGATTGTGTAAATATTATACAATCACTTTGAAAAATTTGAATAAATATAGAATTTATATAAAAAATTAATTTTTTAATAATAAATCTCACTCTTTTCAAAATGACTGTATAAATTTTTTACACTTTATAACTATATACATCATTACTCTAAAAATATTTGGAACAGTTACACCTACCGCTGAGGGCTCCTAGGGAGCTACCGTTAGGCTATTTCTATTTTTTTATATCATTTTTTAATGTTTTTAAATATATTTAAAAATAAAAAAATTATAATATTATTAAATAATATTTTCTAAATCCTTAAAAAAATAGAAATTAAAATTAAAAAAATAAAGCAGAAAGCTCCAACAAGATACCCCCAGTATTACTCTAAAAATATTTTCATCTGATATATCAATATGATTCTTAGATCAATTGTTTTTTAAGAAAAATAAAAGCAAAAATAATATCAAATCATAATTTATAGTGAGTGGTTAGCAGAATTCAAAAAAGAAAATGCTTTTTATTCATTAATATTGTCGTACACTTTTCCGGGGCGGGTGGAGTTTATTACGGTAGGAGGTTGTCACTTTCCCAAAACAGTCTGTTGGACAGAGATGCGACTATCGAGAAACGCGGAGAACATGTCAGGAAGGCTAAGCGAGTACAGAACCCACTGAATATTTTTGTCGTTGGACAGAGATGCGACTATCATGAGAAACGCGGAGAACGTGTCAGGAAGGCTAAGCGAGTACAGAACCCACTGAATAAGGTTTTAATTTTTTAATTCATTATTTTTAAATTTTTAAAATATTTTTTTAAAAATAAAAAATTTGTAACAGTACTTAAAAATATTTTCTTAATTATTAAATAAAAAAATAAAAATTCAAAACACAAATTCAAGACTCAAATCCACATCCTAAAATATTTCTCGCGAGTAACATGTGCAGCAAATTAATTTAGATCGTGTGACTATCCCAAGATTTGGTATATCGAGATTTGATAATTGATATGCATAGATCTTTGTGTGGTCGCATATCCCCCGATTTCGTACATCGAGATTTGATTGTGGCAACAAGTTAATTGGATCAGAGTAGTGCTGGAATGCGGCCAATAGTACTGGTTTTTTTTTTTTTTTTTTTTTAATTTTTTAATTTTTAAACTTTTTTTAATTTAGTGATTTAGAAAATAAATTTAAATATATTAATGTATTTTTTATATCTTTTAAAAATATATATATTTTTTTAACCTGAGGGCTGAGCGAGCGGCATTGTAGCGTTGCCCATTTGATAATGCAAAAGACGTGAGTCCTTATTCTCATTATCCCAAACTTTTAAAACAGAGGTTTTAGATTCAAAATCTCACTTTTCCAATGTATCAAGAAAGATAATCGATTGATCGTAATAATCAAATACTCATAAGCTGATTCATAAAGTGATAAGACGCGAATACATATAAATTATTACTCCGTCTATACATCAATAGTAATATGCATGAAAATAGTTATCACTGTTATGGTTCTATTTACAGCTTGCAGAGTCCATTGATAGGTTTTATTAAAAGAGTAATCTTCCATATAATTACTTTTATATATTTTTTATACATTTTATTATTGTGATTAGTTGTATTAATTATTTTAATATATAACTAATCACATCAGTAGAATGTATAAAAAAATACACAAACATAACTACACGCGATAATTTTATTATTAAAAATTGACGTTCAAAAGGATTCATCTAAGCAGTAAGCTGGTCATGATCATGCACCTAACTTTGTCTACACAATGAAACTTGAATTCCACGAAGAAGATTTTGTGATGATCCTGCTAAAACCTATAAGGTTTCCTTCAAGGTTATCACAAACTCTATGCATTCATCTAATGTAGTAAATAATACAGTTTTTAATTCCTACCATATTGATATTCATACTAAATCTTGTCATTTTTAATCATACTCATTGATATGATACATTTAAAATGATCTCATAGACCAATCAGTTGAATGAAAACTATTTAATATGCGCTGCATAATAAATATAATTGAAAATGACAAAATTTAGAATAACAAACAATCCTGTTTTTTTCTTTTTTATTTTTTATTTTTTTATACAAATCCTGTCTTTTAATTTTGAGGAACTTAGTAATGGTTAATAATTATCATTGTGAGCTAGGGATAAATATTAAAAAAAAATATTTTAGACATAAAGAAATTTTATAAAAATAAACTCACAAACTAATATTGTTTGATATGGTACTTAAGTTTGTAAAACTATTTTTTATTATAAAATAAATTTAATATATCATATAAAATTATATCAATTTGTAAGTTTATTCTTATGAGATATCTATATGATTGTATGATGAGTTGCAAAATTTCATATTACAGATTTACAATATCGCTTAAGCGGAGGTTTTTGGCCTCTCGAGCGAATTCAGGCAGATTCAAACGCTTGACTGCCGCTCGACAGTGAGCTCGAGCGGGTTGCGGGAAAACAAGTTCGCTCGAGTAGAGGTTTTTGGCCGCTCGAGCGAAATTAGACAGAGTTGAACGCTCGATGTGCGCTCGACAAGCCGCTCAAGCGAATTCAGGTAGAGTCGAACGCTCGATGCTCGCTCGACACCCTGCTCGAGTGAACATCGTATTTTACAGATCTAGGGTTTTCCGCCGTCAGAGCATATAAAAGTGATTTTTCACCATATGGTCATACCTTTTGACTGGAGAACACTTTTTGGGACAGAAAAACACAACTAGAAGGATTCAAGTCATCTGTTTTGGAGAATGAGTTCCACATATTACACGTACGTTGGAATCATACACGAGCACAGATGGGAGAAAAGCAATGAATCATTTCCTTGAGTTTTTGAAGACGAGTTGCGGCTGCGAGAAGTATTTTTCAGCGTTTATTTTCTTCCAATATTCTCAGAACAATTATGGTGAATTCATTTATGTTAAATTCTAAATTTAGCATGAGCTAAATTTTCTTTATTCTAAGAAAACGATGTAATCTAGTTCCGAACTATGCTTGATTGTTTATGCTAATTTAAGGCAATTCTCTCTTTATTTATCTGATTTATTCTGAGTTTATTGCTTCTAATTAACTGGCCATTAATTAGATGATATTTAATCTTGTGATTTGCTATCGAAAAAGGGAATCATAGGGTAGATCTTGAACATTTTAGCATAGGTAAATATAGAGATCGAAAGACTTGTATGAACCTATGTAGTACTTAAATCATTGGTATTATTATTTCTTGTTTTATTAATTTGCATATTCTTGTGTAAATTGATGAACCAGAATAATTTCCACTTGACTATCGAAAGATGCTTTTGGATGAATTAGAGATTTGCTAATAGACAAAAAGAATTAAATTAAATTAGTTGGATGAGAAAAGCATAGTGAAGAATTAGGTGAAATCGATTTCCTAGAAGTTTTCTTTCCCATTAATTTGATCTTCGAACGTCAGTTTTATTTCCTTTGCGTATTTTTCTTTAAGTTGATCTTAGATTAAATTACAACTACAAAAATCTTAGTGATTCCTCTAGATAAAATTAAGATTAGTATAATTTTGGTATTTGACAAAAGTAAGGTACCAATCCCTAAAGACGATACTCTTCTTATCACTTTATTATAAAACTACAATACTGTGCACTTGCAGTTTTGTACCGATCAAGTTTTTGGCGCCGTTGCCGAGGATTTGTTTATTCTTATTCTTTTTGTCAATATCGATACAAAATAATCTTGGTTTTAATTTAGAATTTTATTTTAATTTGTTCTTATATTTTATTTTTGCTCTACATGTGTGTTTTTGACGTTGGATGCGCCGTACTAGATCTCGTGATGTTATTCCTTTTGATCCGGAGATTGAAATAACTTTTAGATCACGAAGAAAAAATAAGATACTAGCTATGGCTGAAGAAGAAAATGAGGCACTGCCACGCACCTTGAATGACTATGTACGGCCAATTGTGAATGAGAATTACTCGAGTATAAGGCGCCAAACTATTAATGTCAACAACTTTGAGCTCAAACCAGTTTTGATTAGCATGGTGCAGCATGCTCAATTCAGCGGATCGCCACTTGATGATCCCAATATTCATTTGGCAATGTTCTTGGAGATTTGCGACACTGTAAAGATCAATGGTGTCACTGAATATACCATTAAACTGAGATTGTTTCCTTTTTCTTTGAGGGACAATACTAGAGGTTGGCTACAATCTCTATAATCGGAAAGCATCACTAGTTGGCAGGACATGGCTAAAAAGTTTCTTACTAAATTCTTTCCACCTACAAAAACAGCCCAACTCAGGAGTGAAATTGGTCAATTCAAGCAAAATGATTTTGAGTCACTCTATGAAGCGTGGGAAATGTATAAAGACTTGGTTCGACGTTGCCCACAACATAGATTGCCAGATTGGTTGCAAGTTCAGATGTTCTATAATGGGTTAAATAGGCAAACTCGAACTATAGTTGATACTGCTTTTGGTGGAACTTTGATGTCAAAGACAGCTGAGTGTGCTACTGCCCTTTTGGAAGAAATAGCCTCAAACAACTATCAATGGCCAACTGAGAGAACTTTGGCTAAGAAAATTGCTGGAATTCATGACTTGGAGCCAATAGCAGCCCTTTCAGCTCAAGTTGCTACTCTATCTCATCAGATTTCAACTTTGACAACCCAAAGGATACCACAAAGTACAGAATATGTTGCATCTACAAGTATAACAGTTCCAAGTAATGAAGCGAGTCAAGAACAAGTTCAATACATCAATAATCGGAACTGCAACTATTGTGGTAATCCTATGCCAAATTACTATCATCCAGGGCTTCGAAATCATGAGAATTTGTCATATGGAAATACAAAGAATGTGTTGCAACCTCAACCTCCTCTAGGATTTGATAGCCAACCAAGCGAGAAGAAGATGTCACTTGAGGATGCCATGGTTTCCTTTGTTTAAGAGACCAATGCAAAATTTAAAAAGACCGATTCACGGTTGGACAATATTGAGACTCATTGTAGCAATATGTGAGCCACTATGAAGAATCTTGAAGTGCAAATTGGGCAATTAGCTACTACCATCAATGCCCAACAAAGAGGAGCTTTTCCTAGCAACACTGAAGTGAATCCAAAGGAACAATGCAAGGTCATCACACTTAGGAGTGGAAAAGAAATTGAGAGGTCACCATTAAAGGAGAGCAAGTCCACCCCTACAGCTGCAAACAATGGCCAAAGCAAGGATCAAGTAGAAGAAGAGGAAATTGTTAAAGATACACTAAGAGAGACCGACATACTTCCAGCAATTTCATTTCCTAACAATCCTCCTATTCTCGCTCCTCCACTTCCTTTCTCTCAGCGTTTTAAAAAGCAAAAATTAGATAAGCAATTTTCTAAGTTTTTGGATATTTTAAAGAAAATTCACATAAATATTCCTTTTGCAAATGCCTTGGAACAAATGCCAAATTATGTCAAATTTCTGAAAGACATTATTTCCAAGAAGAGAAGGTTGGAGGAGTTTGAAATAGTAAAACTTTTCTGAAGAATGCAGTGCCATTCTTCAAAAGAAATTGCCTCAAAAATTAAAAGATCCGGGGAGTTTCACTTTTCCTTGCACTATTGGGAATTCATTTTTTGATAGAGTTTTATGTGATTTTGGTGCTAGCATTAATCTTATGTCACTTTCTGTTTGCAGGAAATTAGGACTTGGAGAGATGAAGCATACAACAATTTCTTTGCAACTAGCGGATCGGTCCATCAAGTATCCACGTGGAATCATAGAAGACGTATTGGTAAAGGTGGATAAATTTATTTTTCCTGCTGATTTTGTGGTGTTAGACATGGAAGAAGATGAAGAAGTCCCACTAATTCTTGGCTGACCATTCTTGGCCACGGGAAGAGTTTTAATTGATGTTCAAAAGGGTGAATTAACATTGAGAGTTAATAAGGAAGAAGTTATGTTCAACATCTACCAAGCCATGAAATTTTTAGAAGATCCAAGTACTTGCTTTCGAGTTGATATCATTAAGCAATGTGTTGAAGAGGCCTTTCAAGAAGATATGTCATCCAATCACCTAGAACGATGTATTACCACTTCATCTCATGCTTATGATTTTAATAATTCTGCTGTTTGTGAATCTGACTTACTTTTTGTTAGTGAAGAATTTCTCCACTATGTTTTTGCCTTGGGAGTATTGCAGAAGGTTACATCACTTAGTAATGAAGTGGGGAAGCTAGAGCCGGTGCTATCAAAGATTGATTCTATGAATGCTGAAGAAAAGATGCAGCAAACTACAACTCCGGAGTTGAAGCAATTACCTGAGCATCTTCGTTATGCATTCTTGAGTGATAGTGATACATTTTCAGTGATTGTTGCTACATCACTCACACCCGAAGAAGAGAAAAAGTTGCTGCGTGTGTTGAGGGAGCATAGAACAGCCTTGGGATGGACTATTTCTGACATAAAAGGAATAAGTCCTTCCATTTGCATGCACAAGATTTTAATGGAGGAACTTTTCAAACCAACAATCGAGCACCAAAGAAGATTAAATCCAGCAATGAAGGAAGTCGTAAGAGCTAAAATTTTGAAACTCCTTAATGCTGGAATTATTTATGCTATTTCAGATAGCTCGTGCGTAAGTCCAGTGCAGATTGTACCAAAAAAGGGTGGAATGACAGTGATGAAAAATGACAATAATGAGTTCATTCCTACAAGAACAGTCACGGGATGGCGTGTATGCATGGATTACCGCAAGTTGAACAAAGCAACAAGGAATGATCATTTTCCACTTCTATTCATTGATCAAATGTTGGATCGATTGGCTGGGTACTCCTACTATTGTTTTTTAGATTGTTATTCGGGGTATAATCAAATTGTCATAGCCCCTGAAGATCAAGAGAAAACTACATTCACATGCCCCTATGGAACATTTGCCTTTAGGAGGATGCCCTTTGGATTGTGTAATGCCCCTACGACATTTCAACGTTGCATGATGACTATCTTTTCTGATATGGTGGAAGATATAATGGAAGTTTTCATGGATGATTTTTCAGTTTTTGGTACATCTTTTGATAATTGTTTGCATAACTTAATTCTTGTTTTGCATAGATGTGAAGATAAAAATCTAGTCCTGAACTGGGAGAAGTGTTATTTCATGGTTCAAGAAGAGATCGTGCTTGGCCATAGAGTTTCATCTAAAGGAATTGAGGTGGATCGAGCTAAAATTGCAACCATAGAGAAACTAGCACCTCCAAAGAATGTGAAGGGAATCAGAAGTTTTCTGGGACATGCGGGATTTTATAGAAGATTTATCAAGGCTTTTTCTAAACTATCTAAACCTTTATGTAATCTTCTTGAAAAAAATTCTGCATTTGACTTTGATATTGTTTGTTTGCAGGCCTTTAATGCAATCAAGGAGAAACTAATTTCAATACCAATTGTGATTGTGCCTGATTGGAGTCAACATTTTGAAATTATGTGCGATGCAAGTGACTTTGCAATTGGAGCAGTGTTGGGGCAAAGGCGAGACAAGCTGTTTAGAGCCATCTATTATGCAAGCCGGACATTGAATGAAGCTCAATTAAATTATACAACAACTGAGAAGGATATGCTTGCTGTGGTGTTTGCTTGTGACAAATTTCGGTCTTACCTCATTGGTACAAAGGTGATAATGTTTACTGATCATGCAGCACTTCGCTATTTGTTTGGTAAGAAGGATGCTAAGCCGAGGCTAATTCGTTGGATCCTCCTTCTTCAAGAGTTTGATTTGGAGGTTCGAGATAAGAAAGAAAGTGAAAATTTAGTTGCTGATCATCTCTCTCGATTAGAGTAAGAGGAAGAAAGACCAGATTCAGTGGTCCAAGAGGCATTCCCTGATGAGCAGTTGTTTGCATGTGAGATCAAGCTTCCATGGTATGCTGATATTGTTAACTACCTAGTTTGTAAAGTTTTACCACCTGATCTTACTTACCATCAACGCAAGAAGTTTTTGCATGATGTGAATTATTATCTTTGGGATGAGCCTTTGTTGTTCAAAAGATGCCCTGATCAAATCATTCGAAGATGTGTGCCGGAAGAAGAGATGCAAGACATTCTCCATCATTGCCATTCATCATCATATGGAGGACACTTTGGAGCCACCTGTACAGCAGCTAAGGTACTTTAAAGTGGGTTCTTTTGGCCTTCTATTTTTTGTAATAGTTATACTTTGGTGAAAACTTGTGACCGGTGTCAACGTATAAGAAATATTTCAAGGCGTCATGAGTTACCACTGAAAAATATCTTAGAAGTTGAGTTGTTTGATGTTTGGGTAATAAATTTTATGGGCCATTTTCCTCCTTCTTTTAGTTTTGCTTATATCTTATTAACAGTTGATTATGTGTCAAAATGGGTGGAAGCAATTGCTACAATAACAAATGATGCAAAGGTAGTGCTCAAATTTCTGCACAAGAATATATTCACAAGATTTGGCACTCCACGAGCTATTATTAGTGATGAAATGACTCACTTTTGCAACAAGTTATTTGATAATCTTCTTTCTAAATATGGTGTAAAGCACAAGATAGCACTTGCTTACCATCCTCAAACTAATAGCCAAGCTGAAATTTCAAATAGAGAAATCAAGAACATCCTTGAGAAGACGGTCAAAACCAATAGAAGGGATTGGGCGAAGAAGCTTGATGATGCTTTGTAGGCATACCGTACAGCTTTTAAAACACCTATCGGGATGTCTGCATACCGATTAGTGTTTGGAAAGGCATGTCATCTTCCTGTGGAGTTGGAGCATAGAGTTTACTGGGCTGTAAAAAAGTTTAACTTTGATTTGAAAGCAGCATGTGAAAAGCGACTTCTTCAATTGAATGAGATGGAAGAGTTCCGGAATGATGCATATGAAAATGCAAAGATCTATAAAGAACAGACGAAGAAGTGGCATGACAAACAGATTCTTAGGCGAGAGTTTGCACCAGGACAACAAGTTTTACTCTTCAATTCACGACTCAAACTCTTTCCAGGAAAGTTAAAGTCAAGATGGACAAGTCCTTATACAATTGATAAAGTTTTTTCTTTTTTGGAGCAATAGATTTGAAGGACAAGACATGGAATATTTTCAGAATTAATGGTCAGAGATTGAAGCATTACTATGGAGAACAAGTGGAGAGGAACTATGCATTTATTCCTCTTGGAGATCCTAATTGATGATGATTGAAAAGTCTGGCTGTAGACTTTAAAACAAGCGCTTATGGGAGGCAACCCATAGATCTTTCTTTCATTCTTTCATTTATTTTATTATCTTTATTTATTTTTAATAATTTGGTTTTTGATGCAGGCTTATTTAGCATGAATAAAGAGCTGAAAAATTATAAACTACGGAAGATTCACCATGAAACTAGGGAAGTTCCTTTATTTCTTCAATCTTTTTTACTTTTGCATTACAATGAGGACATTGTTTAGTTTAAGTTTGGGGGTGTAAACTCCTATAGTCATTTGATCATCTTGTTTTCTAAGTCTTGGGTTGTTGATGGGTTGTTTGATTATCTTACCAAGCATGCATTGGAGTAAGATTGAATTCTCTATGACTCTGAAATTTGTGATTGAAGATGGTTTTGAGAAAAATTTTCAAAAATTTCTTTTATGTCAAGTGGAGTTTTGTAGGTACTTTGGTTTAAATCTTTGACCTTGAACATAATTGAGCACATAGTCAATTTTCTTTAATTCCATTTTGTGTATGAAGAGAAGAGGTTGAATTAATTGAAAGAGGGAAGTTCAATTTTGCTTTGCTTTAGAATCCGTTGATGGGTCCTTGAGGCGAAATCCTAGTTGATACTGAATATTAGAGAAATGATTTAGGCATTTCTTTGTCATAACCAAAAAGCTTTCCCAGCCGTCCTAAATATCATGCCATCATTACATGGTGTGTTTCCATAGTCAACCCCCTTGAGCCTTATTTTACATAAGCCTTTATTTATTCTTTGAACTACATAAACTATTCCTGCTCTAAGCATGAAAAACAATGAATCTACCTTTGATTGTTTGACAAAATATTTTGGTAAAAAGTTACATTTAAAAGAGAAAATTAGTTGAAAGAGAATGAATTGTATTATGTTTGCTCTATTTGATCAAAGAAGAAGAAGAAAAAAAAAAGAAGAAGAAGAAAGAAAGTGATCGAAAAAAAAAGTCACTAACCGGAGTGTGTATCACCTCAGATTTTGTTAAAGGAATTATTGGTATTGCTTCAGTGATTACAGCAACAATAATGCCACAAGTATGAGCATATTGCCAAGAAAGAGCTATGATTTGAATCATGTGGAAATCTCTTTTAGTGTTCTTTTCACCAAGTATTTTCCCAGTTTGCTTTGATTCTTTATATCTAGTTCTTTCTTAACCCTCACCCTGTGGCCTATCATTACAACCTTATTAAAAACCTTTTGATCTTTGATTTTGGTGTCGACTACATTAGTGGAGAGAATTTCTGAAAATTGGACTTATGGGGTGAAGTTTTGAGAGAATTCTTCTAATTTTAGTTGTTCTACTTTTATCTGAGTTTATAGGTGGTTTGGGGTTAAATTGACTATATCACACACTCACTCAAGGTCTTAGCTTTAGGTTGAAGTAAACGCCTAACTCTTACTTGACAAATTGCAAAATTTTTGATTGATTTTCTTGCTATCTTTGATATTAAAAGAGTAAGATACTAGTGATGAAATCTAAATTCATAAAATCTTGGTGAATGATGATACTTTTCTTTGGGGTCTAGTTGATATTGCCTAAAGTATCATTTGCTTTTCTTTTTGTTTGAGGACAAACAAAGTTGTAAGTTTGGGGGTATTTGATGAGTTGCAAAATTTCCTATTGCAGATTTACAACATCGCTCGAGCGGAGGTTTTAGGCCGCTCGACAGTGAGCTCGAGCGGGTTGCAGGAAAACAAGTTCGCTCAAGCGGAGGCTATTGGCCACTCGAGCGAAGTCAGGCAGAGTTGAACGCTCGATGTGCGCTCAACAAGCCGCTCGAGCGAATTCAGGCAGAGTCGAACGCTCGATGCTCGCTCGACACCCCGCTCGAGCGAACATCGTATTTTACAGATCTAGGATTTTCCGTCGTCAGAGCGCGATTTTTCACCATATGGTCGTACCTTTTGACTGGAGAACACTTTTTGGGACAGAAAAACACAGCAAGAAGGATTCAAGTCATCTATTTTGGAGAAGGAGTTCCACATATTGCACGTACGTTGGAATCATACACGAGCACAGACGGGAGAAAAGCAGTGAATCATTTCCTTGAGTTTTTGAAGACGAGTTGCAGCTGCGAAGAGTATTTTTCAGCGTTTATTTTCTTCCAATATTCTCAGAACAATTATGGTGAATTCGTTTATGTGAATTCTAAATTTAGCATGAGCTAAATTTTCTTTATTCTAGGAAAACGATGTAACCTAGTTCCGAACTATACTTGATTGTCTATGCTAATTGAAGGCAATTCTCTCTTTGTTTATCTGATTTATTATGAGTTTATTGCTTCTAATTAACTGGCCATTGATTAGATAATATTTAATCTTGTGATTTGCTATCGAAAGAGGGAATCATAGGGTAGATCTTGAACATTTCAGCATAGGTAAATATAGAGATCGAAAGACTTATATGAACCTATGTAGTATTTAAATCATTGGTATTATTGTTTCTTGTTTTATTAATTTGCATATTCTTGTGTAAATTGATGAACCAGAATAATTTCCACTTGACTATCGAAAGAGGCTTTTGGATGAATTAGAGATTTGCTAATAGACAAAAAGAATTAAATTAAATTAGTTGGATAAGAAAATCATAGTGAATAATTAGGTGAAATCGATTTCTTAGAAGTTTTCTTTCCCATTAATTTGATCTTCGAATTTCAGTTTTATTTCCTTTGCGTATTTTTTTTTGAGTTGATCTTAGATTAAATTGCAATTACAAAAATCTTATTGATTCCTCTAGATAAAATCAAGATTAGTATAATTTTGATATTTAACAAAAGTAAGGTACCAATCCCTGAGAACGATACTTTTTTTATCACTTTATTATAAAACTACGATACTATGCACTTGCAGTTTTGCACCGATTATTGTACAACCACTTCTTTAAATATAATGTGTTTGATTCAATTCTGTCTACTCGTGGCACGCAAGAGGTTATTTGAAAGAGTAATATTAAGTATAAATTTTAAATAGACAAATTTTGCATAGGCTCTTTTATAAAAATATAGATTTCGTTAAAAAGAAAAATATATTTTTTATGGTGATATTTACTTTTTTATAACAAGATTATTTGAATCTTGTATATTTAAAACTTATAGAGATCATTTCTCAATCTAAGATTCTAATTTAGAAGATTAAGATTTTTTTTTTTTATAGATGATCTGAGATGAAAATTAAATAAAATATTGTAATAATATAATTTTTTAATATAATTTTTATTTTAAGATTTGAAAAAATTAAATTGTTTATTATATTTTATATAAAAATTTTAAAAATTATAATAATAAAATAAAATAAAATAATCGTAAAAAATAAACTAGATTAAAGAGAAGAACGCGTCTACGACCGAGACGCTTTCTTTTATATTACTGCTCCCGTTAAGAAAAAATCTTCACAACCTTCTACTATTCACACACACTCTACACTCCACATTTTTTTTTTAATTTTTATTATTTTATCTTTTATCAAATATTTAATATATAAATAATGAATAAAAGAATTAAATTAATTTAAAAAGAATAAATTCAAAAAAAATATTAAAAAATTAAAAAAAAATGGAGTGTGGAGTGTTAGGAGGTTGTGTAGCATTCCTCTCCCGTTAAATATCAAATTCCGAAAGACACGAGTTCCCATGCATGCGCTGTGATTGGGCTGGGTGTTTCAACGTTCTAAAATCGATAGCACTATAACCACATTGGGGGCTTCTGCTGGGCTCCGCTAGTTAATTTTGTATATATATATTTTATTTATATAGATATATATTAAATATTTTTAAAAATAAATTCATAATATGATTAAAAAATAATTATTAATTATTAAATAAAAAAATAATAACACAAGAAATTAAAAATTCTCAACGATAACCTCCTTCAGAGCAAGAGTAGCATTTTCTTTTACAATAAAAAAGACACCCTTACATAGATTTGATTCCTCCCTCTAAAAAAGTATATTTACCACACGCATTCATTTTTTAAAAACTCCTAAAAAAGTCATTTAAATAAAGAAAAGACATATTGTACCTTGGATCATGTCAAAACTCCATTAGAGCGGGCAACGATCCGCTAAAAGAGCAATAATAATATCTCAATAAAGATGATATATTATTGCTTTTTTTTTTTTTTTAGAGATGAATGATATTTACTGTTTTAAAATATATAAATTTGGTATATTTATTTGAAAAATAGTAAATAAATATAAAATCTATATGAAAAATTTATTTCTTTTAAAAAAATATATATATAAAATTTGCACACTTTAAAATTGTATATAGCATTATTACTCTTTTTAAAGAGCAAGCGCTAGAAAGTCACTTCTATTATTGGTACTGGCAAGCAGTGATCAAAAGCATAACAAGATAAGAGTTTTGAATGCTTTTGTTTTATTTTGTTTTTTTGTGGTTTGCGGGGGCGTGGTGGTGTTTCCAAAATTTTGAGTGACATATTAGTATAAGACTTTTCTCATTTGTAAATCAAGTGTGTCAATCAATGCATCATTTCTTAGATATGGACCTATATATTATAGTAATACAAAAGTTGAAACATCGATAATTATTTTCCCGATGGATTGGGGCCTTGCATGCATGCATCGTGCTGCATGCCAATTGTGGTTGGATAGAAATAGAATTTTCTAGCAGTTGTTTCCCAAATAGATAGATAGTGATAAAAGTTATGAGCACTGAGCCATGTTCCAAAGGGTAGTGGAGATTGGGGGCGGGTCTAAACTGTAAGAGCCGGCTTGATGATTATGGCCAAGGTGACCACACGAAAAGCATATTAGATCAGATCATAGCCTTTCATACTTGAAGTAAATTCAGGGGTCATGTAAATTTTCGCGTGGGAGATGGAAGCCAATATACAATGGCTCATTTACATCAAGTTCTAATTTCACCCTTACATAAGTTTAATTTGCATGTGACGCCATGCACAAACAGAAGCATGGTCTATATATAGCTTGGAGATTGCCGAGGGCTTAGCCTGGCTATCTTTTCTCAGGCCATTCTCTGTATTCATCATCACCATGCATCGGCAGAGCATTTATCTGAACCTAAAAACTTATAAGTGAGAGCCGGCGGCCATATATGGTTTGAAGACCAATTATAGTACCGATTGCTGTTGAAATTCCATGGGGCTTGAGCTAGAACTCGGTCTATAGTCTGGGCAAATGGGAAAGAGCTAGAAAAGAAAGGTCTTCGCCTCAATATCTTCCACTATAAGATGTCCTATGATTATTGCCATATAGTTTTGAACAAAGAATAGTTAGCTATGTTCGAATGTTAATTAAGAGTATCTCAAATTATATGTGAATAGTATATAATAAGATCGTTAATAAATGGTTGTCATAAATAGTTTGTTATAAATAGTAGTGAATTATTTGTAAATACTCGTAAAATAATCTGAAAATATCTTCAAAAAGTTGTGTGTCCAAACAAACCTGAAGTCTATCGGTTTAAAAGCATTAGGCTTGAGGATTTGTTGGCTTGCTCTGCTGCGGGTTCGAGGGTAATGTCTAAAGTGCTTTAGAGTTTGATCATATCATGAGCGCGTCTAATAAATATTCTTGTTTTCGGTGAGCCATGATACCGGTAGGCCGTGAGATAATGACTCATTGTCTTTTGTTTCCTTGGAGATCTCAGATCAGAAACCTCTTTCGTTTTGTGATCGAGAGATTTTGTTCCTGATATATTTTTTCTTCTTTTTATTTAGAAGATGGTTGAGATTGAGTGAAACAAGCAAAGAGAAAGAAAAGCCAAAAACACGCGCTAAATAGAGAGAGATACTGACAAAAGGAGTACTTCATTTGTAAAAATAAAAATAAAAATATATTTTTGATATATATTGATGGTTAGTTTAGAGTTCTAGTATTATATATTTTTACGTATTTTTTATACATTCTATTCATATGATTAGTCAAATTAATTATTTTATATTAAAAAAAGTGACGCAGCAATCATATTAATAAAATATACAAAAAAATATAAAAATGATTATACATAGAATTTTTAATTAGATATATATGCTCTATATATGGACGCAATTAGCAGAGAAAAAAAGTATATACTAAAATATTAGAAAAAGATCAACTTATAACAATTTTACAACCGGCCTAATATTCCAAATCATCATCAAGAGCACTGATAAAAATTAAAATTATTTTTAATAAAATAACACAATTATATTGGTTGACTGTAAAATAAATTGTAAAAAATATTTATAAAAGACATATTAGTGTATGATCATTCCTCAAAAATATTTGGGAGTGAAAAGACTATATATAGTATTCTAAGTAAAATGATCAATTATGTTTCCAAGTTTTTTAGTATCACAGTACGTAATACGAATTTTATTATGTAAATGAAGAGTAATGTTATGTATAGTCATAAAATGCGTAAACACCGTACAGTTACTTTAAAAAAGAGTGAGATCTATTATTAAAAAATTCAATTTTTTAAGTGAATTTTATATTTATTTATTTATTTTTAAAGTGATTGCATGAATTTCACAAATTCAAAACTACAACTATCATTTCTCTTACATGAATGCATGTCTAGCACGGCATCAACACATCAATATTTGTTGTAGCACTTATTGTGGTAATATAAAAATTAAAACATTGATAATTTTTTTAGCGTTGTGAAATCACTTCAACGATCATAAATTGGGTGTCAAAATATAGATTTACAAATAATTATTTTTTCTTTTTTAATTAAATAAAAAGTTTTATAACGTATTTTAAAAAATAAAAAAAAATACTATTTATATGGGGTCCCGTTTTGTTACACAAATGAGATGAGATGAGATGCGATATTTTAAATAGTAATGAATAAAATATTGTTATAATATAATTTTATGATATTAATTTTGTATTGAGATTTGAAAAAGTGAAATTGTTTATTATATTTTATATGAGAATTTGAAAAAATTGTAATGATAAATTGAGATGAGATGAAATAAATATTTTGATTTTGTATAAACAAACGAGGCAACATATCATTCAAAAGTACCGTTTGAATATTTTAATTTTTTAATTAATAGTTAAGCAAGTGGTTACTAATAAAGTTATAGATTTTTTTAAGAATTTTAAATGATTAAAGAAGTTAAAAAAATTACTTAAAAAAATAAAAGAAAATTATACTAGCAATATTCCGAACCATAAATTACGCTAAGCGGCTCGCTATCACCAAAATTATCAAACTTTCGGGAGCCACGGCCACTGTCATACCTGCCTCTTCTGACGGGCGAAGCTGATCACTTGTCCAAAACACAAGTATAAATGAATATATATATATATATATATATATACGTGCATGAAAGTACTGTTCTTGCATGATAGCGAAGCACGAGTTACAGCAAGCACGTTAGGTAGCGACAGGCTTTAATTTTAGCGGGTAACAATATTAATTCTAATAATTCAGTCGGCCTGCTCTGTCAAGCACTGAAGGAGGCCGATCTGATCAATATCTGTTTCTCTTGAATTGGTGTGAAAAGGATGAAAAAGCTTGTCCCTTTGGACAGAATGGTCCTTATGGTAAAATTTCCCATTTTCAACATTCAACATTTTATATTTTAATAATATTTATCTTAATGATTTATCAACATAAATCTATAAAATGATAGGATACATTAGATCAATATTATAATAAAATTAATAAAATTTTACAATCTTTGATAAAATCAACATTTTTTTTTTTTTTTTAATGTTAGGATTGGGGGTTCTTGACATTTTTTTTAGAGGGCAGGACCGATCCTCGCCCCCTTGGATTTAACATATGTCGTTCTTGTCTGGATTAACTAGCTAGTACTACTATTTGAACTTCCGGTCATGTAGGGCCGTAGGCTACGTATATTCTTGATCTTATAAATATACGAGTAATGCTCCTTATTATCATTTTTAATTTTTATTATTATTTTTATCTAATATGAGATCATTAGAAATTATTTATTATATTTTATTTATAAATTTATTATAAAATAATGATGATAATAAATAATAAATATATTTTTTCTAAACGTATTGATAGATGTCAGGTATTTTTTTAAGGTAAAATGTTTGGTAAATAAAAGTTTAAAAACTTTAAATTTATATATTGATAAAGTTTAAAAAAATCTCAAGAACCCCCAATCCTAACATTTAAAAAAAAAAAAAAAGAAGTCAAATAACCATTTTTGTTTTCAAAACAAAAAGAAAAAAAAACAATGTTTTTTAAATACTCTTAGAAGGTAGAATACAAGCTGCACAGGTGAAATAATTCCAGGCTCGATCCGACGGTACTGGTGAAAGAGCGACGTCGAAGATGATCTCACGCATAATGTCAGAAACCTGGCTATATATTTATCAGCTCCACTTCACAACCACCCGGTCATCGCCGGTTAACTTGACCGGACAATGCTTTTGACTAGAAAATCTTAATACTCCAAGAAAAACCGCTAAAATATTACCATCATTTAATAAATTTCCCAAGGCCCAACTTTTTCTCTTAAATTTTTGCACGCACTTGCTCGCCACACCCCACATCCCAACTCCATTTAAAAGCCCCTCATCCCCCATGACATTTTGCACCACCTCCCTGGCCGCCTGCTCGCACTCTCAAACTTCTTGTTTTCATCCTCGATAGTCGATCCAATCAAACCCTGATATGGGTAGCCTTGATTGCTCCGCCGACACCTCCTCCGAATTCAAGCCCTTAGACCCCGAAGATTTCCGAAACCAAGCCCACAAAGTGGTCGACTTCATAGCCGATTATTACAAACAAGTTGAAACCTACCCTGTTCTCACCCAGGTCCAGCCTAACTATCTCCGCGCCCGCCTCCCCCAAACTGCACCATACCTTCCGGAACCGCTGGAGACCATTCTCTCCGACGTAACCAAGGACATCATCCCCGGCATGACCCATTGGCTTAGCCCAAACTTCTTTGGGTTCTTTCCGGCCACGGTTAGCACCGCTGCTTTCCTAGGAGAAATGTTGTGCACTTCGTTTAATGCGGTTAGTTTCAACTGGCTTGCCTCCCCCGCAGCCACGGAGCTGGAAATGATAGTTACGGACTGGTTGGCTAACATGCTCAAACTCCCTAACACCTTCATGTTCTCCGGTACCGGTGGTGGTGTCATTCAAAACACCTCGAGTGACGCGATTCTTGTCACTCTAATTGCTGCCAGAGACCGCATGCTACGTACGCGTGGGAGTACTGCGACCATCCAAAAGCTCGCGGTATATTGCTCTGATCAGACTCATTCCACCTTCACCAAAGCTGCCAAATTGGCTGGAATATCTCCATGCAACGTCAAGGCTATCCCCACAAACCTTGACACAGCGTTTGCTTTATCCGCTTCAACCCTACGCTTGGCTGTGGAGGCTGACGTGGCATCCGGGTTGGTCCCACTTTATCTTTGTGCTACTGTGGGGACAACTTCAACCGCAGCCATCGATCGGCTCCCGCCGCTCTCAGACGTGGCGAGTGAGTTTGGCATGTGGATGCATGTGGACGCTGCGTATGGCGGTAGTGCATGCATTTGTCCCGAGTTCAGGCACTACTTGGACGGGATCGAACGAGTTGACTCACTGAGTCTTAGCCCCCATAAATGGCTGCTCGCTTACTTGGACTGTTGTTGCTTGTGGGTGAAGCACCCAAACCTATTGGTGCAAGCCCTGAGCACCGATCCGGAGTACTTGAAGAACAAACACAGTGAGTCCAACTCGGTAGTGGATTATAAGGATTGGCAAGTGGGTACGGGTCGCAAATTCAAGTCGTTACGGCTATGGCTCGTGCTGCGAAGCTACGGCGTCGCGAGTCTCCAGAGCCACATCCGGTCCGACGTCCGTATGGCCAAGACGTTCGAGGGGCTCGTGAAGTCGGACCCACGTTTCGAAGTCGTCGTGCCGAGGAACTTTGCACTGGTGTGCTTCCGTTTGAACCCATTTTCAGGCGAAGACCCTGATCGTACGGAGGCGTTGAACCGGAAGCTACTCGATTGGGTGAACTCGACCGGGCGAGTTTACATGACTCACACGAAGGTCGGGGGGATCTATATTCTGAGGTTTGCAGTGGGGGCAACACTCACGGAAGAACACCACGTGGCCGCCGCGTGGAAGTTGATCAAGGAAGGGGCATATGCTGTTCTAAATGGTGTTTGACGTTTGACGTGATGCGACTTGTCTTTACAAGTTGAATCTTGCCCGAGGGTGGACAAAGTCAAAAGACTCAAAACACGTAACCCAGTCCAGCAATCTTTGAATTATCTGAGGGACGAGAAAACAAAATAAAAGTGTTCTTAGTTCCATATCTGTTTCTTTTCTTCTTTTTTTTTATTATTTTTTTAATTTAATTTCTCGTACTTTTATTCCCTGGGCACTTTTTATACCATCTTGCAAGTATTGTGGGACATAAATGCTATTCTCACATATAGTTGGTACCGTTTGAAATTTTGATACATTTTTTATTTATTGGGTGTAAGAATATAAAATATTGAATGGAAAAAAAATAAAAAATAAAAAACTTTATTCTTCTTATCACGACCCGTCTCGTGTTGCATCCTCGTTAGATGTAGCACTGCTTGTTGTGGTAATGTAACATAAAGATGGCATTAAAGTTAGTTTGGTTGAATTATATAACTAGGATACTATCTTTCTAGAAATACACGACAGGCGCACTGTTCATAAGCTTGTTTGGAATTTAATGTCCATATGAGTCTATGACATGATTTGTTTGAGATTTAAATACTCCTAATGAATTAAGGAAACATTATTAATTAAATCTATAAGGTGAAAGGGAATCACTATAATGATTAAAATTTTGGTATGCCATTACTTTTAGGCCCCCGTTTGGTTACACAGATGAGATGAGATGTTTTAAATAGTAATGAATAAAATATTTTTATAATATAATTTTGTAATATTAATTTTGTATTGAGATTTGAAAAAGTGAAATTGTTTATTATATTTTGTATGAGGATTTGAAAAAATTGTGATGAGATGAGATGAGTTTTTTNTGCTATTTTAAAAACAAGCTTATCTAATACTTTGAAATTCGGTGGATAAGATCCGGAATACGCCATCGAGGTACAACGCTTAGGATAAATCTGTTCATGATTTTACAGTTGTCGGTGAAGAACAAAGTAACGTGATTTACGGAAAAAGATAATTATGCATGTGATTTCGGGTGAGGGTAGAGACGAGAGAGATAGTGACTGCTGTCGGGAAAAAATTCAAAACTGATTGCCGTGTTGTCTAATATGTGCGAAAAAGAAAGAGAAGGGTGAGAAGATAAGACTAAATTTTAACAGGCTGTTACACTATCTTTCTAGAAATACACGACAGGCGCACGGTTCATAAGCTTGTTTGGAATTTAATGTCCATATGAGTCTATGACATGATTTGTTTGAGATTTAAATACTCCTAATGAATTAAGGAAACATTATTAATTAAATCTATAAGGTGAAAGGGAATCACTATAATGATTAAAATTTTGGTATACCATTACTTTTAGGGCCCCATTTGATTACATAGATGAGATGAGATGTTTTAAATAGTAATGAATAAAATATTGTTATAATATAATTTTGTAATATTAATTTTGTATTGGGATTTGAAAAAGTGAAATTGTTTATTATATTTTGTATGAGGATTTAAAAAAGTTGTAATGATGAGTTGAGATGAGATGAGATGAGTTTGTCGTAGTAGTATTTAATGATTATATATTATTTTTTGACAACTCAAAGCATTAATATTGTAAGCATTTATTCTTATTGCAACTTCATTTCTTATTTTACTTCATTCACGTGCCTAATCTGTTTGGTCCTTAATGAAACAAAATTTTTGAACAGGTCCGAACAAGCCCCGTTTCACCTTGGTGTCCTGGATATTGATTTGGCACTCTGAATGGAGAAAAAAATTTATACTACTCTTAGGAAATATCAAACAGATTCAGCTTTATGTTTATGCAAATGAGTATAGCGAACATTATTAAGTCAACGCTTCCTAAATATCAGACTATTAAGGGATTCATTAAAATTGTGAAAAAAATGTTTCTTTTTAGTATATAAATCTCTTGCTAGAACATTAATGGCTAAACTTACACCATGAAATTTGATGGTACACATGGGATGTGTGAACATATCCTTTAAATGTCAAATCTAGCTGCGAAATTAAAGAATCTTGGGATGAATGTTGATGATCAGTCTTTCCTTGCACAAGTTATATAGAATTCCTTGCCTCTTTAGTATGGGATATTTCAAAGTAATTGTAACACTATTAAATATAAGTGAGATGCGAATGAATTAGCTAGTATGTTTGTTCAATAAGAGACAAGTCTTAAGCAACAAGGACATCATTTAGTAGTTCACCTCATAAGCTGAAGAGCCAACAAAAAGTGGAAGAATCCTAAAAAGAGCAAAAGGCCAGGTAGAACAGCAACAAAAACAAAAAAGAAAGAAAAAAGGGTCTCCTCAAAGAATTAAGATTCATGAGAGGGGACAAAACAATATTAAGTATCGTTTCCATTAAAGTTTGGGCATGTTCAGAAAGATTTCCATAAACGTAGGACACGGCTCGGAGGGAAAGGCAAGCATTTAGATGTGTATGTTTTGAATTTAATCTGTTAAATGAAGGAATTCGTATATTCATTTCCTTGAGAATGTTCACTACACAGTGTGCTATTTAAAGAAAGATATTGCTCAGGGATAGCCTCGAGCAGATGGTGTGCGCTGGCATTTATAGCCTAGCTCAGAGTCGGTTACAATAGACTGCAATACCTCAGTACAATAAACAAATACCAAAACATAATTACATGATTTATTCTAGAAGAGTCTGCCGAGTTGGAGTCATTGTTGGGACCACTTCTAATTGTGCTCTTTGTGGAGCTGAGCTGGAGCTGTTATTGGCTTGTAAGCTTTTACCCTCCCGCGAGTCTAGCAAGGGAACCATGGTGAGACTCGTACGAAGGTGCAGAAAACGAGTTGAAGCCAAAGGCTTTGTGAAGACATCGGCGAGTTGATCACGAGAGGAAATGAAGGCCACCTTCAATGTTTTTGCTGAAACATGGTCACGCACAAAATGGAAGTCAATTTCCATGTGTTTGGTGCGAGAATGAAGAACCGGATTTGCTGATAAGAACATTGCCCCCAGATTATCACACCACAAAGTGGGTGGTGCCGAAAGAAAAATTCCAAGGTCCCGTAGAAGAGACTGAAGCCAGAGGAGCTCAGCTGTGGAGTTGGCGAGGGCCTTGTATTCGGCCTCAGTACTGGAGCGAGCGACGGTTTGTTGCTTCTTGGACCCCCATGAAAGAATGTTGGATCCAAGAAAAACACAGAAACCACCCGTTGAGCGGCGATCGTCAGGGCATCCAGCCCAATCTGCATCGGAAAAGGCATGTAAAGCATAATTTGGAGAGGGCCGAATGTGAAGGCTAAGCTGAGCAGTGTGTTTGAGGTAACGTAGAATGCGCTTTACGGCCTGCCAGTGAGGGACTTTGGGTGCATGCATGAACTGACACACTTTGTTCACTGCAAATGCAACATCTGGACGAGTTAAGGACAGGTACTGAAGACTGCCGATAGTGCTTCTGTAAAGGGTAGGATTAGTGAAGGAAGGGCCATTAGTGAGAGACAGATGAGTCGATGTAGACATAGGAGATGAGACTGGTTTTGCAAGGTCCATGTTTGTGCGTTTGAGGAGATCACAGATATATTTGTGCTGAGATAAATGCATCCCAGTAGGAAGCATGTTTATTTCAAGACCAAGAAAAAAACGTAGAGGCCCAAGATCCTTGACTGGGAAGGACGTGTTTAGGGACTGCAAAACAGAGGATATAGCAGCTGAACAAGACCCAGTAAGGATGACGTAAACAAGCAAAAACAGAGTGACATTTGCATGCTTGTAAACAAAAAGGGATGGATCGGCAGCAGAGGAATTAAAACCAAGATCAAGGAGGCGACTGCTTAGCTTGGAGAACCAAGCTCGTGGAGCTTGTTTGAGGCCGTATATGGCCTTGTTGAGCCGACACACATGGGTTGGAAAATCTTGATTTATGAACCCAATCGGTTGAGTCATGTAGACCTGTTCGTGAAAATCCCCATGCAGAAATGCGTTGTGGATATCAAGCTGTCGGAGAGGCCAGCGTTCTGTGACAGCGATGCTGAGGATAGTCCGAATGGTTGTCGGCTTAACAACCGGACTGAAAGTCTCGGAATAGTCTACGCCGGCCTGCTGGTGGAAGCCCTTTGCCACTAAACGAGCTTTACGGCGCTCAATCGTACCATCAGATAGTCTTTTTGTCCTGAAAACCCACTTGCACCCGATCAAGTTAGTGATACCAGAGGAAGGAACAAGAGACCAAGTATTCGTTTGTAAAAGGGCTTGAAATTCTTTGGACATGGCCAGTCGCCAGTCATGGTGTTTTGCGGCTTCACTGTATAAGGTGGGTTCTTCGGGTACAGAGTTGGTAATGGTGAGATGACTTCGTGGTGGTGGCCAGAGCACAGTTCCGTCAGTGAAACGACGAGGATGGAGAGAATTGGTTTTAGATCGAGTGATGATTTGGTTGGTCGAAGGAGAATCAAGTGAAGATTCAGGAGCTGGAGAAGACGATTCTGAGTGAGAAGGTAAGGAAGAAGAAGATGAAGCTGAGCTGGTAGGTTGAGCCGAAAGATGAAGTGAAGTATCGGGCTGAGAAGACTCTGTATTTGGGGTGCTGGGCTGAGAAGAAATGGGCTGAGAGGAATTTGAAGTTGGACTTGTGGGTTGAGAAGAAACAGGAGGAGAAGGATTAATAGGAAGCGGACTGACAGTGGTGTGGGGCCGAGTGGGCTGGTTTTGTGAGGATGATCCGAAAGTAGGAGGTGAAGGTATTGGACCCAGGATGGATGGAAGAGTTGAGGGAATGGGTTGAGAAGGCTTGGAAGTAACAACAAAAGGAAAAAGGTGTTCGTCAAACACCACATTGCGAGAGAAATAAATTCTCCCAGTGGGAATATGCAAGCATCTATAGCCTTTGTGAGAATCACTGTATCCTAAGAATAAGCATTGCATCGATCGGAAGTCAAGTTTGTGACGATTGTAAAGCCTACGATGAGGCCAACAGGTAGAGCCAAAAATTTTAAGAAAAGTGTAATCAGGAGATTTTGAGAAAAGTTTTTCATATGGAGATTGACTTTGAAGGACGGGAGTTGGAAGACGATTAATGAGATATACTGCCGTATGAAAAGCATCTACCCAAAAAATTTGAGGTCAGGATGCTTGAGCCATAAGAGCAAGGCCCGTTTTGACAATGTGACGGTGTTTTCGCTCCACAGCCCTATTTTGTTGATGGGTATGGGGACAAGATATTCGATGAGAGATGCCTTGATTTTGAAGGTGATTATGTAGTGAGCGATATTCACCACCCCAGTTAGTTTGAAGAGAGATTATTTTAGAATTGAACAATAATTCAACATGTTTCTGAAATTTAAGAAAGACTGAAAACACTTTGGATTTTTGAACAAGCGGGTACCACCATGTGTAACGAGTAAAATCATCTAAAAAGGAAACATAGTATTTAAATCCTTCTCTAGAAAGGACCGGGGCAGGACCCCATACATCAGAATAAACTAATTGAAGAGGCCTAGTTGAGTGCTGATGGGAAGACCGAAAGGGGAGCTGGGAGCTTTTCGCTTGACAGCAAGCTGGGCAGACTTGAGGAGTGTTGTGATGTGTAACTGGAAGGGAGTGAGCGGTGATGATGCGATGAACTAATCGAAGAGCTGGATGCCCAAGTCATGCATGCCACTGAAAAGAGGAAGTGCGCTCGCCAACAAGAGCTTGAGGAGAAGGTGGAATGACAGCTGCAGGAAAGGAATAAAGACCATCATGCGTTGGCCCACGAAGGAGAGTGATCCCTGTCTTGGAGTCCTTCACAGTGAAAAAAGAACCATGAAACTCAAAAAAGACTGAATTATCACAACAAAATTGTCTAACTGATATAAGATTTTTTGTAATTTTAGGAACATGTAACAATTTTTTGAGAAGAAAGGAACGGGAAGAAGTGGCAAGAGAAGAATCGCCAATATTGGAAATAGGAAGTGCTGAGCCATCACCAACACGGATCTGATCATTACCATCATATGGTGCCGAGTGCAGATTGAGGTTGGCTAAGTCTGAGGTGATATGGTTTGTAGTTGCTGTATCAGGATACCAAACCATTGATGGAGAAGAAGCAAACGTTGTATAGTGGGCAGTGAGTGATTTTGGAGGGTCACTTTGGTAAGAGTGATCAAAGCGATAGTAGCATTTTAGTGCAATATGGCCCACCTTACCACAGACTTGACACGAGGGTTTGGAGTGAGGGAGTGGTGAAGGCAAGTTTGTGGAGGAAGTTGAGGAAAAGGTAGGAGCAGACCGACCCCTACCACGACCACGAGAAGAGCCGCGATAAGTGCCACGGTAAGGACCACGGCCACGGGCAGAGGAGGTGGTGAAATTAGCCGAGAGATCAGTAGAAAGAGGAAGATGGGTGGAATGAGATAAACGATTTTCATGAGTTAACAGAAGACCATAGGGATCAACCCGAGTAGTGACAGATGTCACAAAAGCATCGTACTCACTATTGAGTCCAGCAAGAATATACGAGATGAATTCTTCGGAGGATAGAGGAGTACCAGCAGCACTCATGGTATCGGAAAGATGTTTAAATTTTCAAAAATAGTCTGAGACTGAGCTGGAGCCTTTGGAAACAGTGGCTAGTTGATACCTAAGTTGGATAACACGGGCGTGGGAGTGAGATGTAAAGAGTTTGTCCAGAGCTTTCCAGACATCACGGGCAGTAGAGTGACCTACGACCTGAGCGATGAGATTATCAGAGAGAGAGGAAATAAGAGCACTTAAAATGAGTTGGTCAGTTTGAGTCCAAGCAATAAATTCAGGGTTGGGTGTGATTTGGTCAGAAAGATATGGAGGGGGAGAAAGAACAGACCCATCCACAAAATGGAAGAGCCGCTGACCACGAAGATATGGCACCATCTGGGTGCACCAGAGTAAGAAGTTGTCATTGGTAAGTTTGACAATGACGAGGTGAGAAAGGTGAGGCAGAGTAGGGGTGGGTGATGGTAAAGGTGGTGGTGGTGGTGGTGGAGGAGCATTAGGACTTTTTAATGACTCTTCCGCCATTATTTGACGTTAGTCTTCAAAAAGCTCTGATGCCATGTTAAATGAAGGAATTCGTATATTCATTTCCTTGAGAATGTTCACTACACAGTGTGCTATTTAAAGAAAGATATTGCTCAGGGATAGCCTCGAGCAGATGGTGTGCGCTGGCATTTACAGCCTAGCTCAGAGTCGGTTACAACAGACTGCAATACCTCAGTACAATAAACAAATACCAAAACAGAATTACTTGATTTATTCTAGAAGAGTCTGCCGAGCTGGAGTCATTGTTGGGACCACTTCTAATTGTGCTCTTTGTGGAGCTGAGCTAGAGCTGTTATTGGCTTGTAAGCTTTTACAATCTTACTGAAATTCCTTCCAACTTTTGATGGATTGACTTGAGTTCCAATGTTCATGTTTCTAAATCGATTGAGGGATTCCTTACAAACTATATCACAAAGCCAAATACTTCATAGTCATGGGAAATGGAGTCAAAGTTCTGGTTGTTGTCATTGAGACTTTTCACATATATTTAGACATTGAATGTTACCTAGATTTATTCCAGACACTTTATGTTCCTTATATTTCTTGTAATTTGGCCTCTTTGTTTAAACATGGTATTGAAGGTTTTACATTTTGCAATCGAAGTTTAGTTTAGTTTATTTAAAAGAACATCTTTTTTTAGTTTTTAAAATTTATGCTATTGTTTGTATAAATTAAATTGCAATAGTTGTTTTGCTGAAAGACTTGTAACCCTACATCATAATGTTGGAACTAAACATAACTTGATGAATGAAAGTTATTCTATCTTGTGGCATAGCCATTTGAGTCATATATCTAAAGAAATAATTGAGAGATTACTAAAAGACGAGAGTTTGCCAAACCTAGGTTTTACTGATCTCAATGTATGTGGATTGTATTAAGTGAAAACAAACTAAACACACAAATAAATGTGCTACAAGAAGTGGAGGACTACTTGAAATTGTTCGTATGGACATTTTTGGACTTTTGGACTCTTCATCTCTTTGTAGAGAAAATTAGTTTATCACCTTTATTGAGTACATTCTTGTTGGCATTATATCTATTCATCCAATTAAAAAACTCAAGAATTGGACACCAAGATATACATTGTTGAGGTTGAAAGACAATAGGATAGAAAAGTGAAAAAAACTCAAATTAGATAGTGGTGGTGAAAATTATGGAATGTACAATGGTTTGGGCTATGCCATGGCATATTTGCTAAATTCCTTGAAAAGTGTGGCATATGTGCATAATACACTATGCCAAAACGCCTCAGCAGAATAGAGTAGCTGAAAGGTGTGTAATTATTATTAATGAATATTGTTAGGAGTATGTTAAATAATTCCTCTTTGTCGATTTCATTTTGGATGGAAAGCCTTGAAACTGTTGTTTATTTATTGAATCGAGTTCCAACTAAAGCAGTTTGAAAGATTTCTATTGAAATGTGAACAAGAAGGAAACCAAGTTTGAGCCATTTGCATGTTTGGGGTGGCCTAGCAGAGGCTAGACTTATAATCCATGTAAAAATAGTTTAGAATTCAAAACTAGCATTTATTTGAAGGGCAGCCGTTATTTACATTTTTTTGGGCCACAAATTTGGTCTTAATTCCGAAGGTGGAAGAGCCTTTGGGTTTTGGTCAATTTCGACCCATTAGTTTATGTTCGGTGGTTTATAAAATTATGGCAAAGATTATCGTGTTTCGTTTGGCTCCGATCCTTGACAAAATTATTTCTCTTGAGCAGACAACATTCGTTCGGGGTTGCTCGATATTTGATAATATTTATTTGGCTCAAGAATTGGTACAAGGCATTAATCAGAAAGTATGAGGTGGTAATATAATGCTGAAAATAGATATGGCAAAAGCATACGAACGAGTTAATTGGAGTTATCTTTTAGAGATTCTTTGTAGATTGAGTTTTTTTGAAAAATGGAGGAGTATTGTGTTTAATGCTATATCGTCTCCGTTTTACTCGGTCATGCTGAATGGTTGCTCCAAAGGTTTTTTTAAGGCATCACGAGGACTTTGACAAGGTGACCCACTTTCCCCTTATTTGTTTATTTTATCTAAAGAGATTCTTTCTTGTACGATTAATCATGAGTTCAGCTTGGGGCGCATCCTTCCATTTCATCCTAGTGGAGGTTCTTTGATTTCTCATTTATTCTATGTGGATGATCTCTTGATTTTTGCAAATGGGGGAAATTTGGTGATGAGAAATATTATGAAAGTATTACATAGATATGAACTGCTGTCGGGACAGTTGATAAATCCAAGTAAGTCAGCTTTGTTTTTTTCTAGTTCCATTCTGGCTAACAGAAGGAATAGATTGAAAATATTCGGAGGTTCCGTTATTAGCAGGAAGTATGAAAATAAGAATGTTTGATCCTCTCTTGGCAAAAGTTCAGAAGAAGTTTTCACGGTGGAAAAGCAAAGTGCTTTCTTTTGGTGGTAAAATTGTGTTGATTAAGCATGTTTTGAATAGTATGACTATTCACATGCGCTCTGTTTTAAATTTACTAAAAGGTGTTTTATCAAAACTTGAGTTATTTTCTGGTTTCTTTTGGAGTACGTCGGGGGATAATAAAAGAAGGAAATAGATAGCATGGAAAAAATTTGTTTGTCGGTTGAGGAGGGTGGCTTGGAATCAGAAATCTCTATGATGTTCAAGAGTCTTTGATGATGAGATTTGCTTGGAAACTTATTAAAGGGGGTTCCATGTGGTCAAGATTTTTTACCACTAAATACATTGAGAATGCTCATTTATTTTCAGTTTTGCATTTAAGGAAGGGTTCCAGATTTTGGAAGGGTGTAATAACCTTAAAGCTAAAAGTGATAGGGAATTCCAAATGGCTTATTCAGGATGGAAAATTCAATTTTTGGATGGATAATTGGTTAGGAACGGTGCCTCTGATGGATTCAATTCCGTTACTAGGAGACTTGAATTTAAGAGTGGCAGATGTCTTTGATACTACAGGGCTGAAAGTGCAGGAATTGCAGCAATTGATTCCAGAAGAGACGACTAGACTTATTATTGGGTCTGGAATTCATATTCGGCTGGGTCAGGATATTTGTGTATGGAAGGATGAGGTTGATGGCAAGTTCACCACAAAGTCAGCCTAGGAGTTAATTCTACAGAGAGATGATTTATGTCCTTGGAAAAAATGGTTATGGAGAAATGGGATACCAAAGAAGATGTCATTTTTCTTCTAGCGAGCTAAGAGAAGAGCTATTCTGGTAGATGAAATTATTAGAAACATAGGGATCCCGATGGTTTCGAGGTGTGAATGTTGTGTTAATTCTCAAGTGGAGACTGTACACCACATTCTATGTGAGGAGGAAGGAGCTCAAAATGTATGGTCTTTCTTTGCAAAATCCTGTAACATTAATGTGTCTCATATTCGAAATTGGGAGGGTATGTTGAATTTTTGGTGGCAAAGGGCGTCTTTGAGTTCGCAAGTGGGTTGGCTAAAAGTGTTAATTCCTATTGTCATTTCTTGGGAGCTCTGGAAAGCTAGGTGTGCGGCTAGAATAGAAGGTTTTAAATTCAAACTTGAAAATGTCATTCGGCAGGTCAAGGTGGGGCTGAGGAATATTTCTACTAATATGAAAAGGTTTCAACACATGGGTGGTAATGATAAGGTAATTCTGGAATCTTTGAATTGTCCAATTTTACCAATTGTCAATAAAAAGCCTTTGTTAATTTTGTGGAGGAAATAAGTGAGAGGGAGATTCAAGTTAAATGTTGATGGAGGATGATGTAGTAATCCGAGGGCTGCAGGAGGAGGAGGAATTATTCGGGATTCAAATGGGGATGTGGTTGCTGGTTTTTCTCATTATTATGGTCATGCCACTAATAATATTGCGGAATGTAAAGCTATTTTGGATTGTCTTCGGTTATGCAAACAGTTGAGGTTGCATGATGTTTTGATTGAGTCTGATTCTTTAGTAATAATTCATTGGTTGGCATCGGGTGTGTGTAAATATTGGTTTCTTTGGGATTATTGGGAGGAGATCAAAATGTTAGTAGGTGAACTCAATGTTCAGTTTAGGCACATATTTAGAGAAGCAAATATGGTGGCAGATTTTTTGGTAAAAAAAGGATTAAGAGGAATTGTGAAACATTTTTTTGGGATGGATTCCATTCAGGGTTGCTTTTGTGGAATTATTCGCATGGACAAACTTGGTATTCTGTATGTTAGATTTTAAATTGATTTTTTTTTGTTTTGATAATACTCGGGTTGGGCAGTGTATTTGGTTAAGAAATGGGACAGGGTTTCTTTGTAAAGGTTTTGGCTTTGGAAGTTGTTTTTTACGGGACCTAGGTGCTAGAATTGATGTAACTTCTTAGGTGTTTTATTTTTTATTACGGTATTCATTCGCTATAAGTGAGAGTTTCTAATAAATTGGGTCGGGTCACTCTTGAACATGTGACCTCCGTCTCTTTTAATAAAAAAGAAAAAGAAAAAAAAAGGACTATATTAGAGGGAGATGCTTTGCAGGTGGTGAACTTGTTAGAGAAGACTAGAACAAACTGGAGCTTGGGAGGACTACTGATTGAAGATGTCATGAGAATACTAGACTATTTTGCTAATTGGACAGTAAACCATTCGAAGAGGGGTGCAAATATGGCTGCTTATTTTCTAGCCAAAGATGCTCTTAGTCTAGATGAAGACTTGTATGACTTGGAAAATTTTCCTCCACATATTATAAGAGATAATTACAAGAGATAGCTACAAGAGATGACTATAGGTTTGAATACATCAATCTGATCATAGCTCGCTTGTTGTTATCTACATTTATATAAATATATATATATATTATCGATAATCCTTATCAATAATTGAAATTTCAACAGAGTAATATTCCTTATCAGATGGTATATTATCTCCATGGTCTATAGGATTTGTATTTGCTGCTGACGTGTTAGCTTGTGTTCAGTCCTTGTGTCTAACGCTATGATTATGATTGAATGAATTTAAGTGTTATGGTACATGGAAGGGGTTATGTTGTCTCATTAACATCGAACTATCATAACTCACTCCAGTGGTTCAATTTGGATAAGATAGAATGAACTTAAAATGGATAAGAAGGAATCTGGTTCTCTCTACCCTATAAATATATGCATATGGCCATCAAGTTGTGTATTTTAAAGATCAAATGGTTTAAGTGAAAGAAACTATTTCCTGGTGTTTATTTTAGTTTTAGATGAAGTGTAGAGAAGAGTTATGACTATGGATTACGGTAAGTTCTGTATACATATTTTGACACATGAGAATCATGATAGTTGATAATTCAAAGATATTATGTACATTATTTATTTAATGTAAATTTACAAATGTAATATTATCTTTGATCACCTACCTTTTTAGAAATGTGATGTTGAAAAATACTGTGCTTGTTCGGTTAAGAAAGATTTAGAGAATATTCGAGAATTTTTTTTTTAATAAAAAAATTTAGATTTACCATTTATTGTCTTTTGTGAAAGTAAATTAGAAAATCTGATTTCCTCAAATGTTTTGTATTGAAATTTGTAAAATTTGATAGGTAGAGTTCAAAAATAGTTTAAATGTATAATTTTTATGGTTTTTTTTTTTTTTTTTTTTTAAATTTTTGTAAAAGTTGTTCTAATTATTGTATTTTTATTTGTCAATAAAACCTAAGAGAATGATTACATGAGAAGTGATATATTAATGTTTTTTTGGAGATTATATATATATACTACAAGAAAAATGGTTTTTTCCGACGACAGAATACATACATTAAAACCAATTCAAACCAGGAAAGATAGATTACTACAACAATGGTTGTTTTGATGTCCAGTCTTCAGTGAAGACGATCTTTGGTTGTTTTCTCGTCACTAGACGATCTAAGTACACATAAACATGATAGCAAGAGTTATAAGCTAGGACATTACCATGGTGAAAAATCAATTGATTTTCTCTTTGCATTGTACGTTCAATTGGTTCTCCAATGTCTTCATTCTTGGTGGTCTATCCATTTAAAAAAATCTACACTCACCCTTGTCCCAACATATTAAATGAAAACATTATCCGGTTTAGTAGACCATATTCTAATCGTCACTCAGTATTTTATATATTCAATAGATAATTAGCATATAATTACTTAAGAGTCTCATGTCAATTAAAAAACCCTTTCATTTTTCTATGTTTTTCTACTTGAAAAAATAACAAAATTGCATATATAATAGTCACTATTCACCAAACTTTCTTTTCTCAAAACAATTAATAACTATACAAATATTATTTTAAAACAAGGAAGCAAACCAAATTCAAAGACTACAATGCCCTAGAAAATTGGATAAATAAATAAATAAAAAAAACACAAGCAAGCAATGGATAGAGACTATAAAAATATGAGACGATTTCCTTCTCACTTCTCTGGAATCAAATCAGTCGCACGCATCGTCTTGCTTGTTATTCTTGTCCTGTTTATTCTTCTTGGATCTCTGCTGCTCAGATTCACGACAGCATGTGGGTCTCTAGCTAGTTTGTGCCATAACTTTTGTTGGTTGGTTTCTAGATTTGATTTTCTGAAGGCTGGAAATTTGCCTGCCTATCCAGCGGTATATATGGGCCGGGCGGCAGTGATGGTTGGGTTGGGGTAAAAATGGCCCTGCCTAGGGAGCAGTCTACTGCAGCTCATGGTTGCAAGAATTAAACGATAAGTGATGGGGATCTCATAACATTTGTAAAATTACAGTGCACCTGAAAAGAGAGAGAAAAGTTTGTCTATGAGACAAATGAAAAAAGGTAACAGATAAGACCTTAGCTTTACATATAAATAAAATTTAAATAAATTTTGTTGTTTTATTCGTTTAAAATAAAAAAAGACATGTCAAGGTAATCCATATTTCCATGAAAATGGGGTTGAAAGGAATCCATATTTCGATATGCGTGTAATTTACTAATTTCTCCATTTGAATTCATTCAGGCATAAGAATATTAGGATTGCCATCCACTTTGGATGTGAAATTTTCTTGAGAATTTATGGAACTCTTTAGAAAACATTTAAGGATGGGTCTATATTAATGGGATTTCGTGAAAGTGATGGGATCCATTAAAAATACTTGCACAATAATTCAATACTCAAAACGATGCTGCTGTATTTACACAAACTTTACATTCACAAAGAGTAAATAAAATGACAACGTTCATTTACACAAAACGACTTTGAGGCCTCTACACGACTAACGAATTTAACTATCATCTTCTTCCTCCTATTTCTGCGTTGCTACCCTTCACTTCAATGGCTTTTCTTATTCAATTCCCCACTACATAACATACCCTTCTGGGCTAGCTTCTACTACACAACATACCCCTTCCTTTCAAAGCACCTTCCCCACAAGGTGAGGAAATTTCTATCGAAGATGCCAATAAGGTTCCCAAGTGGCTTCTTCAATATCAGTCCCTTGTCACTGTACTAAGACCTCAATCAAGGCTCTATTGTAGACTTTCCTGCTACGACACTGTCTAATTTGTTGAGGCTCAGGCATGAGCTCACCGTGGACATCTATTGGTGGAAGTGTAGAGAGTGGATATAAATACTATCTCAACTTATTTTTTAAATATGAAACATGGAACACAGTATGTAATTGGTACTGGGATGGAAGATCGAGTTTATAAGCCACTAGTCCAATCATGTTTATTATCTGGAATGGACCAAAGAATCTGGGTGATAATTTCAAATTTCGTCTGACTACTAATGAACTCTGTCTACAAGGTTGAAGCCTTAGATAAACCCAATCTCCCAAGGCAAATTCCCTCTTAGTGTGATGCTTATCAAACTGTAATTTCATCATTTTTTGTGCAGCCATCAAATTCTTCCTCAAGATAATCATGATCTGCTCCCGAGTCTTTAATCAACTGCTTGATTGGGTGATAACCCAGGTATGTATGCATGTAAACTTTTAGGTGGAGCACCATAAACTATTTCATATGGTGTGAGCTTGGTTGAAGAGTGAACGGTGGTATTTTCAGCAAAGGGCAACCACTCAAACCACAATCTCAACTTGTCACCTGAAAACACCTCAGAAAGTGTTCCAAACATTTATTCACGGCTTTAGTTTGACCATCACTTTGAGGATGATAAGCTGAAGAATAAGACAAATTCACACCTTGCAGCTTGAAAAACTCTCTCCAAAAAGAACTAGTGAATGTGGACCCTTTATCTGACAACATTTTAGGCATACCATGCAACCTAAAAATATTGTTCAGAAACAAGGAATCTATCTTGACCACTGTGAAGGGATATTTTAAGGCCAAGGAGTGAGCATATTTAGACAGCCTGTCAGCTACCACCATGACTACAGAATAGCCTTTTGACACAGGTAGCCCCTTCACAAAATTCCAATGAAATGTATGTTCACACTTGTTGAGGAATCGGTAAGGGCTGTAATAACCTGGCTGGATGCACATGTTCAACCTTACTTCTCTGACAAATTTCAGATTCTTTGATAAATTTCTTAACTTCAGCTTTCAATCCAGGCCAGTAAAAATTTGTGCTAGCTCTGTGTAGAGACTTATGAAAACCTAAGTGACTAACCAAAGTACTGGCATGGATAAAGTGCAGACTGCAGTATCTTTAATTTCAGCTCTATACAATTTGGAATGTAGATCTTCCCCTTTTTCAACAAGATTCCATGTTTAAGAGAGAAGGTTGAACTGGAGGAAGGTCTTCTTGCAGTGAGGTCAATTGCTGCTGTGCTGCTGGATCTTCCTTGTAGGCATTCCTTATTTTTCAAGCCAAGTTGGATTTGGGACAGTGATAGCATTGAGAGCTATAGAATCTTCAATAGTATATCTTCTCAACAAGGCATCTGCCACCTTGTTCTCTATCCATTTTTTATATTCAATACAAAACTCATTTCCCAGTAACTTCGATAGCCATTTCTGTTGAGCTGGTGTGCCAACTTTCTGATCTAACAAGTATTTTCAACTATGATGATTAGTTTTGACTATGAAAGATCCTCCAAGTAAGGACTCCACTTCTTGATTGCTATCACCAAGGCCAGAAGCTCTTTCTCATATGTGGATAGTTTGTGCATCATGGTACACAACAATTTGCTTCTCATATCGACAAATTAGAAGAGATGTCAACCGACAACCGCATCTGGAAACATCAAGACTCGAGCCTATTCCTTTCACACCGCTGGCAAATTCAACCATTTTCGCACACAGCTTGAATCTCGTTTAATCCATAAACAAGTGCAATCCCATCTCCAACTAAGACCACTCGACCGATCTTATTCACTTGAAAATACGTGTAAAAGTTGGTAATTCTACATTATTGGAGTCATTAGTTACACAGCTCTGGGGGAGAATTCCATGATCAAAAAATGGGTAGAGTCAAGGGAGAATGCTGCTTTAAAAAGATACTAATAAAGAGAAAACGAATTCCATGAATTAGGAGACCTAAACCCCAAACCCATCTCTTGTGTGCGAAAGCTACACACCTCGTTTTGCTGAAGCTCTGCCAGTATTGCGCAATGCTCTTTTTTTGTGTCTTTCTCTATATTTGCTAAACATTTCCAATACCTCACCAAGCCGATTTCACAGCTCGTAAAAGATTTTCCCATCTCTATACCACCTTAGCAAGGAATTACTAGTTATGAATCTCATGGGATTCACACAGGATATGTGGCAACAGTTTTGAACTTCCCATAGTACCCACTAACCTAAAGATTTCAAAAGTTTTAGCCAACAAATAAATTACTCAAACAAACCGAATAACTACTTGAAATAAAACAGATCAGAAAAATTGCTTGAAAAGAGAGCGGGAAAGAGAGGAAAAGAGAAGGAAAGAACCTGCATGCAGGTACCGTCCCAGTTATGGCCAAAACAGATGACGACCAGTTGCTCTTCCTCAGCCAGGATGGCCTGATCCCATCCGGAGTGCAGGTGCAGCAGCAAGTACGACATCCCACTTTTTCCTTTTCATTCTTCTTATTATTCTTCTTCACACTATCCAAGACTGTTGAAGAATAAAAAATGAAGATGACTAGCGCCTTTTTGGGATTACAGTGGACAATTGAGCTTTTCTCTACATAAGCTAAACAAAAATCTCTATATTAAAAAATGAAGAAAAAAACAAATATTCTTCAATATGTTATAAAAAGAAAATGGTGAAATAAATAATCAAATGTTCATGACATTACAAGATTTCACCAAGAATTTCTTCAAATATTAATGGCCAAGTCATTTGAAGAAGCATTATCCACAGTGACTGTGAATGTCCTCCCAACGCTCAAATCAAGGAGATACAATTCATATCAAAGTTGTATATGAGTTGATGTGCTCATATCAGGAACCTCTTAATGAGTGATTAGCTGATGGCTTACAATGATGCAATCAAAAGGTTAAGCAATGTGATGAGATGGGTTAAAACATTCCTGCTTGTATTGTTGTTTTAGAGTCAGCCTTGAGTACCCCGGTGGGTGTGCAAAATTGGTTGAAGTTGCCATCACATCCTATGGATGTTTGGGAGATCTTGGATAATGTCAATATTTCATTGGTGGAATCTTGAAACGATGTTGTAACTAAAGTCAAGTCGGGTCAAAGTAGGAAATTTCCGACCTCCAAAGAACCTTAATACTTATGCTTTACACTTAACATCTAATATGTTGACTTCCACTGAGTTGGAACATCAAGATAGAAGAAGACCACCAGAAATATTTTGCCTCTCAGTGGATGACTAGAACTTATGGAGTAAGATTTCATATATTTAACTGAATTCAGCACCTTCGTAACTAAGTCATCAATTTCTTTTAAACCATCACTCACAATGAGATTCAATATACGTGCAAAATACCTTAGGTGCATAAACTCATTGTAGAATATCATGCACTCTAATTTTGACCTTTTCCACAAAATGGTCAATGGCTATTTCATTCGCCTAGACCTTGTCAACGGTAATGGAAAGAATTTTATTTATACCCTATTAGGCTATCCATGTAAAACTGACTCGATCTCCCTTCCTATTGTCAATCCTTATGATTAGAAACTTTCCTTGAATCTATTAATTCTTTTACGCAAATTCTAATCATTATTAATAAAGTGGGCTACTAACCAACATGTAGTTAAAGTTTTGCACACAAATCCAAGAATCAGTAGTTAGGCAAATCCTATAACTAGATGTCATAAAATAGCCCTTAACTTCTCCTTTCCTGTCAAGTACAGCTTCGTATAACATCTCATGATACTGCTCTGAGAAGGGAAATACAATCTCTCATGACAGTGTTACAAGAATGGATTGGGAATCTAACCAACTTTGTGGGTTTTGGGTCATGACTTTTTGAGTTCAGAATTGCATTTCTTAACTGTATTTTTGGACTAGATCATCTTTCGCTAGCCATTACAGGGCTTTGTGGTCCCTTCCCTTCAAAACCTGATCCTCTAGATGGGAATCGGCAGCCACAAACTCTATTCTTTCAATGAAACCAGCTTGATATTGAGTATGCCACGTATTGACTGACACTTTTTAGATTTATTATTATGCATGACATGAGAAAATATCACCAGTGTTTATACATATATACATACATATATATATATATATATATAAAAGACCGAAAAGTGTAGCACCATATATTGAGAAAGGTACTGTAGAAAAAAATTGAAATGATAAGTTCAGAATATAAGTCCGATATTTGTTTTCAGCAAGTACTCCATTTCATTATCAGCTTATCAAAACTGAGCACCAACATAGAACCAATATTAATAGCCCAACAAGTAGGAAATGGTGTTGAACAAAAAAAAAAAATCGGAATCTAATATATAATTTGAGGTAAGATTTTTAAGAAGTACTACCTAACATATGAGCTGCTAATCTCTGAAACCAACACAACACACACACACACACACACAAAGTACAGCGTAACTTTTTTCTTTTTTGAAGGGTACAGCGTAACTTGGTCTATATTGTTTTAGCCAAACCGAAACAGAACACACAACCACATTAACCAGTTAAACTGCACAAAATTCAGACAGTTATGCAATTGAGAGAGCATATTTATAATGCTTTCCGAAATTAATGAGAAAACTCAAACAAAAAAACACGGATAAAAGAACACGCACGCACAAAAATGTAAGCAAAGCCAAGCGAGATTATACAATAAAGAAACACCCAGTTCAATGTTTGAACCTCCCAGTAATTGAATCAAGAAATCCTATTCGAAAACACAGATAAGAAACAGACACCCACACACACGTACAAAAATGTAAGCAAAGCCAAAGAAAGTAAACGCACCAGTCGTTTCGGGCAGCATGCAAATAGTCCCAATTCTTCCTGCTGTGTCCTGTGAGATTCAACAAAACCAAAACGATTTCATCAAATTTTCTTCGAAGAAGATTTGGGCAAAAAAGATTTTTTTTTTTTTTTTTAAAAAAGAAGAAGGAAAGAAGTGTTTTTCTAAGAAGGAAAGCAGACACTAGAGAGAGAACAAATGATTATCGGCAGAGACAAGAGAGAACGAAACGGAGCAGAGCTAGCAGCCTGGTTTCGCGATGGCAGAACGGCAGCGACGGAAATGCAAAATCATTTGGAAAAATTTTTCCTAAATTTTAAGGGCGTTTGAATTAAACCCTCTCCTCTTATTACCTGATTATAATTTTTTAAATTCTCATTTAAATTATAATTAAAATTTTTTAAATAATAATTTAATTTTTAAAATTTTTAAATAATAATAATATTAAAAAATAAAAATAAAATTTTATTTAACTTTTAATTTTTATTTAAAATTATTTCATCTTTTACGATAAACCTTAATTTAACATGTATCTCCGTTAGGAAATTTTGGTAATTAATTTTCTTCATCAAAATCCTGTTAAATCTGTTAACAACTTATCACCTGCATAATTAATTAATTAATTAACGAGAGTGTTTAAGTTTTACGTATTTTTTTAAAAAAATAGAATTTATGATTAAAAAATTAATTATTTTTATGTATATATTAAATTTATTTAAAAAAAATATAAAATTTACATATTCTAAAATTATAAACACCAATTCTTTAATTAAAATCTCGCATCAAACAAAAAATAAAAAAATGCTGCGCTACAGTATAAAAATGTAAAGGTAAGAGAGATTAAATAATAGAAGAAAAAAGCTAATTCTACCGAAAAATTCATCCCATGAAAGCTACCGAATGAGGTGGCAGTTGGTTATTAAAAAAAATACAAAGTTTACTGTCCCTCCTGCCTCTCCCATTTTGAAACCCTATGAATGACCAAGTGTATTAAATCATGAACGTGGTTACTCATTATCCAACATCATATATTTTAAAATTATCTTTATTTTATTTTATTCTTCTTAAATTAATTGAGTTGTTTTATTTATCATCCATACATCATATAATTATTATAGAAAAATAAAAAAAATAAAATAAGTATGATATGTGTTGTGTGAAGATGATAAGTAAAATTATTCTTTAATCATACTTATGCACGGTTTCCTACCATTCAGACTAGTAAATGAAGTTGGTACTGCTTCGTTAGACATTTCCACTAGAATAAAACTTCCCGTTCAAACCCAAAACGCAATTCAACATAATTTTACTTAGCTCATCAAAGGTTGTAAATAGAAATTTCTTAATTAAACGTCCTATTTGCTTGATGAGAAAATTGAGCAAATTATTAGGAAATAAAGAATTTTTACTGTTTGATTCACTGCCAAGAACTTCAAAATCATCTTTCTTTTTAATTTCCTGAACTTCACCATCAACCAAACAGTAACTGTTAAGGACGTGTCTCACTTCCTCTCTGCAATTGTTCACCTGCATAATGTCAAGAGGCTCCGGTGTGATTCACTTGGTAAAACTCCGATGCGTTTAGGCCTCCGAGAGAAGCATTTATCGGCGATTCGGGAGGAATATCGCATCCCCGAAATGATAGTGATGGAGGTTCCCTCGTCTGGATGCTGCGATGATAAGGGTTTTTGCCAGTAAGGTTGCTGTGACCGCGCCTATTCTTTCATATGGGTTGAGGCTTCCCTTCTGTCGACCTCTTCGTGACATCTTGGACCTTTTTGGTCTGGCACCCACTCAACTATACCCATTTGCGCTGAGAGCTTATCTTTGTGCTTGCATTGTTTTTCGTATGGTCCTGGAGCCTCTTGGCGATCCTTGTCTCGATCTGACTGCTTGGGCATTTCTGGCCTTTTATAATGTGAGGGTTGCTACTATGGGCAACGTTGCCAGCTTTCGCAAGAAAGATAAGGGGCAGACCTTGGCTCGATTTGAGACCCGGTACTCCAACACCAAAGCTTGGACAATTGGGTTTTTCTTTATTACCAGCCAAGGCTGGGAGTTTCCCGCTCAAGAAGATATTTTCAGAGATTTTCCAGTTAAGGCAATCTAGAGCCCTCTAACTGATGATAAGAACTTGTGGATCACCATGGAACCTTTGTCACGTCGAGAGCTGGCCTGAATTGAGATTGTCCGTTCTTGGGCTGAGGCCCATCCTGAAGATCTTTGGACCAACTTTCTGTTGATGCTAGTTTACATCGATTGGTTTCTGATGTCCCCCAGCCAATCCCATGTTCAGGGGCATTCGTTCATGATTTCAGATATGATTTCATCTCGTTTACCGAAACGCTCTAAGAAAAGTGGGAGGCGTGGCCACGCTGTACAAGAAAATAAGGAGAAAAGAGATGGTCTGAAAAGGAGGAAAGCGAAGAGAAGAGGGAAAAAAGGATCAAGAAAAAGAATGAGGATGAGCATCAGAGAAAAAGAATTCGCTCTGAAGACTCTTTTCCCTCTTCGCCTCCATAAAAGAAAACTCCGACACCCCTGAAGGGTGCCCATGCCCTGACGTCCACATCGCGAGCTGCTGCCTAATCTCTGAAACCAACACAACACACACACAAAGTACAGCGTAACTTAGTCTATATTGTTTTAGCCAAACCGAAACAGAACACACAACCACATTAACCAGTTAAACTGCACAAAATTCAGACAGCTAAGCAATTGAGAGGGCATATTTATAATGCTTTCCGAAATTAATGAGAAAACTCATACAAAAAAACACGGATAAAAGAACACGCACGTACAGAAATGTAAGCAAAGCCAAGCGAGATTCTACAATAAAGAAACACCCAGTTCAATGTTTGAATCCTCCCAGTAATTGAATCAAGAAATCCTATTCGAAAACACAGATAATAAACAGACACCCACACACACGTACTAAAATGTAAGCAAAGCCAAAGAAAGTAAACGCACCAGTCGTTTCGGGCAGCATGCAAATAGTCCCGATTCCTCCTGCTGTGTCCTGTGAGATTCAACAAAACCAAAACGATTTCATCAAATTTTCTTCGAAGAAGATTTCATATAGGGCAAAAAAGATATATATGTTTTTTTTTTTTAAAAAAAAAAGGAAAGAAGTGTTTTTCTAAGAAGGAAAGCAGACACTAGAGAGAGAACAAATGATTATCGGCAGAGACCAGAGAGAACGAAATCGGCGGGGCAGAGCTAGCAGCCCGGTTTCGCGATGGCAGAACGGCAGCGACGGAAATGCAAAATCATTTGGAAAAAATTTTCCTAATTTTTAAGGGCGTTTGAATTAAACCCTCTCCTCTTATCACATGATTATAATTTTTTAAATTCTCATTTAAAATATAATAAAAAATTAAAGATTTTTAAATAACAATTCAATTTTTTTTTAATTTTAAAATAATAATAATATTAAAAATTAATATTTTAATAATATTTTATTTTATTTTTAATTTTTATCTAAAATTATTTTATTTCATCTCACTGTCAGATAAACCCTTAATTTAACACGTATCTCTGTATGGAAATTTTGGTAATTAATTTTCTTCATCAAAATCCTGTTAAATCTGTTAACAACTTATCACCTGCATAATTAATTAATTAATTAATGAGAGTGTTTAAGTTCTACATATTCTTTTTAAAAATTAGAATTTATGATTAAAAAATTAATTATTTTTATGTATATATTAAATTTATTTAAAAAAATATAAAATTTACATATTCTAAAATTATAAATACCATTTCTTTAATTAAAATCTCACATCAAACAAACAAAAAAATGCTGCACTACAGTATAAAAATGTAAAGGTTAACAGAGATTAAATAATAGAAGAAAAATGCTGATTCTACCGAAAAACTCATCCATGAAAGCTACCGAATGAGGTGGCAGTTGGTTATTAAAAAAAATACAAAGTTTACTGTCCCTCTGCCTCTCTCTCATTTTGAAACAAAGGAAGTGTATTAAATCATGAAGGGGTTACTCATTATCTCACGTCATATATTTTATATATTTTAAAATTATCTTTATTTTATTTTATTTTTCTTAAACTAATTGAGTTGTTTTATTTATCATCTATAAATCATATAATTATTATAGAAAAATAAAAAAAATAAAATAAGTATGATATGTGATGTGTGAAGATGATAAGTAAAATTATTCTTTAACCATACTTATGCATAGTTTCCTACCATTCAGACCAGTAAATGAAGTTGGTACTGCTTCGTTAGACATTTCCACTGGAATAAAACTTCCCGGTCAAACCCAAAACGCAATTCAACATAATTTTACTTAGCTCATCAAAGGTTGTAAATAGAAATTTCTTAATTAAACATCCTGTTTGCTTGATGAGAAAATTGAGCAAATTATTAGGAAATAAAGAATTTTTACTGTTTGATTCACTGCCAAGAACTTCAAAATCATCTTTCTTTTTAATTTCCTGAACTTCACCATCAACCAAACAGTAACTGTTAAGGACGTGTCTCACTTCCTCTCTGCAATTGTTCACCTGCATAATGTCAAGAGGCTCCGGTGTGATTCACTTGGTAAAACTCCGATGCGTTTAGGCCTCCGAGAGAAGCATTTATCGGCGATTCGGGAGGAATATCGCATCCCCGAAATGATAGTGATGGAGGTTCCCTCGTCTGGATGCTGCGATGATAAGGGTTTTTGCCAGTAAGGTTGCTGTGACCGCGCCTATTCTTTCATATGGGTTGAGGCTTCCCTTCTGTCGACCTCTTCGTGACATCTTGGACCTTTTTGGTCTGGCACCCACTCAACTATACCCATTTGCGCTGAGAGCTTATCTTTGTGCTTGCATTGTTTTTCGTATGGTCCTGGAGCCTCTTGGCGATCCTTGTCTCGATCTGACTGCTTGGGCATTTCTGGCCTTTTATAATGTGAGGGTTGCTACTATGGGCAACGTTGCCAGCTTTCGCAAGAAAGATAAGGGGCAGACCTTGGCTCGATTTGAGACCCGGTACTCCAACACCAAAGCTTGGACAATTGGGTTTTTCTTTATTACCAGCCAAGGCTGGGAGTTTCCCGCTCAAGAAGATATTTTCAGAGATTTTCCAGTTAAGGCAATCTAGAGCCCTCTAACTGATGATAAGAACTTGTGGATCACCATGGAACCTTTGTCACGTCGAGAGCTGGCCTGAATTGAGATTGTCCGTTCTTGGGCTGAGGCCCATCCTGAAGATCTTTGGACCAACTTTCTGTTGATGCTAGTTTACATCGATTGGTTTCTGATGTCCCCCAGCCAATCCCATGTTCAGGGGCATTCGTTCATGATTTCAGATATGATTTCATCTCGTTTACCGAAACGCTCTAAGAAAAGTGGGAGGCGTGGCCACGCTGTACAAGAAAATAAGGAGAAAAGAGATGGTCTGAAAAGGAGGAAAGCGAAGAGAAGAGGGAAAAAAGGATCAAGAAAAAGAATGAGGATGAGCATCAGAGAAAAAGAATTCGCTCTGAAGACTCTTTTCCCTCTTCGCCTCCATAAAAGAAAACTCCGACACCCCTGAAGGGTGCCCATGCCCTGACGTCCACATCGCGAGCTGCTGCCATGCTTCCCATGCCATCGCCCGTGGAAGCTTTGGCGCTCTTGGTGGGCGCCCAAACTCAAACACCTATGGAAATCTTGGAGGGAGCCTATACTCGGATGCCTGTGCAGCTAGCCACTGCTGCGTTCCCTATGCCGCAATTAGAGGAAGCCGCTGCACCCTCGGGGGGCGATCAGGTCCAACCTCCCACTCCGCCAGTTACTACTACACTTCCAACTCCTTGTGGTTCCTCCGCCATGCCACGTTCCTCTAGTACGAGAGACATTAAGGGTTTAGTTAGCATGACCCTATTTGATCTGGTTGCTACCCTCCGAGTTGTGCCCCCTCAGCAGGTGTGCCTTCTGGCGTCTGCCCTTATACTTGAATTTCCTGTTTTAGAGGGTCTGGTGAGGGAAGGCAAGTTGGACGCTGAAGTGGTGGCCGCCCTTAACCTAGACTCTATCACGGGTGTAAGGGCTCGCCCACCTTCCCCAACTGGGGATGTTTGTGAAGAGGTGGCAAGTGCCTTCCCTGTCGATGGGACAAATGGAGCTTCCACACCCTTAGGGGGCGATCAGGCTGACGCAGGAGGGTGCACACTCCATCGCTACGAAGATGTCTGTGAGGAGGTGGGAGCAAATCAAACTGCCCCAGAGACCCCGCCAATCATTGTCTCTGGAGGAAGTACCCCTTTGTTGGTTGGCAGTGGCAAAGGACTTTCTCTTCATACCCCATATGCCTCATCCTTTGGGGGAGACACTGACTCCCTCTTTGAAGAGGAATGGGTCAACTTCTTGCAGGAAGATGCTCGCCTGATCGAGGCTGACCTGGCCTAACTACGTCTCCCCTTCCACCTGTACACCTCGGGGGTCTCTCAGAAAAGGTGGGTGATTCAACTCTGAGGTTTGCAAAGGCTTCAACTCTGAGGTTTGCAAAGGCTTCCTTGCTCAGAGTTGTTTCTAGCCCCGGGGAGGTCCCTGGTGGCGGTGCCTCCTCTACTTCTGCTGGTGCCCAAGCTGAAGCCATTGCTCAGATCGCTAACCGCTTAAAGGACTGGTTCTCTGAGGTATCATGTGGCTTGTTTTTCTTTCTTTTGTGCTTACATGTCATTTCTTACTTTGGGTTGTTTCATCTTCTTTTGCAGGGCGTTAACGATCTGGCGACGTGGATTGTGGCCGATCTTGCCCACCTAGAGGAAGAGGTCAAGGAACAGTGTAAGTTATGCTACGTTGCCAAGCGTGCTTTTGAGAAGTGGCGGGTTGACAGGGCTGAGTTGGGAGCCTTGACTGAGAAGAAGAAGGAGTTGGAGATTCTGCTAAAGCAGTCAGAAGGCTACTCCCACTAGTTGCAAGGCGACTTGGAGATGCGCGAGGGAGAAATCCTCGAGCTTAGTGAAGCCACTGGCCTCGCCCAAGAGGTGAAGGTCAGGGACGACTTTGTCCTGACTCTTCTTCAGTCCGAAAAGGACTTGGCAAGGTTCCAACTTTCTGAGGCTCAAAAAAAGTTTTGAAGCCTAGAAGGCCCGCCTAAACTCTAAGCTTCTCACCCGTGATGGAGAGTTAAACTCAACCCGCAAAGAACTGACTCACTAGCAAGAAAGCCGTAGTGAATTGTCACAGGAGTTGGTGGCCGCCGTTGAGAAAGCCCGCCTTACCTCCCTCGACCTTTCAGAGGTGCAGAGGTCCTTGGTAGAGCTCCAAAATCGCCATGAGCGGTATAAGGACAGCTATAAGGACCTCGATGAGGATCTTAAGAAGGCAAACTTGGCTCTTGTTGCCAAGCACCAGAGGCTGACTGAGAAAACAGATGAGTTAACTGTGTTCAGGCAGAGATTGCACGACTTCTTGCCCAGTTAGCTCATGTCCCTACTACTAGGGATCACGCCTTTGCTTACGGCCATGGCTCTAGCATTCTGAGGCTTATGAACCGCCTTTTGCCCGACCTAGCCACTGATCTAGAAACTCTAGATCGGGATTTATCTTCTCCTAATGAAAACGCCTGCCGTCTAGTTGACGAGTTTGGGCGAGAAGAGATGCCTGATGCTTTTATAGGCGTACCTCCGTTGCCGCCGCCCAATGATGCTCCTTAGCTTCCTTACCTCATTCCTTCTGTTCCTATGAAAACCTTGTACTCTCCACAAATTGTACTCTTGCATTGTTAATAAACTTTGGTTTATAATGATGAGTATATGTTAATTATGCTGTTGCACACCTTTGCTCTTGGTCTTCTATTTTTTTTTAATTGCTTTGCCTTTTTGGCCTTTGGTTCGTCAAGCCACTAGGGTTCTTGAGAGTGGTGGCTTGGTCCGATGACCTCCGCACCCTTTTTCATGGCACTACAATCTGCTAAGACTTGCTTTTAGTGTTTAGGGGTGGCGTGGTTTGGTGACCTTTGCGCCCTTTTTCATGGCACCACAAGCTACTAAGGTTTGCTTTTGGTGTTTAGAGGTGGCGTGGTCTAGTGAACTCCGCGCCCTTTTTCATGGCATCACAAGCTGTTAAGGCTTGCTTTTGGTGTTTAGGGGTGTTGTGGTCTGATGACCTCCACACCCTTTTTTCATGGCACCACAAGCTGCTAAGGCTTGTTTTTGGTGTTTAGAGGTGGCGTGGTCTGATGACCTCCGCGCCCTTTTTTTTTTGTGTTCGCCAGGCTTTCCACCAATGTTTGCCCTCGGATGTTCTTTACTTTTATCGAAAAGTTATTAATAACGCAGAGCATGACAGGTTTTAAGTAGTGATAAGCGAATGCAAATATTTCCGCAACATGAATATAATAATGTAAATATTGAAGAACAAAATTAACAAAAATGCCAATGCTCTAGATGCTACTAATTAAATTTCCTTAAGTGCTCCCGTTCCATGAATGTGGCAATTCCTTGCCTTGGCTGTCTTTCAAACATTACAATCCAAGCCTGTTGTTAGCAATCACTAGGTAAGGCCCTTTCCATTGGGGTCCCATTTTTCCTTCACTTTGGGTAGTCACCCTGCTCTTCTTCAAGACTAGATCCCCTACTTTAAAAGTTCTGGGCCTCACCCTCTTGTTGAAGTACTACTTGGCTTTTTCTTTTTCTCCCAACATTCTGGCTTCTGCCATCTCTCTTTCTTCCTCTAATAAATCAAGGTATTCCTCCATCTTTTTATCATTCTGGACAGCCAAGAAGTAGCTCGTTCTGTAACTTGGGAGCCTTACTTTGATTAGGGGGACCGCCTCGCATCCATATGCCAGTGTGAACGGCGATTCCCCTGTTGGAGTTTTGACTAATGTTCTATACGCCTAAAGTACTCTTGGCAACTAGTTCGCCCAATCTCCCTTCTTCTTTGCAACTCTCTTCTTAAAGATTAAGAGTAACGCTTTGTTTGTTGCTTCTGCTTGTCCGTTCACTTAGGGGTGGCCCGGTGAGAAGTACTTTGTCTTGATCTTCAACTCAGCACACCACTCTTTGTAATGGTCAGAGTCAAACTGGCATCCATTGTTTGCCATTATGCTTTGAGGGATTCCGAATCTACAAACAATGTTTTTCACAAGAACTTTGTTACGACCTTACTTGTCACGGTTGCTAGCAGTTCTGCCTCTGCCCACTTCGTAAAGTAATCTACGGCAACTATCATGAATTTTACTCCACCTTTTCCTTATGGGAAAAGGTCCTACTAGGTCTACGCCCCACTGGGCAAAAGGCCATAGCACTGTCATAGATGTTAACTCTTCTGGAGGGGCATGCGATACCGGCGCATACGTTTGGCATTTGACGCACTTCTTGGTGAATTCTTGAGCATCCCTTAAAGTGTTGAGCCAGTAGTATCCTGTCCTGACTGCCTTCCTGGCCAAGGTCCTTTCACCAGAATGGGTTCCACAAATTTCTTCGTATAGCTCTGCTAAGACATACGGTGCCTCTTGTGTGGAAATGCATTGTAGCAATGGGGCGGAAAAACCCCTTTTATAAAGGACTCCGTCAATGAGCAGGAACCTTGCCGCTTTCATTCTTATCCTCCTTGCCTCTTCTTTTACTTTGGGTAGCTTTCCTTCATCTAAGTACTCAACCACTTTGCTTGCCCATTCTGAGATGTTGGCATCGAGGGTGCCTACTTCTATGCCAATGGCTGGGATCTCGATGACCCTTTTTTCAACTTGCCATGGGAAAGGTACCTCTTCCAATCCCGATGCTGTCCTTGCCAATTTGTCCACTACTTTTTTGTTCGCCCTTATACCTAGTTTATATTGAAATATGAGAAAAGGCCACGCACCTCCCAGACTCGTGCTAGATATTTTTTCAACTTCTCGCATTTGGTAGCGTACAGGCCCAACACCTGATTTACCACTACCTGTGAGTCCGATTTGGCCTCTATCTCGGTTGCCCCTATCCTAGCGGCTATAGAAAGTCTCGCTATGAGTGCTTCGTACTTAGCTTCGTTGTTTGTTACTTTGAATGCCAGTGTTGCCATGTAGAACCGCTCTGGGCCGTCAGGGCTTAGTAAATGTATTCACAGGCCTCCGCCCACCCGGTTGGATGAGCCATCTATGAAAAGTACCCACGGCTTTCCCAATGGGGCTACCGTGTCTTCTTGGGGGAAACCTGAGAACTCTGCCACAAAATCTGCCAATGCTTGTTCCTTAACTGCCTTTCTTGTCTCATATTCTATATCAAACTCACTCAGCTCGATTGACCATCCTATCAATCTTCCTGTGCTATCTGGTTTCCTTAGGGTTTTTGCTAATGGAGCTTCCATAAGCACCCTTATTGTGTGGGCTTGGAAGTATGGGCAGAGCTTTCTAGCCACCATTACTAAGGCAAAGGCCAAAATCTCAATCCGATGGTAGCTTGCTTCTGCTCCTTTGAGAGCCCAACTTAAGTAGTACACAGGACGTTGGGCGATCCCATCCACTTTTACCTGGACGGCGGATACAACATGTGGAGAGATTGCTAGATATGCGCAAAGGACATCACCTTTCTCTAGCCACTTTAGAAGGGGTAGACTGGACATCACACTCTTCATTCCAGGGATGCATTTTTCATAGTACTAAAAAAAAGGGAGACATTTGTCTGTTGATCTGGCTATAAATCTTCCCAAGGCGGCTACTCTGCTTGCCAACCGCTGAGTGTCGTTCAAATTTCTCGGCGGCTTCATGTTGAGTATGGCTTCTATTTTCTTTGGAAAGGGTTCAGTTCCTTTTTCAGACACAATAAAACCCAAAAACTTCCTTGACTAGACCCCGAAGTCACATTTTGCAGGGTTCAACCTCCTTTTATAGTGGTGTAAGATCCTGAACATCTTAGCAGGTCATCAAGGTGCAGGGTGGGCTCCCTAGTTTTTATCAACAAGTCGTCCACGTAAACCTCCATAGACTTCCCAATCTGTTATTTAAACATTCGATTGACCAACCGTTGGTAGGTTGCCCCTGCATTCTTCAATCCGAAGGGCATGACTTGGTAGCAATATAGTCCTCAGTCTGTTATGAACGAAGTTTTTTCCTCATCTACTACGTGCATCTGTATTTGTGAGTAGGCATCCATGAAACTTAACATATAGTGTCTTGCCGTTGCATCCATGATAACGTCGATGCATGGTAAAGGGAAGCTGTCCTTTAGTCAAGCTTTATTCAAATATGTGAAGTCTACGTACATCCTTCACTTTCCATTCGCCTCTTTTACCAAGACCACGTTGGATAGTCATTCTAGATAATGGGCTTCCCTAATGAAACCAGCTGCGAGCAACCTTTCTACCTCCTCATTAATGGCAATGTACTTCTCTGCACTAAACGACTTTCTTTTTTGGCTCACTGCACTGTGCGCAGGGTCCATGCCCAAGCGGAGTTCAATGACATCGTTATCTATGCTAGGCATTTCTTTGTGGCTCCACGCAAAGACATCCTTGTGTTCTATCAAAAGCTGCTTCAGAGCTTTTTTGTCCACCAACGGGACTCGTGTCCCAATGTGTGTAGTTGTTCCAGGGTGGTCCGCATATAATGTCATGAGCTCCAATGGTTTGTTGAATTCGGCATGTTGTTGACTCTGGTTGTCTCTGACATCCACATCTTTTTTCTAAAGTCATTACCAAAGGTGGTGCATGGGGTGGTGCTGGTGCCTCGTTCTACTCTGTTACAACACAAACTTTGCTTCGGTCCTTTCTTAACTCTTGCACATAGCACTCCCATGCTAAAACCTGCTCGACCCATGATTCCCCCACCTCACTATCGGTTGGGAACTTCATCTTGAGGTGGTATGTGGACGTCACTGCCCTGAGATGGTTGAGTATTGGTCTCCCCAATATGGTGTTGTACGAAGAGGGAGCTTTCACCACCAAGAAATTGGTCATGGTGGTCGCCGTTTGCATTCCAGTCCCGGCGGTCACCGGGAGGGTGATAGCTTCGACGGAAAGAATCGTGTCTCTAGAGAAACCCTTCAATGGGGTTGGGAAGAGCCTTAGCTTACCAATATTGATGCCCATCTTGGTGAACGCCTCCCAAAATAACATATTGGCTAAGCTTTCATTATCAATTAACACCCGCTTGGTCGTATAATTGGTTATCACAAGGGTGATTACCAAGGCATCATCNCGCGCCCTTTTTCATGGCACCACAAGCTGCTAAGGCTTGCTTTTGGTGTTTAGGGGTGTCGTGGTCTGATGGCATCCTCTCCATTTTTCATGGCACCACAAACTGCTAAGACTTTCTTTTGGTGTTTAGGGGTAGTGTGGTCTGATGACCTCTGTGCTTTTTTTGTATGGCACCACAAGCTGTTAAGACTTGCTTTTGGTGTTTAGGGGTGGTGTGGTCTGATGACCTCCGCACCCTTTTTTCATGGCATCACAAGCTGCTAAGGCTTGCTTTTGGTGTTTAGGGGAGGCATGGTCTAATGACCTCCGCGCCCTTTTTTTTTTTTTTTTTGTATTCGCTAGGCTTTCCACAAATGTCTGCCCTTAGATGTTCTTTACTTTTATCAAAAAGTTATTAATTATGCAGAGCATGATAGGTTTTAAGTAGTGATAAGCGAATGCAAATATTTCCGCAACATGAATGTAATAATGTAAATATTGAAGAAACAAAATTAACAAAAATGCCAATGCTCTAGATGCTAATAATTAAATTTCCTTAAGTGATCCTGTTCCATGGATGTGGCAATTCCTTGCCTTGGCTGTCTTTCAAACGTTATGATCCAGGCCTATTGTTAGCTATCACTAGGTAAGGCCTTTACATCGGGGTCCCATTTTTCCTTCACTTTGGGTAGTCACCCTGCTCTTCTTCAAGACTAGATCTCCTACTTTAAAAGTTCTGGGCCTCACCCTCTTGTTGAAGTACTACTCGGCTTTTTCTTTTTCTCCCAACATTCTGGATTCTGCCATCTCTCTTTCTTCCTCTAATAAATCAAGGTATTCCTTCATCTTTTTATCATTCTGGACAACCAAGAAGCAGCTTGTTCTGTAACTTGGGAGCCTTACTTTGATTGGGGGGACCGCCTCGCACCCATATGCCAGTGTGAACGGTGATGCCCCTATTGGAGTTTTGACTAATGTTCTATACGCCCAAAATACTCTTGGCAACTAGTTCGCCCATTCTCTCTTCTTCTCTGTGACTCTCTTCTTAAAGATTGAGAGTAACGCTCTGTTTGTTGCTTCTGCTTGTCCGTTCACTTGGGGGTGGCCCGGTGAGGAGTACTTTGTCTTGATCTTCAACTTAGCACACCACTCTTTGTAATGGTTAGAGTCAAACTGGCATCCATTGTTTGCCACTATGCTTTGAGGGATTCTGAATCTACAAACAATGTTTTTTCACAAGAACTTTGTTACGACCTTGCTTGTCATGGTTGCTAGCAGTTCTGCCTCTGCCCACTTTGTAAAGTAATCTACGGCAACTATCATGAATTTTACTCCACCTTTCCTTATAGGAAAAGGTCCTACCAAGTCTACGCCCCACTGGGCAAAAGGCCACGGCACTATCATAGATGTTAACTCCTCTAGAGGGGCATGCGATACTAGTGCATATGTCTGGCATTTGACGCACTTCTTGGTGAATTCTTGAGCATCCCTTAAAGTGTTGAGCCAGTAGTATCCTGCCCTGACTGCCTTCCCGGCCAAGGTCCTTCCACCAGAATGGTTTACACAAATTTCTTCGTATATCTCTGCTAAAACGTACTGTGCCTCTTGTATGGAAATGCATTGTAGCAATGGGGTGGAGAAACCCCTTTTATAAAGGACTCCGTCAATGAGCAGGAACCTTGCCGCTTTCATTCTTATCCTCCTCGCCTCTTCCTTTACTTTTGGTAGCTTTCCTTCATCTAAGTACTCAACCACTTTGCTTGCCCATTCTGAGATGTTGGCATCGAGGGTGCCTACTTCTACGCTAATGGCTGGGACCTCGATGACCCTTTTTTCAACTTGCCGCAAGAAAGGCACCTCTTCCAATCCTGACACTGTCCTTGCCAATTTGTCCGCTACTTTGTTGTTCGCCCTTGGTACCTAGTTTATAGTGAAATACGAGAAAAGGTCACGCACCTCCCAGACTCGTGCTAGATATTTTTTCAACTTCTCGCATTTGGTAGTGTACAAGCCCAACACCTTATTTACCACTACCTGTGAGTCTGACTTGGCCTCTATCTCGATTGCCCCTATCCTGGCGGCTATAGAAAGTCTCGCTATGAGTGCTTCGTACTTAGCTTCATTATTTGTTACTTTGAACACCAGTGTTGCCATGTAGAACCACTCTGGGCCGTCAAGGCTTAGTAAATGTATTCCCAGGCCTCCGCCCGCTCGGCTGGATGAGCCATCTATGAAAGTACCCACGACTTTCCCAATGGGGCTATCGTGTCTTCTTGGGGGAAACCTGAGAACTTCGCCACAAAATCTGCCAATGCTTGTCCCTTAACTGCCTTTCTTGGCTCATATTCTTTATCAAACTCGCTCAGCTCGATCGACCATCCTATCAATCTTCTTGGTTTCCTCAGGGTTTTTGCTAATGGAGCTTCCGTAAGCACCCTTATTGTTTGGGCTTGGAAGTATGGGCAGAACTTTCTAGCCACCATTACTAAGGCAAAGGCCAAAATCTCAATCCGATGGTACCTTGCTTCTGCTCCTTTGAGAGCTCGACTTAAGTAGTACACAGGATGTTGGGAGATCCCCTCCACTTTTACCAGGACGGCGGATACAACATGTGGAGAGATTGCTAGATATGCGCAAAGGACATCACATTTCTCTAGCCACTGTAGAAGGGGCGGACTGGACATCACACTCTTCATTCCAGGGATGCATTTTTCATAGTACTAAAAAAAAAGGGAGACATTTGTTTGTTGACTTGGCTATAAATCTTCCCAGGGCAGCTACTCTGCTCGCCAACCACTGAGTTTCGTTTAAATTTCTCGGCGGCTTCATGTTGAGTATGGCTTCTATTTTTTTTTTGGGAAGGGTTCGGTTCCTCTTTCAAACACAATAAAACCCAAAAACTTCCCCGACTGGACCCTGAAGTCACATTTTGCAGGGTTCAACCTCCTTTTTATAGTGGTGTAAGATCTTGAACATCTTAGCAAGTTGTCAAGGTGCAGGGCGGGCTCCCTAGTTTTTATCAACAAGTTGTCCATGTAAACCTCCATAGACTTCCCAATCTGTTATTTAAACATTCGATTGACCAACCTCTGGTAGGTTGCCCTTGCATTCTTCAATCCAAAGGGCATGACTTGGTAGCAATATAGTCCTCAGTTTGTTATGAACAAAGTTTTTTCCTCATTTGTTGCGTGCATTTGTATTTGTGAGTAGGCATCCATGAAGCTTAACATACAGTGTCTTGCCGTTGCATCCATGATAACATCGATGCATGGTAAAGGGAAGCTGTCATTTAGGCAAACTTTATTCAAATATGTGAAGTCTACGCACATCCTTCACTTTCCATTCGCCTCTTTTACCAAGATCACGTTGGATAGTCATTCTGGATAATGGGCTTCCTTGATGAAACCAACTGCGAGCAACCTTTCTACCTTCTCGTTAATGGCAGCGTACTTCTTTGCACTAAACGACTTTCTTTTCTGGCACACTGCACTGTGCGCAGGGTCCATGCCCAAGCGATGTTCAATAACGTCATTATCTATGCTAGGCATTTCTTTGTGGCTCAACGCAAAGACATCCCTGTGTTCTATCAACAGCTGCTTCAGAGCTTCTCTGTCCACCAACGGGACTCGTGTCCCAATGTGTGTAGTTGTTCTAGGGCGGTCCACATATAATGTCACGAGCTTCAATGGTTCGTTGAATTCGGCATGTTGTTGACTCTGGTTGTCTCTGACATCCACATCTTTTTTCTGAAGTCACTACCAAAGGCGGTGCATGGGGTGGTGCTGGTGCCTCGTTCTACTCTGTTACAACACAAAATTTGCTTTTGTCCTTTCTTAACTTTTGCACATAGCACTCCCATGCTAAAACCTGCTCGACCCGCAATTCCCCCACCCCACTATCGGTTGGGAACTTCATCTTCAAGTGGTATATGGACGTCACTGCCCTGAGATGGTTGAGTGTTGGTCTCCCCAATATGGAGTTGTAAGAAGAGGGAGCTTTCACCACCAAGAAATCGGTCATGGTGGTCACCGTTCGCATTCCAGTCCCGGCGGTCACCGGGAGGGTGATAGCTTCGACGAAAAGGATCGTGTCTCTAGAGAAACCCTTCAATGGGGTTGGGGGGAGCCTTTGCTTACCAATATTGATGCCCATCTTGGTGATTGCCTCCCAAAATAACATATTGGCTAAGCTTTCGTAATCAATTAACACCCACCTGGTCGTATAATTGGCTATCACAAGGGTGATTACCAAGGCATCATTGTGCGAGTACAGCACTCGCTCTCGATCCGCCTCCCCAAAAGATATTACCATCCGATCACTGCTAAGTTTTTGTTGATTGGGGGCTCTATCTGCTACATATACCTCTTCATACATTGCATTTCGTGCATACGCCTTCAGACTAGATGCAAAAACGCTGCACCCAACAAAACCTCCTGCTATGGTCCTTATTTCTCCTATGGGCACCTTGTCTCCATCATTTTGGCGGCCACCAACTCGGCACCTTTGTTCCGGGCTACTACTCCTCCTAGCATCACGCCCAGATTCCTGGTACCTTCTAAACTTTGATCGCTCTGCCACCATTCGTTCCAATTCGTCTGTCCTTGCCAGTTCTGTTACTCTTTTCTTCATGGTCGTACAGTCTTTAGTCTAGTGCGAAATTGTCTAGTGGTATTTCCAGTAGCGACTGCTTGTCTTAAGCGGGCAGCTTCTCTTCCTCTCGCACGTTCAAGTTATTATGTATCAGTCTAGGATTGTGATCTTGTCACCTTTCTCGTTCTCTTTCTTGTCGACTTGCTCTGGCCTTTTCGTCAAGCTGCTCACTCCTCCATTTGATCTTTTTATCCTCCTTATGGGGATCTGCCAATGCTTGCAACGTATCTTCTACGTTAACAAAGTCATCCGCCCTGTCCATGAACTATCTGGGAATGGAAGGACTCTTTTAGGCCAACTTTGCAATAAAGGGATTACGTGGCCATATTCCTCCTAGGAGGGCGGCAAGGGTAATCTTTTCATCCTAGTCATCCGTTGTTAATTGCTCTTTGTTGAAGTGGGTAAGGTAAGTTTTTAGATTCTCATCCTCTTTTTGTTTGACTATTAGCACGTAGGCGGCTAGACATCAACGCCTTCTGCTAGGCATAAACTGGGTTAGGAACTGCTTTGCCAACTCTTCAAAACAGTCTATTGACTTTGGCCTGAGGGTTCTGAACCATGCTCTCGCCGTCCTTTTCAGGGTCAAAGGGAAGGCCTGGCATGCAATCTCGCTCAAAAAATCGTGGAGCGTGATGTGGGGGACCTTGAAGTTCTCCAAATGATCTACTGGGTCCTTGGACCCATCATATATGTCTATCTAGGGGACCTTGAATTTTGGTGGGAGCGGCATGGCCATAATCCGTTCGCTATAAGGCAGATCTGTTTGGTGTAGCAAGCATTCCATCGAAGAAGATCCTCCTATCCTCTTCACCATCTCCTCATACTTTCCTACCAGTTCTTTTAATTCGTCATGCATCTTTGCCTTCTCTGTTCGCCTAATGTTTGCCTTGGTATTGCAGTGTGCCTCCCCCTCACCTTGTTCACTGTGAGCAAGTACGGTAGCATCATCAGATTCAGAATTCTTTCACCACAGGTCGTCATTTTCCTTTTGCAAGATTTCTATGGCCTCCAACGCCTTCTTCAACCTCTCCTCAGTTGCTGCCAATCGTGCCTCCATGGATGTTGATAATGTATCTACCACTTGGCTTGCTATGAAATGTGTTACAGTTGGTATGTGAGAACCACGTTGGATGATAGTAAATCCCACATATAGCGCCAATGTTAAGGACATGTCTCTCACTTCCTCTTTGCAACCGTTCACCTGCGTAATTTCAAGAAGCTCTAGTGTGATCCGCCTGGAAAAATTTCGATGTTTAAGTTAGTAAAGTGTAACCAAACGATTCAGAATTCAAAAGAGAGTTCGATTCCTTACTATCAAAGGTTATCTGGTATATATAGGCTCATACGTGACGCTTATCTTGTTTAGAGTTTATTGGTGTAGATCATCACCCGATAACCGAAATAATCATGTATGTACATGAATTCTCTATCTTTCTGTGAAAGGTGGCGTGATGTGTGTAACTTTGCACAAAGCTTTGAACTCTTTAATTCCCTTCAGTTGGCAAAGGGCTTCTTCTAGTGGGCTTCTTTCATATTGGACTTTTAAGATGGAATGTGCCCTAAGCTAAAATAGGCCCTTGAGTAACATTTCCCTAATTAGCTTGAAGAAAATAGTACGTATCAACACAGCCATGTAAAAGCAACAAAGTTTTCACTTCAAACACTGTGAGCTTTGGTTGTGGTGTTTTTGCCTTAAGTTTAATATATATTTAGCTAGTGGTGACAAAGTCAAAGGGTGAAGTCTCTGAGAATGAACTAGCCAACTTTGTGGGAGGAGTTTCAGAGGCCAATGTTCATGAAGAATTTCAGAAAAATTTTGGTGAATTTGTATCACTCGAAGAAAATTTTGAATATGTGAGTATGGAAAAAGGGAGAGGGAGGATGGATGATATTGGGTTTGGGGTTACGAGGGAGACTATTGGATTGTTGTTTTCATTTTTTATTAATTATTAGCCATAAGGTGGCCTCCACGTTAGTCGGTACCATTTCTCCGTACCGTATCTCCATGACTATAGCACCGCCCATAATAGAAATAGAACCATTTTAGGCGATGTAGTATTTTTTAGCACTATTTTATTAATGGATAATTTTTTATAAAATAACTCAAAGATAGGAGGGCTAAAACCAAGTTAGAGATAATCAAGATGGGTGGCCTCTCTCTTAAGGTTTGGATAGTGAGTTAAGATGAGATGAGTTAAGATCATAATAATTGAAAATTGAATAAAATATTTTTAGAATATCATTTTTTTATATTATTATTATTTTGAGTATGGGTGTAACCGATTCGGTTCGGTTCAGTTTTAGACATATTTTAGAACTGAACCGGTATATACCGGTTTTGTATTATAGACTATAGTAATAACAATATAGTGATACTATATTCACTACAAGAAAATATACCTTTTCCAGCGTTTTTTTAATTGCTGCAAAAAAATTCGCTGCAGATGGGGGTTATTTCCAGCGATCTTTACATCGCTCCAAATATACTTGCTATAATTGAAAGAAACGGAAACAAAAAAATTATAGTTTTTATTGTAGCGACATTTTACTTAATAACAGCAACTATTGGCGCTGCATATTAAATTTTTTTGTTGCAGCGATCTCTTACGTTGGAACAAGTGAGGCGCCAAAGTGAAACCAGCATTTTCTTTATTTCCCCCAATAATTCCCCCCCCCCCCCAAACAGTAGCTTTAATCCCCAAATCATTCCCCCCATTCCCCCGACCCAGCTTCTTCGGCAAAACCGAATCCAACCTATCTCCCAAAATCCCTGCATTTTCCCACTGATCGACGGTCGGCCTGAAGCTAGGTTTCACTTGGCACACACGTTCACGTACGTAGTTCTCTAAAAATTTCGGAGTCTCATTTTCCAACCTGCTTCTCCCTCCGATTGGTGTTTCTCGGCGGCTTTCCTGTACATTTCAAGCAGCGGTAACCTTATTGCGAGTTTGGGTCTGAGTTGTGCCTCTATATTCGGCTGGGTACTCACGGTTCAGGGTTCATTTTGGTTGGAATCGACCGGCGTGTTGTTTTCGGGGACAGATTTTCCAACCTGAAGGTATAATGTTTTCTTCTCCCCTTAAGTCGCATAAAAGCTCCCCCTTCATGCATGTATTTCTGTTGAAGTAGCTTGCCTGATTTTATGCACATTTTGGGTAGAGGTTTGTGTGGTAAGGCATAAAAGCAAACGTCCACAAACTGTTTGTAGCGATTTTTGGGTAGAATTCCACTAGTTTGGGGTATTTTATAGGAATGTAGAAAGAGGTTTTTTATTTATGGAATCACTTTCAGTAGCACCCAACTAACTTTTAAGGGTTATAAACTCATACATAATACTTAAAATTAGAATCTTTAATTAAGTTGGATCCTCATATTAGCTATTTTCTTCTTTCTTTCCTTATTGCCATTAATTGTACTGACTACTAAAAGGCACTGTTCTTACTCAAACTTAAATCTAAGAGATGTAACTGATATGGCTGGAAGATAAAAAGTAATACTCAAGACAACATCTTTTTATCTTCCGGCCTAAGTCCAGTTGCAATGACTAGCTATTACTGCCCGGATTATTACCAAATTTTTAATATCCGAAGCTTTAAAGAGGCCACAGCAGTGCACTTCTTTTCCTGGACATCCCATGCAGCCACTCAAAACCTCACTGATCTTCATACTGATCATCAGAAGATATTAATGTAACTTATCGGATTTATTACGATAAGTAGTAAATTTATATCCTGTATGTATATGGTACCAATTGGTGGAGAAATTTTTCCGATTTATCATTTAATCAAGGGGCTTAAATAGTAACGTTGATAACATTTTCCTACTTTAATTACTGATCTAGATCATGTTCTTACTGCATGCATGATGTCGCCTGTGTTATCCTGATCACACACAGTACACACACATGCACACATCCTCATACATCAAGGACATGCTTAACATACCAACTCCTTAAGGAATCACATCCTGATCTGTCAATATTCTGCATCGTGGATTTCACCATGAATGATTATATAATGTATTACCACACCCTTGATGCCCCCCTTATTTCTTTCATTTTTATATTCATATTATCTCTAGCTAAAAAGAAGGAAAACGTAGACCTCATATTTTATAGCGCTAGACCTCATCGGCCATAAACTCGCAATCATGAATTCTAAAATATATATAATTTGATTCCTTTAGAATAGAAACGTGAAATATGCGCCTTACTCTTTAGCATAGACACTACTATTGTTTATTTTGCAATTAATATCAGTGAGGCACAGAAAATTTAAAACTTACAATATATAGGGAAAAATTCTTTACTTGATCAGGCAGGAGTACTAGCTGTACTTTTTCTTGCTTTTTTCAGTATGGGAACTGCAAATGACTGATCGCTTTTTTTGTCGCCTACTTAGACAAGCAAGATTTCCTTCTCGAGATAGGATTCCTTACAGCATTTATTGGTTACCTCTGTTTTTGGATTCTTATTCCCATTCCCACAGCATGTTACTTTTATTCTGTGCTTCTTGCATCTTTATATTCTCCATGCACTGCTTAGTATTCATCACTTGCCTTTCTTTCTAAGGGGAAGGGTATGCCCAGTTTCCTTTAATATCAATTTAGCCCTCTAAATTGGAAGTCTAGAAGTTCTTTTATGCTAGTCGAAAGCAAAATCTAGATTAATTTGTATCAAATGTTGGCCTAGTGCTTCATATGCTGGGGCTGTATTATTTGGGTTTGAGGCAGGTGAAAGAAGACAGGATTCATTGGGGCATATATGATAACTAGGTTTTTTTTTGTTGATTATATTTATATCATGCACACACACATGCACACACTAACAGGCTACACGTTTCCTCATTAGCTCTTATTTTTAATTATTCTGACCGTATGTGTGGAATTAGAAAAGACATCTGCATGCAGATTTGTTTTGTTGTTGTGTGCTGTGTGTGTACCAGCTCCTTAAATCATGTTTCTTTCCTTTTTTCTTTTCATAATTTGTTAGCTTGCCAGTTATATATACTTGTCCAATTAATGATACATAACCTCATGTCTCAACTATGATATGCTGTAAGTATATTATATGCAGTGCTTGAGATAAACTGAATCTTTAACAATAAGATCTTATTAACTTTGAGAATGTCGCCGTATATGATCAGTGAGAGAGACAGCATATGAATCTATCTACATATAGAGGGCTAGTAAAATTTCAACTTACAAATGGTTGAAAATTTTTCCATTGTACGTCAATCCTTACCAAAATTTCTGTAAAAGGTTAAATAATCATTTGATCCCGGGACCTTCCAACCTGCCATGCTTGTAGGATAAACCGTATATATATTCCTAATTTGAATTTTTTGTTTTTAATGATGTGTTGTCTCATTACGATCCCTTGCATGCATGCATGAAGAGGGCCTCGATCTTCAGAAAAATCATGATCATCCTACATAAATGATCATAAAACCATGGACTTAATTTATAGCTCTTGAATTTATATAAAAATAAACTCCATTTTCTTTTTTCTTTTCTTCCCGTTTTCTTCGTCTTCAACCAACTTTCCCATATGGTATTATGAATATATATAGAAATTAACCCATCTAAAAGCATAAGTCCATCCCTTGCATGGATATGGTAATTAATCCTTGATATAATTGCTATCCGCCATAATTAGGTAGCTACAAGTTCTTTAATTGGGATTATGGGATGGACTGGCTTTAGGGATTATGATTGAGAGAAGAACTTATGGTTTTCATCAAACAGACAAGGGACTCCACAATTGAATACCAGCCCAATTATTACTCACCACCATGCTTCTTCAAATCAGTTTATCAAAGCTTTGAATCCTAGCTTCCTAACTAGGATTCAAAGTTAGGAAATACCGAGGCATTTCCTACATGGTCACTTGCTTTGCTGGTGACCATGTTGCTTTGATGTCCATTTCAAAAACACCTTTTTTATCCTCAATAGGAAGATCTTCTGAAAGTTGTGTTTAATTAATACTTTGCACAAACCCCCATGCTTTTATTGCTTATATTATTATTTCCTTTTGTAAATTGTGCTTCTTATTACAAACTGTTTTATTTTTCTCAAGCATTGCAAATTTCTCTACTTCTTTCCTTTAAATAAGGTACAGCTTGATTTAACCCCAAAAATCCAGTTATACCATCACCTTTCTTTCAGCCATATCCTTGAAACAGTGGCTGAACTTTGCATGACTTCCATGAGTTTGGCTGGTGGTGTATTTTTGGGTGCATTCCTTAATTCATTTTGCGATATTTATTTTTATTTTTATTTTGTTTGTTATTTTTACTTTGACTTATTAACATTTTTTTAATAAAATAATAAAGCGGATTAAATGCCCGATGATTCTGGGACACCCATCAACATGGAGATCCCTCAACTTCAAACGGCATCTCTATATTGTAACTTGAACATATCCAATAGAAATTAAACTCTCTAAACCTTAGAAGTTCTAAATAGAAACTCCAACATGGAGATCCCCTACTGCTTGGTGTTTTTGCCCTGGGATCCAAGTTTTGCTGCAACTTGATCTTCTGACAATGGTTATGATGATATTCATTTCTTATTTATACTTTGGTGTTCCTACCAAATTATAATTAAGAAACATGTAGGGGTAGTGCTAATATGAGGTTATATACTAGTGCTCCATATTATAATATATTTGATATAGATCTTTGTGGGCTTGTTCTGGTAGTGAGTATGTATAATCCTACCATCATTATTGGGTCTGTTTTCCGGCATGAAGAGTGGTACACTTGGCAGATTTCTCTTAAGGTAAGCGTGGAGTTAAAAATTATAGTTTCTACTTATAATTTATACATAACAGAAAAATAATAATACTACTTATATGTTAACATTGAGTGTGTGTTAACATATAAGTAAATATAAGAACCTCCTCCTGAGACTACTTCATAATTTAAACATAACAGAAAAATTATAAGTCTACTTATATGTTAACTTTGAGTAGACTTGATTGTTTGGGTGAACTGCATTAGTTGTAATGAATAGAGGCACGATGTATGAATATGAAACCTATGTTATATAATCTGAGTGTTTATTATATACATCAAGCCATATCAATCCCCCGATTTAGGTTTACATTTTACTACATTCCAACACCGGTGAGTGCTATTTCCCCCAAATCTTGTTATGCTCCACATGCTAGTTACGTCTATGTCCTACCTCATGATAATTTTAACTTCAATATTTCCACCACTCATTCATTATTATTATTTTTAGATGGACAAAAGCTGGATGACTTTGGGTGATAGACTTCTATCACCTGCTTACGCTGAAGGGGTTAAGAATTTCCTTACAATGGCACAAAACCATGCCATTGGAAGTGATCGCATTCAGTGTCCCTGCCGTATATGCTGTAATAATCTTTTCTTGCCTATACTTGAGGTGGAGTCTCACATGTTCATAAAAGGGATAGATCCAAATTACACCTAGTGGATATTTCATGGGGAGGAGGAAACACTCCCCACCATTGACGCTGATGTTCAACTCGGGGTTGAAAGTGGAGATGTGTACATTGATGACATGGACCGTATGTTAGACGACATACGGGCAGCCACATTTGGAGATGCTCCTCATGCCAACACTACCTCACCATCTCACTCAGCAATACCACAGTCCTTCCCGAACTCAACTTTTGACCAACTATTAGAGGATGCTCGACGTCCTCTTTTTGAGGGTTGCACAAATTTCTCTAAGCTCTCTTTCGTTGTGAAGTTGTTACACATTAAAACACTTGGTGGGTGGTCAATCAAGTCTTTCGACATGCTCCTAACCCTTTTGCGGGTAGCCTTTCCTAATGTTGATTTGCCACAATCATATGAGGAGGCAAGGACATTGGAGCGAGGTTTGGGTTTCACGTACCACAAAATACATGCATGCCCTAATGACTGCATTTTATTCTGGAAGGAAAATGCTAATCTTAATGAGTGCCCTATCTGTAAGTTGTCGCGATGGATGCCAAATACACACGGGTCACGAGTGATTCCTCAAAAAGTGCTTCGGCATTTTCCTTTGAAGCCAAGATTGCAGCGTCTCTTTGTGTCAAGCAAGATAGCGGGTGACATGAGATGGCATAAGGAGCAGCGGGTCACCGATGAGACTAGTATAAGACATCCTGCTGACTCAGAGTCTTGGAAGACATTTGATCAATCTCATAGTTGGTTTGCAAGGGATGCTCGCAATGTGAGGCTTGGTTTGGCAAGCGACGGATTCAATCCCTTCAACAATTTTGCTAAACCTTATAGCATTTGGCCAGTAATTCTTGTCCCGTATAACTTACCGTCGTGGTTAAGCATGAAAGACTCTTTCTTCATGACATCCCTCATTATCCCTGGCCCAAGATCACCAGGGAATGACATTGATGTCTATTTGCAACCATTAATTGATGAATTATTTGAACTTTGGGAACATGGGGTACCTACATATGATGCATCCAGTAAAGAAATGTTCATGTTACATGCTGCCTTGTTGTGGACAATCAATGACTTTCCCGCCTATGGAAATCTGTTTGGGTGGTCAACAAAAGGGAAATTGGCATGTCCGTCTTGCAATGCAAGTACAGATTCGAACTGGTTGAAGTATGGTAGAAAACATTGTTATATGGGACATTGACGTCTCTTACCCAGTGATCACATTTGGCGAACGAGGAAAGGGTTGTTCAACGGTAAAGAAGATCTTCGTATGCCACCAACATTGGTTGAAGGAGCGGATCTGTTAACTCAGTTACAAATGCTTGGCGATATTCAGTTTGGAAAATCTTGTAGGAAGAGAAAACGCACTACAGAAGAGTTGAACTGGACTAAGAAAAGCATCTTCTTCAAACTACCTTATTGGTCATCAATGCGGCTTAGACATAATCTAGATGTTATGCATATTGAGAAGAATATATCGGAGAACATATTGGGCACCTTAATGAACATTTCAGGCAAGACAAAAGATAATACTAATTCACGGCGTGAAGGTGACTGAACTAGAATGCCACATGCATCATACACATTACATGGAGATGAAAGGACTAAATTCTGTGAGTGGCTTGCTGAGGTTAAATTTCCAGATGTGTTCGCTGCTAATATCACGCATTGTGTCTCTGTACGTGATTCCAAGATCTCTGGGCTCAAAAGCCAGAACCATCATGTTTTCTTGCAAACACTACTTCCTATTGCTGTGGGGGGGTTCTTAAGGAGGGATATTGCATTGGCTTTGACTAAACTTAGTATTTTCTTCAAAGAGTTGTGCGCCCGAACGCTAGATGTGAATCGCCTATCAAAGCTTCAGCTTGATATCGTCACCATTTTATGCAAACTGGAGATGATTTTCCCTCCATCTTTTTTCGATGTTATGGTCCACCTAACTGTCCATTTACCCCGTGAGGCTATTCTTGGAGGTCCAGTTCAATATCGGTGGATGTACCCGTTTGAGAGGTATCTTGGCAAGTTCAAGCGGTATGTTAAGAACAAAGCGCGTCCAGAAGGTTCAATAGCGGAAGCCTACGTTCACATTGAGTGTTTGACATTTTGCTCGATGTATCTCCAAGATGTTGAGACGAAGTTTAATCGACCTGACCGTGACATTGATGGTTTAGAAGAGGAGACAGTAGATGGGTTCAAAATTTTCAACCAGAAACTTCGTCCCTTGGGTATAGCTAATAGCGTTCAATTAGACGATAAGCTCCATACAGCAGCCATTTGGTATGTGCTTAACAACTGCATTGAGATTGGACCCTATTTGGAGTAAGCAATCATTACTCCCTTCGTGATTTTCTCGAAACACCCTTTCCCCTTACCATTTAATTGACATCACTTTTCAATTTTGTTTCCCCCATTGTGTTGTGCAAATGCAGGGAACACTACGACAAATGCAAGGTGTCAAACCTAAATTCTATCGATCGCATGCAATAAACTGAGTTTCCAAATTGGTTCAAGCAACGTGTAAGCTAGTTTATTAAATATCTAATTAGAATATACCCGACCCGCATGACAATGTAAAAATAAACTATATTTATCGAAGAAAAAAAAATGGTTAGGTCGAAACTATAATTTCATGATTTTCCCTGACATTCATGTAGGTGGTGGACTAGCGTAAGGACAACCCACTTGATGTGTCCCCAGATTTGTATGCATTAGCTTGCGGTCCTGACCGTTGGGTTGCAACATATGCTGCCTGCATTATAAATGGTAAACGGTTCCATACGAAGATACTGATAATGTGGACTTTTATGGTGTTATAAATGATGTTGTGGAGTTACACTACATGGGAGGTCGTAGAGTGTACTTGTTCAATTGTGATTGGTTTGATGTTGGTGATAAAAAACGACGGGTTCGAGTAGACGATCATTTAACTAGTGTCAATATGAATAGAACTTGGTATAAGGACGAACCATATGTGCTGGCATGCCAGGCTTCCCAGTGTTTTTACATTAGGGATATAAGGGCGAAAGGAAATTGGTTTGTTGTGCAGAAGTACAATAATAGGAATGTGTATGACATTCCAGCAGTGCACAAGGTTTTAAATGGTAATGATGACGAATCAAGTGACGATGATGCCTATCAAGAGATTGAGTCATCATATGATTATCCGCTTTTGCATTGTAATGCATGTGAAGTGCAAACTCCACTTAGTAGGACTGATATAGAACCTACCCATATTGATGCACAAGACGACATCGAGTTGGGTGGTGCACGTAGAAAATCACTAGATTTTATTGATGATGGCATGGTTCCATCTGGTTCTGGAGATGCTTATGGTGATTGGGAGTATTCAGATGATGACGACCCATCCACCGAGGAAGAGTCTAACTCAGAATAGGCAATTGCCAACATAATTCGGTAAGGGTGAATTCTCATACCCAAAACATATGAATATCTATATTTTAACTGCTAATGTTTGAATAATTGGCTGCCAATTCATTACTCTAGCATGTCCGGCACATTTTACTTGATGTTTGCACAAAATCATACCAGCATTTATAAACCACATATTTGGGTACTTTTTATTCAACCATGCTCGACAAGTCTTTATAATTTAATGCCTGGTTTTATTAGAATGTGAGCTTATTTTTTGTATTCCACGTATGTTGAGGTACATTGGTGTCTTGTCTTCTTAATCCATCACAGGTCGGGTAATGAAGGAAAAATCAGTTTGATGTCGTGTTTGTAAAGCCATCCATATTGAGAAAGCTATCTCAAAATTAGTTGTGAGCGAGGAGCATGAACGGCCCAGGTAGATATAGCCTTCTAATGCTTTGGCAACTAGACTTCTTGTTAGACATGATCCTAACTCAAATGCAATGTGGTTTCAATGTAGGTGACCCAGTGGGAGCTAGTGGCCGAGGTCGGCCGAGAGGCCGAGTATTTCGTGGTAGAAGACTTGTGCCTTATTCATACCGAGCTCGCCAGCCACGCGGTGTAAGGATTAGTTCATATCATAGTCCAGGAGATGTGGATGAGGCTAGCTCAGATGACTCCACCCAACCCCAAGCCATCCATGGGAGCCACCGTGTGCAACCACACTACTAGATCTCGAGCCTAACAGGGTCGCCTCACCCAGTTTAAGGCTGGAGCTTGATAGAGATCAACTTGGTATAGGTCTTCCCAGGGAACTTTTTCATATTATTGACAATTACATAACTCGGAATGTATAGTAGGTTTGATAGTTCGGTCAATCCCTGATAATTTTTCATTGAAACTTTTATGAATTACAGTAGTTGATGCCCCCACGGAGCCACACAGAGTGACCTCACCCGACATTCCACCCAATCCTGCAAGAGTGGAAATTGGTATAGTTTAGATTATAGGAATATTTTTCATTATGCAAATTATACATATCATGGTGTTACAATATATGCTGTAAATGGTTAAAAGGATATCTGGTTTTTATTGTTATTATGTTCAAAGGTGTGGATGCCCCCACGGAGCCTAACAGAGTGACCTCACCCAATATAGAGGTAGAGCGAGTTGGAGTTCAAATCGGTATAGTCCACATTCATTTAACTAATTTTTAAGACGAAATGAGTTAATATGATGGTGTCATAATGAAGTTTTAAATTCCAATATACCCCTAACCATGCATTATTGTTAATTATGTCATACAGGTGAGGACACCCCCACGGAGCCTGTACAAAACCAGACACAAAGGAGACGTGGACGTGGGCTAGCCAAGTGCATTGAATTTGAAAAAATACGGAAGTATGGGAAGGTGCTATTGAAGATTAATGATGGAGAAACCGCATCATGCTGTTCAAACGCTAACATGTTTACAACACGAGTTACGTGGATAGTCAAACATCACTGTGACATGAGTTATCCAAGATGGAGTGATGTACCCCAAGCACACAAGGATGTGTTAATCGATCGTGTTCGGGTAAGACATTCCACTTTCATGTTGGTGGGTTGAAAGTGGTCGTAGAATATATTGATGACATCACCCTACTTTTGCTTATATGTGTAGGGTGATTTTGAACTTGATTGGGAATTGGAAAACCATCGCTTGACAGTAACAAAACAGCTTCGGAAGAGATTTAATGCATTCCACCATGAATTGCATAGCATATATTTATCATATGGTAGCCACGATGAAGCATTAGCTGGTGGGACTGAGCGGGTCAGCCCCCTTGTTTGGGTTAAGCTATGTACAAGATGGGGTAGCGAGACGTTCAAGGTAAACAATTTTTCAAGCCAATTCTATATGTAATATCTCCGGCTGGTAATATCACACGGCATTACATGGATGAATATTAACCCATATCGATGGAGTTAACTAATTGTATGGTTGGACATGGCAGAAAATATCTACAAAAAATCGGGAGAATAGGAAGAGGCTGGTTATTAACCATACAGCAGGTCGCAAGTCCTTCGTGCGTATTCTTGAAGAAAAGGTATTAGGTTTAGCCTTTTATTTTGCCCAATAAAAGTTATACTTCACATTTTCATTTTCAACCAACATAGCATTTATTGGTTACTATAATAAATTCCGGGAACAAATCCAAATCCCGGTAGTATATGCTTATATTATATCAAGATTCCTGACTATGTGTTATATTTACACATTCCACACACATGTAGAGGGCTGAATCGGCAAATTTAGTAGACTTCTTCAAGGAAACCCATTGGTCCAAGAAGAATTCTAAATTTGTAACATCTGCGACCGAAGACAAATATGTGAGTATATTCCAGCATAACAAATATTTGCTAACGGCATGGTAGTTCTTGTTCATTATTGAATTTAAAAAGACTTTTAAATTCCACATGCTTTGTAGATAATCCATGGTTTATTGGTCGTAATTCAGAATGATATGGTTGGAAAGCTGGATACTCTAGAACCAGAGCAACGAACTGATGAAGCAGCAGCGGGTGTCTTCAGAGAGGTACTTGGTCATAGACCAGGTTATGCACGAGGATTAGGAGAGATGGTAATCCCAGAGTCTACGAGACAACGGTCATTGGCACGAGAGAAAGAGTACTTAGCTTTGATTGAAAAACATAAGAAAGAAGCTGAATCTTCCAAGAGTGAGATGGAGGCAATAAAGGCAAAAATGCAAAGGCTCTTGGAGAGACAAGAGGAAACCAACCGCCTATTGAGGGCTTTTTTCGCTGCTAACCCATCCCTCAGTGAGTCTGTTCGAGAGACTCAGGTGAGCGGGTTTTTGTGAGAAGAACTGAAAAGCAATTTTTATGGCTTTTTGGGTGCATATTTTGTGTCTATCCAATGGTGGATAGACAATATATATATATATATATATATCCGATGGAAGGTTATGGTGTGGAAAGGATAACATATATATCACCAAATATATGATGTACAAGAATATGAAACAACAAATATATCACCAAGAAGGAATATTATGGGGCAGTAAGCAAATTATTTGCAACTATCTTGGCCCCATCTTAGATCTTGATTTCCAAAGCAAGATGAATTTATTTGTGGTTATAAATAATGGTGCTTACTGATTTTTAGTAAATACCGTCCCATTACAGTTTGTTTTAATATTTGCTTATAGGACTGTAGAGCACATGGTTCAGATGTCGCAGAATGGCTGGAAGGGTTTGGGGTGCTGCTGGAAATGAATTCTGTAGTTACGCTGGTAAATATCCGAAGCTGATTCTTATATTTTTAATCTGTTAGTCTGAAAATAACCTAGAGAGTCCTTCCCGTACTCTTGTACAATATTAGTTACTTCATAGGGATCACAATTATGGGAGAATAGTGTGGAGTTTGTAAATATAATCTGTACAAATTAAGATAGTGTAGCATCTTTACAACAACTAACCAAAACACTTGTGGAAACCACAATCTCTACCAAAAATTAGATGCATGGATTTGCTCATCTAGCTAAACAGGGCTTTAATTACTCCATATCTAACTCATGAATTTTATTACTCCAACTTAAACAAAGTAGCTGGAAGTTTGAGAGCTCTGCATTTGAGTTGAATAGAAGTATTAAAAAATACATCAACGCATAAATCTTAGTTGAAACAACATCGATGGTTTCATGGATTAAATTAGCTTACAGGGTCTTCAAGGTTTCTGTGTAAGGAATAGATTGGTTTATATTCTTTGCTGGTTCTTCATAATGAAAGCATTCAGAATATAATATAGGGTGCATCATAAGCCACATATGTTGTAGCTATTTGAATGATCAGCAGGCCAAAAATATGAAAGATTTTTATTAAATACCTGTCTTAAATTCATATATGCTTATATATATATATTCAGATATATGTTGGTAAAGAGCTAATAAAAAGAAACACAGCAACAAAAGATTGAGAAACTACATGTAGGTAGAAAAACTTCTAATCGCTTATGACTTCCAAGGTGTTTCAACTATGAAGATCAAAGCTTAGATGTACAATACTGGGAAACACACGCACAGCCAGTTTTATTAATATTATAAGTTAAAAATCTAATTTCTTCATTTAATACACCCATATATTCACGCAATTTAGGTAAATAAAAGCTAATTAAACTAAAGGAATTTTATAGAAGTTTAATAGAAGGCATGAAACAGTTATGTAAGCATAGGGCAGATTGGTTAGTACAGTTTACTCATAGAACAAACAATGAGGCAGCACATATACTAGCAATTAAAGGAAAGTTTATTTTTACAGTGAGAATTGATTTGGATAGAAGATATACCTAACTGTATTCGAAATATTGAAGAGAGGGAGAGTTTTTGTAATGAATAATACAAAGTGATCAATGAAGATAGTTTTATAGGATTCAAAATAAAATAATAATAATTAACATGACAACACGTGAGTACTCTCTCATGCAATCGAGATAGAATATTGTTTCGGATTAGATGCATGGATCTTTGAACGGTGAGATCAAAGATATAGAACTATCTTGTAAATTTCACCATGAATGGAATTAACCATCCAGCTTTGATATATATGCATTCACGAAGATAGTAAAAAATGTTGATGAATTCAGAATTTTATATATTTAATTATTTTTCTTTTACTTTTGGCCTTTACATTCGGATAGAAATTAGCTTAATATCTAAATTCATTATTTGTGGTATCTATTAATGACATATTTTCCTATGATATCATATAAACCACATGATATCCTAGATATTAAGAATAGCTAGTCCTAGGCGCCACATGACCGACAAGCAAATTTGTGCTAATTTGCATACGCATATATATATTACCAATTGCCACAGAAGAATATGCAGTAGTACTGCAATATTTACATGATTTGATAACCAGTACTCATCAAAAGGGCAATGAATTAGCTAGGCTCCCCATATTCTGGTATATGATAATTTGGATCTTCACAATAGAGTTACTGAATTAGTAGTACGTACTAATGTGCATGACTCATGCTTTCCAAAAATGAGGTAAGATAATGCAGTGGGGTAGTCACTACAAGAAAATATGCTTTTCCCAGCGTTTTTATAATTGATGAAAAAAAATTTGCTGCTTATGTGTATTATATCCAGCGATTTTTAAATCGCTCCATATAAGCTTTCTATAATGGAAGGAAACGGAAAATCTAATGCTAAATGATTTATAATGGCCACTTTTTTCTTCATCTCATGTCATTTGATTGAGTGAATTAAATGCATGGCCACCAATTGTCTTCTTCCATAACTATATTAATTGCATATTCTTCGATCGAGAGGTCTTTTTCCAAGATTGCTTTCTATTCACTTCTTTGAATATACATGATATGGTTTTCATGAACATGGATAACTTGATTTTGCATTGATTGTTCTTCAAATAGAATAATTATAAAAAGTGGTCCGGTAATGTGAGTATTAGACTATTAGTGGCTTTGAAGCATCAATTTAGGGTGAAGATAAGGTGCTTCCTTACAGAGTAGTTCCACTGACTAGCCATTTTTTAGAGGAGAAGTTTCATGTACATTACTAAAGTGATTATATAACAAAGTGCAAATAAATCTTATGCTTCATGCTTAAAAAATGATTAAAATTCGATAATAGATCATCTTGAGAAGTAATGAAGATATATGTAGAATCGTGGTTTCTGGTATTAGGTTTTCTTCTCGAATATGGGATCTTGCTCTTTTGATAAAGAGTATAAATATTTTGTAGAAAAAACTTTGAAGGAATATTTAGATTGATGTATAGCTCTTTGCTACTCAATAAAATTAATTATTAATTAAAGATTGATATGGTTTTAGGTGCAAAGAACCAGGATTTTGTGAGTTTGAGTTTTCAGGGAATAGTGATGATCATATCAATAAGAGTTAGAAGCAATTCAAAATTTCCAGGGAATTTTTCCGATTGAACCTGGGAAAAGTAGTATTATTAGTTGAGTTGCTGATTCACCAATTAAAAATGAATCGAGAGGAGAACATTCTGTAATACTTTCATCTATTGCGATATCTAACATTCTATGTGAATCTTTATATTAATTTCATTGTCCATGTTGAATTGCTTTAATCCACTCAACTGTTCTTGCTGTCATGTTGAATTGGTTATCTCAGCTTATTTACATTATGTTATCCTTCTGCTTTAAGAGTGAACTTATTGCCTTGCTTTGTGGATGTTAAACTTTTACTGCTTGTTTCCCTGTCTCTGAAATATCATTGTATGATTTTTTTGTAAGCGCTAGTCAGGCCCCTCATTGTATGATATATAAAGAGTACACTGCATTCTATAAATTCAATGGCTTTGTATTTCTTATCCGATTCAGGGCTGAGGGGGCATCATCATTGGAACTATAATTGCCAATATATATATATATATATATATATATCTCTCTCTCTCACCTGAATTTCATCATTTTGAGAGAGAGAGAGAGAGATCAAAACTGGGCATTTAACATTGAACTCTACACTAACTATATTCTGCACTGGTTTTCCCTGGAGAAACACGAGTTCTATTGGTTAATTAGTCATTCAGTGCCTGTTTCTCCTCCCTTTTCAATTTGAACTTTGAACATATTTCGCTTCTTTGCATTAAATTCTCGTGTACCAATATGCTCCGTAACCATGCAAACTGTAGCTTAAGGGAATGCACCCGAACATACTTTGCTGTTAAGGAAAGTTACAAGCAGATTGAAATGCATTTAATTAGATCTTAAATGCAAAGTAGTTAATGATGTTTTATTCCGCATTAGTGATTATATATATATATATATTATATGCAGATAAGTAGACAAATGTGTAACCCACATCGAAAACATTGGTGTAATGCTGTCAGTGTGTCTACCATTTTCAAGTGCATATATATAATATGTAGATGATTATTACGCAAAATGTTGATGTATTCTACATGTATTATTTTGTTCCTACCAACTGGACATGGATGTGTGCACCACATTGGTCAAAGGGGTCCGGAACCTTTGGGTGCAGCTGTGATGTAGATGTCCCAGCCAACAAGGTGTTGAAGCTTCATGATCTCCAATCAATTGAGCACCCCGAACCTCCTGGCCCATTAATTGGTGTTTATTGAGAGAAGAACTCATGGGAAATTTCTATATGTATAAATTGTAAGGGATATGAGGCTCCGATATATAGTATTTAAAATTCCCTTCCATTAATGCACCAAGCCAATGTATTGATTACTAGTAGCTCAATTAGCAAAATTCAGAATTGTTGCACTTGAATATATATTATATTGAAAATGATATATAATAGAATGTTTGTGTTGAATGGGCTGTATATGGTTGTTAAATGGGCAGTTTAGTGGATGAATATAATGTTTGTGTTGAATTTTGGTAATAGTATGTTGTGTGGTCTAAGTTGGATTTGAATTAGGTATTAAAAACTTGAGAAACATTCTATGTATGGGGAAGCTCCCAAAAAGCTACTATCAGCGTTGGTTTAGTGCGGTGGAAATATAATGCGATTCTGAAAAATTATTCCCAGCGATGAACTAGCTGCTGCCAATATGAGTTGCCACTGTTTTCACATAAATTTACGGCGTTTATAGAGGCTGAGAATAGCTACACAACATTTGCAGCGGTTGAAAACGCTGCAAATAATGATTTCTTCCAGCATACATCTTCATACGCTGGGAAAAATATATAAATTGCAGCGTTTACAAATGCTGCAAAAAGTATTATTCCCAACGTAATATCCCCACGCTGGAAAAAGTATTTGATATATCCAGCGCCTTACTTAGCGCTGCAAAAAGTTAATTATATTTCCAGCGAATTAATGTTATTTCAACATTATTATTACGCTGGAAATATTTTTCCCAGCAATTTATTGGAAGTTTGGAACATACAATGGGAGCGATTTAGTCTATATCTGCAGCGCTATATATCGCTGGAAATACTTGAATATTTCCAGCAACTTTAGTCTATCGCTATTTTTATTTATAAGTAAGTATACACTTGTGACTACTGTGCAGCGCTCAAAATATCGCTGCAAAAAATTATTTCCAGCGATTAAGTATGTTTTTTGCGACTATTTTTAACGCTGTAAAAAGCATGTTTTCTTGTAGTGATTGCTGTATTTACAATATATATTATAATTGTATTATAGACTATAGTGATATAATATAATATATAGTAATATAGTATTAGTATAACTATTAATATAATAGACTATATTGATATATGATTTTAAAATTTAATATTATATTAATTAGTAATTTATTATATAATACAAAATTATTATATATAATTATATATATAAATTAAATATAATATAAAAATCATATAAAAATATTTTATACAATATAAAGATTAAAATATATATATATATATGAACCAGTTCAGTCTGATGTTTAAAAAAGGAAAATCAAAATCGGACCTATTTTGACCAATTTTGAGAAAAATGAAACAGATATTGGATCGAACTCGATTCGGTCCGATCTGGTTTACTAATTCATCGTTTTTTCTTCACCCATGGTTTTGAGATTTGAAAAAGTTGAATTGTTTATTTTAATTTTATATGAAAATTTTAAAAAGTTGTAATAATTAGATGAAATGAGTTGGAATACCTTTTGTATCCAAATCAAGCCACACCATTAGCCCTATCAAAGCCATCTTTGTCAAAACTTGCGTATTCTTATATAAGATGAAATGAGATTACCTTAAAACTTCTCATAATTTTCTTTCCAAACATCACTTAAATACAAAACACTGTTCAATTTGAAAATTTCAACTTTCTCATTTAATAATTAACCAAACACATTAACCAATACAAATTTTACAAACTTTCAAACAAAACACAAAAATCAATATAATTTTTAAAATTTCAAAACAAAAATTATATTAAAAAATTATATTCATTTTTTTAATTTTATAATATTTTTATTTAATTTTTTCTCTCTTCTTTTCCAACACCTAGTAATTTTTTTTTTAATTCAAATCATTTTAATACTATTTACAAATAATTTCACTAATATTTACAATATTTTGAAATACTCTGCATCCAAACGAGTCATTAGAATTGGATCTAACCATAGGTAGATGGAAGGAACACATGGAGCTTTTGATGGGATTGGTTTTACATTGAACTCTTAAAACTAATGTACCACTTTAGGATCGGCTTGGATGCTTAGAATAACTTAATAATTTATGAATAGTAATAAAATAGTTTAAGTTTTGAATAGTAATAAAATAGTAATAGACTATTTTATCAAGTTTTGAAAAAAGAGACAGAGAAAGTTAAATAAAAATATTAAGAACTTAAAAACTTATTTGAATATAATCTTTTAATATTATTTTTATTTTAAAATGTGAAAAAATAGTATTATATTTTGTGTTTTGTTTTGAAGTTGAGAAAGTTGTAATTGTTGAAGGGTAAATATACTAAGCACAACCCAAGACCCACTAAGCCCAAATCACCATCAGGGGCTAAAGTGGAGAAGAAAAAAGGGATAAGGTTAAAAAAAAAAAAAGCAACAGAAAGAGAGAGGAAGAAAAGACAAGGAGGAAAAAAGAAAAAGCAAGTGTCAAAGGGAAAAGAAGAAGGTGACAGGAAAGAGGAAAAAAAGAAAAATGAGAGTAAGTTAGACATGTGAGAGAGGAGTGATATAAAGTTGACTTCCTCACCTACCATTGACAGGGTCACAATAAAAGGGATCTGAGATCTGATAGACATGGGGTGACTGTTATGAGAACATAGAGGTCATATTTAACCTTAGAGCAAGAGCTCTATAATATGATCTTCTCCAGAAAAAAAGGTCTCAGACCTCTATTATACGAAAAGAAATGAGAGACCATAAGTTTAAGTCAATAATGGATCAACCCGCAATAAAACGTTTAAATTTTATTTCAAGTTACAATTTTATTATTATTGAGTTGTAATATTGAAATTTCTCAATATCTTTTTATCATTAAGATTGTCATTGTGGACATATGCTTATATTTATTATTACTGAGTTAGTAATATATATTAGTTTTATTATAGGTTAAAATTTGAAAAATATTAATATTTTTGTTCGTATATAGTCTTATTATTATTTTTTATATTGTGGCTGCTAATAAATATAAATTTTATCTTTTATGTAAAATTATGTTAATCAGGTAAAATGGGTTATGCAAGTTAGTTAAACCAATTTACATAAAATGAATTGGTGTTGGCCCAATGATCCGTTCAACCAAACTCAATTTCGACTCTTCCATTAATTTATTAAATGAATTATAATTCATAAATACAAAATCATGATCATTAATAAATAATATTAATGATATAAATCTCAACCTGACTTCTAGAAGTTGGTATAAACTCGAATAATTCATATTTATTAGCTTTTATAGCATAGCTTTGAACTTTATAAATAATATCGCACATATTTAGGAAACAAAATAAGAGGAAGGCTAGGTTTGGTTACCACTTACCATATATCAAATTATCTCATTTCATCTTATCTAATCATTAGAATTTTATCAAATTTACAAAATATAATAAATAATTCAACTTTTTCAAATTCTAAAATAAAATTAATATTAAACAATTATATTATAATAATATTTTATTTAATTTTCAATAAAATCATATTTTTGGTAGGATATAGATACTTTGAATCTTCACAAATATAATCATGATTTGTACGTGAATAAATAAAATATAAAGGGAACTGTTCTCAAAACTTTTAGACAAAGCTATAAGGCATATTAATATAATTAATAAATTTATTAAAATTAAGTAGTTGATAATTAACAAGTTCAAATATTTTCAAAAATAAAAATGCTATAGCCACCGAATGTTGGGTCCGATAAATTTTTTTCTCGCTGTTTGTTTGTTTTTTTTTAGTTGTTTTTTTTATTACTTAGTGATTAATGAAGTGATTTTTAGTCGTGTTGTAATTTTTTTAAAATGTATTAAAAATGAATGAATAAAGAAAAATAAAATAAAAAAGAAACTTTGTTCTTCTCGGGAGGCTCTTTCAAAAAATAAGTATACTACTCAAAGTTCATGTATATTATATGGAATAAAACTCGGTGACAAGTAACTTAAGTTTTAACGATAAATTGAAACTCGAATAAAAATTAAACAAACATTTGCGCTCTTAGGCCATGTAGATGGGGCAACTCAATTTGCAGCTCATTTGGTTAATAGGCATTTACTGAATATGAAGCTGAAAGTTACAACACTCCACTATTCATGAAAGAGTAATTTTACTCGTCATCTCTTTTATCATTATCATTTGATTATCTTATGATATAGTATTAAATGATTGAAATTTTTTTATTAAGTTTTACTTGTGGGTTTATCATATAACACCATATCAAAAAATATTGAGAAAATGATGATAAATAAAATGATAAATAGATTTTTACAGTAAAACAATATGTTTTAAGCCTGGGGCAGGATTTCGTTCCCGTGTTCTACCCCTGTCCATGTGGGGGTGGGGTACCCCATTCGGTGACGGGGGTTCAGGGGTTGACATCCAACCGTCCGCTCCCCACCCAGCTACATTTGGGCCTTTCGCCCGTTTCGATTACCTGGGTCCAAAATGGCCCATAGCAGTTTTCCAGGCTCAAAATGGCTAAGAAATACATTTAAACCTGTTTTTTTATCCAAAATTTAACTAAAACTATATTTATATATTACAAAAACTGAAATGAAAAGAAAATTATGAATAGAAACTATTAACTATATACTAAGTACTAAGTTCCAAGTTCCAACTAATACTATTAGTCTATTAAGTACTAAGTAATAATCATCACTAAGGCACTAAGCTAATACAAATTTACAATTATACAAATTAAGACAACTAATAAACTATTACAAAATTACAAAGACATATAAAAATTATAAATACTACAAATTGTACTATTAACATTACAACTAATTGTAAATTAACAAAATCATAACATTGGGAAGTTTGATCAATTTTGGGTGGTGGTGAGTTAACTGAGACTCTGAGTTTTGTTGAGTGCTATGAGAATCAAATTTAAGATCATAAAATTGTAATAATAATAATTTCAAAGTAAAAAAATTAGAATTATAAATAGAAATATAAGTTAAAAAAAAATTAAGGGATTAATGGTGCAAACCATTCACAATGGTGGGTCTATTAGAGCGTTGTTATTGGATTATGCATATGTAAAAGACATTTTTTATGAATGTAAGATGAATTTATATATTGGCTATTCCATTTACATAAATCTCTACATTGGAATAATTTTTTTTTCATTATATAACAATAAAATAATATAAGATGAATTTGTCTTTAACCATTTATATCAAATTTTTACATTAGATTATATATTTATTTATTATATAGTAATAAATAATTAAAAAATTAAAAAATATTTAATTTTTTTAATTTTAATTTTATTTTATTTTATCATATTTTACTATTTTACCTATTATATGTTAATTAGTAATCATATTCTATTTAAATTATGAATTAAAAAGTAATAAAGATTTAAAAAACAGTAACTATCAAAGGAGAGAGAGACTTAAAAAATAATAAAATAAAGATTTGCTTATAGAATAGTATCTATTAAATTTGATTTTATCTTTACATGTACTGTAGCTAAAAGCTAAGAAATTTGATTATAAATAATCCATTGCAAGTGGTTTTTATGTCTAATAGGTAAAAATGAGCTTTAGTTTTGGATATAGATAATCCAATGTGAGTGCTTTAACATGAAGTCATACTGCAGTGGAGGTAGCCGTAGATGCTGTCTTAGGTATCGCTACAACAATTAAATTTGAAATTAACTCCAATTAAATGAAAATAAATAAATTAAAATAAGAAAATTGAATTCAAGGGACAAATTATCACATCCAGGCTGATCAGCACCCTTCTCCTCGGCGTTGACTTGACAATAACCAATAACATCCGGAACATGAATTAGATTCTCTGTGATCCAATTTGAGGTGCAAATCAAAGCCTCAACAGTGGTAGAATCTAATGAGATTTGTAATGGATCTAATACGCATCCTCCGATGCTAAAGGCTGACTTTGAAGCTATTGTACTAATAGGGATGACCAAAATACTGCGAGCTGTTTGTGCAAGGACGAGATACTTGGGGACGTGCATCTTTCACCAATCTAAGATATCAAAGTCTCGTACATATGGTTGAAGATCCATTGCAAAGTATCTGTCCATCTCTAACTTAGCCTCTATAGCACTCCTCGTGAAGGAGTTTTGCTCCATCCTATCATCCCAGTTGAATCTACATCTTTTTTTAGCCTTGGCATATGGAACTCGTGGGGGGATAAGTACGTGCCGCAATATTACCGTAATATGCTCCGCCCATACTTGCCTGTAGGTAATATCCAATCCATATACCATGCCATCCATCGTAAACCAGGGTCAAGGACAACAGCTACATAAAACAACATATTAGCCTTATCAAAATCTCCCCCCCAATACTTGTCATACTTCTCCCTTATTAACAATGTCATCTCCTGCAGCCTAGTGTGACCGCTCGTGATAATCTTATCTAATTCTTCTTTTACATTATATATTTGTTGACAAAAATGATGGGATGTAGGATACAAAGAACCAGATAAAGTTGTGGTAACCTTGTAGAAAAGTCTCAAAAAATCTACAACAGTAGATACAACATCCGATTCCTTAGTCATAGGCTTCTCCAATCCCCCGTGATCATCAAAATATTTTATATATTGGACGTCTTCATCACCCAATAATGCAAATACCAACTTATACTATTCGGCCACCTTGAACATAAAAAATTTTGAGTTCCATTGTGTAGTCAAATCAGTACAAAGCCCATTCTTTAATGTTAGGCCAGAAGACTTCGTAGCAACCTTGAGTTTCTCCAATCTCGCAGGAGAAGATCTCATCCATCTCACAGTAGTCCTAAACTGATCAATCAAGTCATGAAGATTTTTCAAACCATCATTGACAATAATATTAAGAATATGTGCCGCATACCTCACATGCAAATAATTACCACCCAAGATTTTCTTATTTGCCTCTTTGAGAAATGTCTTAAGATATCTCAATGCGAAATCGTTAGACGAGGCATTATCAACTGTGCATGTCACAATGCATGTCAACCTCCACTCCTTTATAGTGGCCTCCAAGGCCTTCCCAATCGTCTCACTTTTGTGATTGGTAATTTAACAAAATTTGAGAATTTTCTTATAAAATGTCTAATCACAATCAACAAAATGACAAGTATAACTCAAAATGACAAGTGAAAGACATATAATTAAAATTTTGGACCGATGTCCAAAATAAGAGATGCAAATCAAGCCCATTCTCTATAGCACACAATTCACAATCCTATCCTTAATCTCCATTAATCCCATCCTCCATTTAATTTCATAAAAATATAAAATTAAAAAAAATAAGAGATGAGATATTTAGACATACCTTCAGTGATGACGACGAGCACAGATGGCGAGGAGGTCAGCTGCGGTGGCGACAAGGGTTTGTGACGGCGGCAAGGAGGTCACGAACTAGTGGACTCACTAGACATCAAAGGGGCTAAGGCTGAATTGAAGACTATGCTGCTCTAGAAGTAGGAGTATGGGGGCATGGGGCTTCAGATCAAGGAGGGGGGGTTGGGGGGGGGGGGGTTTATGTTAGTAAACCCAAAACGACACGGATTTACTAAAATTAAAAAAAACCCCCCAGGTGCCAAAATAGCACCGTTTTGGTTTTTTTTAAACATATATTATATATAATTATATAATTGTATATAATATTATAAAAATGCGGTGTGGGGCGGGGTATATACGTGGCGAGGGTCCACCCCATCCCATCCCCACTGTAGACTCCAAATACGGGACAGGGGGATCACCACCCCTTGCCATATGGACGAGGTAATTTGCCCTGCCACATGGGGGCTGGGTAGACGGGCAATGGGGCCCTAGGGATAGGGGTAAGGGTGGGGGCAGGGGTAGGGCTAGGTGTGCCCTGAGTATGGGAGCTCGCATTAGAATCTCTTGGCATTTTCATTAACTCAAACAATAACAAATATGAAATTATAGCAAATATGAAAAATATTAACATCCAACCAAGTGCAATGCATTCCAAAGCAGGTTTTATTATTTTTAGGATGTAGTTATTTAGATAAATCACAAAACTCTAATAAATCACAATCCAAACATTCAATCACAATTAGATCCATCATATACATGCATAATCAATCCTCCACAATACACAATTTACAATCCCATCTTCCATCTCTATTAATCCTATCTTCCATTTAGTTCGATAAAAATATAAAATTAAAATACAAAAAAAAAGAGATGAGATAGTAGGACTTACCTTCGGCGACGACGGCAAGCACAGATGGCGAGGAGGTCAATTGCGGTGGCAACAAGGGGCTGTGATGGCGACGAGGTGGTCATGGACTGGCGGACTCACTCAAAGTCAAGGGGGCCAGGGTTGCTGAAAGCTCTGCCACTCTGGAAGTGGAAAGAGTATGGGGTAGGAGGACTTCAGATGTGGGGGGGAGGGGTGGTTTAAGTTAGTAAACCCAAAATTTCGTTTTGGGTTTACTAACTTAATTAAAAAAAGCCCCCCAGGTGTCAAAATGGCGCTATTTTGATCACTTGAGGGGTTTTTTTTTAAATATATATTATATATAATTTATATAATTAATATTATAAAAATGCGAGGCGGGGATCCACCCCATCCTGCCCCCGCCCCTGCCATAGACCCCAAATACGGGTAGAGGGGACCCTCCCCCCCCATTATTCAGTTGGGGTAATCCGCCCCACTACACGGGGGCGGGGCGGATCGCCCATGCTGCTCATCTCTAATTAAAACATTGTTTGGTTATATAGATCAAACTATCTCATCTTATATAATTATTATAACTTTTTAAAATTTCAATATAAATATAATAAACAATTAAACTCTTTTAAATTTTAAAATAAAAATAACATTAAAAAATAATATTTTATTAAATTTTTAACTTTTATTAAACCAAACAAGTCGTAAAACTATCTCCCTGGCCAGCAATTAGCTTATGGCTGGCATATCACACAGTGCCATTGCCTTTTAAAATGATAAATAATTGCTAGTAGGTTTTTTATTTTGTCCGTAGATATATAGCTGGTAGAAGATGGCCTTCTGCTTGCTCGTGTACAACTTTAGATTGCATGCCAAAGCAAAATTATAAAATCATGGTGTTATGTGCATGGGCTTAAGTCGTGAAACATGCACTGATCACATGTGCATCTCTCACTCTCTCTCCACTGACCGTTCTTCAGGTTATCATTCCGAGCATGCCTTGTTCATGCCCTGTAATAAAATGGATTTCTTTAGGCTTTCTCTTGCACCAATGCAGCGAAGGAGAATCGTTTGTAATCTTTAAGAGAAGAAGAAGACACCCAACAAGGAAAGTAAAAGGCCAAAAAATATATAAAGATACATAATGACAATGAACACAAAAAACAAAAAAGTAGAGTGTACGAGCTGTAAGGAGCAAGCTTGACACAACCCCCAAGTAGAGGGCAAGAACGTTCTTCGATGGCATGCCGATCAAATTGAGGAAACACTTTAAAAAAAAGCTCACAGCAGGCTACATCTGATTTGTTTGCAATCACATGGGACGTCCTGTGAGATTAAATCAAGAAAAATAGTTTTTTAAAATTTTATTCATTAACCATCCATATATATAAAGTCGAGGGATAATATATTATGAAGTACGTGCATGCGAGTCAAGGGGCAGGTTTCAAAACATAGGTTTTGTCCTCATCAAAACAGCTTTGTTAATCGCGCTAGGTATTAAAAATTTTGGATTTTCTAAAACTCATCATATATATCTTCGAATTTTTATAATTTGGAAGGTATATATATACACATATATATATGATTTATTTAGATGTATATTATTTTTGTGTTTTTGAAGGCAGGTTTGCATTTTATATACATGCAGCATGGTTTCAGCATGTACGTTATCAAAGGGTTCGTAGGTAGACGTCGCGTCCACATTCATCATGCAGTGAATTTACATGTTTTTCCCATGAGGTTGTATAGTACTTTGAGCTGAGTTGATTTGGATATATTTCAATTACCATAATATGCTCATATTTACCCTTGTTTTCAGGTAATATGCGTGAAAATAAAATTATGAAGAGCATGGGATCGAGTAGTACTGATGAAGGGACAGGTTCAAAACATACTCAATATGTATAAATTGTGGAAGTTCAGAATTAATATACGGTTGAAACCGAAAACATAGGACCATCTGTAAGTCTCTTAACGCAGCAAGAGACTCATAAGACTTTTACATTTTCTACATGTAAGGAAAGCTTAGAAACAGAGCAACAATGGAGAGCAAAATGAATTCTGAATATTCTCAATGTTATTCTGAAAGGCACCAGGCCGTAGCCTATATACACGAAAGTAAGGCATAACAAACTACTAGAAAGATTCCTACTTTATCCTATACAACTGTAAATTAGTGAATAAAAGAATGAAAATAAACATAACATGTAAATGACAATCCTATACAGAGACCATATACAAAATGACATATCGTATTCATCCTTTATGTTCTAAAACACCCCCGCAAGATGGAGAATAGAGATTAACTATTCCCATATTGGATAAGTATGTCTTCATGATGTGAGATGGCAAGGCTTTGGTGAGGAGATTAGCCAGTTGTGTTTGAGAAGTAACATAGGCAATGGTGATACTCCCATCTTGGATTTTATCTCGTATCAAGTGGCAATCAAGTTCAATGTGCTTGGTCCTCTCATAGAAAACCAGATTGGCAGCAATGTGAAGCGCGACTTGATTGTCACAATAAAGAAATGCAGCCTGAGGATGATGAAATCCAAGATCTGTGAGAAGATAACGTAACCAAGTCAACTCTGAGCATGTGGCAGCCATCGATCTATACTTGGCTTTAGCTGAAGACTGAGATACCACATTTTGTTTTTTGGATTTCCAAGAAACTAGAGAATCCCCTAGAAAAACACAATACTTGGTAGTGGACCGCCTAGAATCTGGACAAGACCAATCAAAGTCATAATAGACACGGAGTTGAAGCTGAGATGAGGATGAGAGTAGTATTCCTTGACCAGGGGCAGCTTTTAAATATCTCAAAATTCTATAAGTAGCAGCCAAATGAGTATCACTGGGACAATCCATAAACTAACTTAAAACTTGGACAACAAAACATATGTCAGGCCGAGTTATTGTTAGGTACAACAATCGACCAATAAGCCTTCTAAATATGCTAGGATCAGTTATGGGATTGCCATCTTCTTTGCTAATCTTGAAATTTTGATCCAAAGGAATTTTAAGGGACTTACAACCCAACATACCCGAATATGATAGAATGTCCAAAACATATTTTCTTTGACACAAATGAATCCCTTTCGAAGATCTAGCCACTTCTAAGCCTAAAAAGTATCTTAGGCAGCCAAGGTCTCTTACTTTGAACTTAAGATTGAGAAAAGTTCTTAAAGTGGTAATGGATTCATTTGAATTGCTAGCAACCAAGATATCATCAACATAAACTAGAATAGCAATATAGGAATCTGCCTCATGCTTGGTGAATAAAGTGTAATTAGATTTGGATTGTTTAAATCCAAAGTCAACAAGAGAGGAGATCAACTTGTAATTCCATTGCCTTGATGCTTGCTTAAGGCCATAAATGCTCTTAAGCAGTTTACAAACTTGGTGAGGGGTACCCTTGTTGTAGCCGGGTGGTTTTTTCATGTAAATCTTCTTCTTGAGATCACCATTTAAGAAAGCATTACTGATATAAAAATGATGCAAGAACCAACTCTTACTAGCAGCAAACTAGCAGCAATGCTAAGCAAAAATATGACAGACACAAGTTTGGCTACAGGTGAAAATGTGTCAACATAGTCTATCCCTTCTCTTTGTGTGTAGCCTTTGGCTACTAACCTAGCTTTCAATCTTTCCAAAGTACCATCTGAATTTAATTTTACCTTGTACACATACTTACAGTCAATGGCAAATTTTCCTTTAGGTAAATCAGTGAGTGGCCAAGTGTGGTTATTTTCCAAAGCTTCAATTTTAGCCTCTATAGCCATACACCAAGCAGGATCCTTAGGCTTGTTTATAGGAACTGGGCTTAATTTGCAAAGAAAGAGAAGTGGTAAAAGCTTGAAAGGCAGGTGTGAATTGATGATATGACAAACAATTAACTAAGGAGAAAGGCTTACCATTGGAAATAGGAACATCCTTGGAACCAGATTGTGTGGAAGGGTGATATGCAGCATGTTGACAATGAAAATCCTTAAGATATTGAGGAGCAGTTCGGACCCTAGAAGATCTTCTGAGTTTGGGTGTAACAGTGGTCTGTTGAGGAGCAATGGAAGAGGAAGGTAAATTAGAAGGATTGCGGTTAGAGTTAGGGAAGGTGGAAGGAGTATTAGAGTTGTCTTTTGCTAGATCAAAATTGGAAGGTGAGGCAGGTGGTGGAGTTAAGAGGTTGGGAAGAGAATCTGTTTGAATGGTAGGAGAAGGTGGGGGGGAATCAGTTTGAAGATTAGAAAAAAAAAATAGGTAAAGGTGAATTATGAGAAGATGGGTTGTTGGTAGTATGTTTTTGAAAAGGAAACACAAGTTCATGAAAATTAACATCCCTTGAAATGAAGATGGTGTTGGTTTGAATATCTAAAAGTTTGTATCCTTTAATACCAAAAGGATAACCCATAAATACACAGCTGCGACCTCTTGGTTGAAATTTTTTCTTCCTTGTGAAATAGTAGCAACAAAACATAAAGAGCCAAAAATTCACATATGAGCATAACTTGGTTTTTGTTTAAAAAGAAGCTCATATGGGTTTTATTATGTAAAATTGGTGTGGGAAGTCTATTGATAATATAAGTTGCTGTAAGAACAGCATGGTTCCAGAATTTTTTAGGCACTGCAGACTGAATTAAAAGAGCTCTAGTGACATTTAGCAAATGTTGGTGTTTCCTCTCAACAATTTCATTTTGTTGAGGGGTTTCCACACAACTTCTTTGGTGGATTATTCCATTTTTATTGAAGAATTCTTTCATTTGAAATTCAACACCATTATCACTTCGTAAGATTTTAATTTTCAAGTCAAATTGTGTTGCAACTAATTGATGAAAATATTCAATGTAGTGGTGGGTGTCAGCTTTGGTTTGAAGTAAATAGAGCCATGTAGAGCGTGAGAAATCATCCACAATAGTCAAGAAGTACTTAGAACCATCATGTGCAATAATTGGGGAAGGACCCCAAATATCACAATGAATAATCTCAAAAATCTAAGAGGAAGAAGTATGACTATGTGGAAAAGGTAATCTGTTGAATTTGGCTAAAGGACACAAAGTGCAAAAGTTTTCATTAATCAAAGAGCCATGATGCTTTACATGAGGATCAGAAATTAACTTGAATCTAGTGGGGGATAAGTGACCTAGGCGGGAATGCCATAGGTTGTATTGCGTGTGGTTCTGTGCAACAAAAGCAGAGGGTGTAATAATGGTATTTGAATGTAAATGAAGGGAAAGAAAATTTGCAAGAGCTAAGGGGGAAACTTCGTGACATTGTAGGTGATACAAACCATGCCGAAGGTCACCCTTCCCAATCGTTGTCCAAGAATGTAGGTCCTGAATAAAACAGTAAGAAGAAAAGAAGAGAAAACAATAGGCATTAGATTTGGTCAATTTAGGTACAGAAATCAAATTAAAATTGAATGAAGGTACACAAACGACTTTTCTGAGAGTAATGGAGTTGGTTAATTGAATGATACCAACATGAGACACAAGAACTAAACTTCCATTAGAGAGCTTAACATAGGAAGAAACAGATGAGGTAATTGTAGAAAATAGAGAGGGGCTACAGACCATATGGTCTGTAGCTCCTATTTCGATTATTTAGGTGGATTGTGTGTGTAATGAGTGATGTGTGTGTGTGGAATAGCAAGAAAAATTACCAGACATTTTTTAGGATGAGACTGGTTGGTGAGAAGAATGTGTAGAAGAGGTGGAATGTAGGACAGTAGCCGAGATAGGATCCTGAGGTTGGAGTAAGGATAGTAGTTGCTGATACTGGAGCTTTGTCAGTGCCACCTTGTCATCACCAACACCCTCAGAGTCATTGGCCATGGATAAACTAGATTGGTTAGCATGTGAAATATGGGGTTGCTTGTTGTGGAACTTGTGAACCGGTGGATAGCCATTGAGCTTGTAACATTTGTCAACATTGTGACCAGTCATATTATAGTGTGTGCAAAGTGGTGGTTCAGCATTCCCAAGCTTAAAACAATTCTCCATAGTATGGCCTGAAATTTTGCAATGGGTGCAATAGAGACGGTCCTTTTTGGATTGGTTTTTGGAGAGGAATTTGGTGGGGTTGTATGGTTTGTGTATAGCAAGGGCGATGGTTTCAGATGAGGGTGAATGGGAAGTTATTTGATGGTGTTGTTCTTGTTGTTGAACAAGAGCAAAAACTTTTGAAACAGGGGGGAGACGATCTATAAGCATAATCTGGTCTCTAATGGGTGAATAAGAATCATTCAAACTCATTAGAAATTGAAGAACACAGTCCCGTTGGGACCTGTCGAAAAGTGTCTTCACGGTGCCATAGGTACAAACAGGGATGGGATCATAAATTGCAAGCTCATCCCAAAGATTTTTAAGATTTCTATAGTAAATACTTACCGAGTCACCTTCTTGAGAAAGAGAGGCTAAAGCCTTCTTGAGTTGGAAGATACGTGGCCCATTTTGGTGAGAAAACCTCTCTTGAAGATCCAGCCATATCTCACATGCATCATCAACGAAAATAACACTGGACTTTAGGGAGGGACTGATAGAGTTTTGGATCCATGAAACAACCATGTCATTGCAACGATCCCAAAGGTCTAACAAAGGGTCATTTGGAGCTATGGGTTTCAGGAGAGAGCCAGAGATGAATCCCAGCTTGGTTTTGGCTTGAAGAGCCCGGCGCATGGCACGGGACTAGGTTGGATAGTTATCTGTAGTGAGTAGATCAGCAACGATAGTAATGCTGGACTGTCGCCGTGATCTAATCGAAATGGGTTGGTAGGTTCGTGTAAGTTTAGGTATGGAGATAAGGTCTTTGTGGTAATGGGTGAATGAGGGTTAGGGATGGGAGAATTGGGTGGGGTGACTACTTCAGAATCAGTCGTTAGTGTTGCTGCTCAGTGGCTCTCGATACCATGTAAGGAAAGCTTAGAAATAGAGCAACAATGGAGAGCAAAATGAATTTTGAATATTCTCACTGTTATTCTGAAAGGCACCAGGCCGTATCCTGTATACACGAAAGTAAGGCATAACAAACTACCAGAAAGATTCTTAGTTTATCCTATACAGCTGTAAATTAGTGAATAAAAGAATGAAAATAAACATAACATGTAAACGACAATGCTGTACAGAGACCATATACAAAATGGCATGTCGTATTCATCCTTTATGTTCTAACACTACATGTAGTCATAATCATGTTATCCGTTTCATATATATAAAATAGCCACTACACCATATTTATTTGAAGACTAGAAAACAACCCCATCAAAATTGAGTTTCCTTTAATTTCTAGGTGGAGGTTGCCAACACAACAAAACCTCGTCCTTATGAACCATCTGATGTTCTCTAACAAAGCGGTAGCTCACTACATGTGCAAGGCATTTACCAACTATAATTAATTACTTTTATTATAATATCAACTTTATGAAATAATCTCAAATTTCTACAATTCCATACTCCCGAAGCAATTGACAAAAGTCTCGAAAGTAAGACCATATCATCATGTTGCATAATTTCATAGATTGAAGGATCAAATCTAAACATTTGGTTTAGAGAGAGACCGCACCCAAATCAAATCTACCCACCCAAATTTGACTAATAATTGGACATCTACGTAAGGCATGAAGGTTCTCCTCCACATCTTCCTTACAAAATCACATATACCATTAGTAATGATTTTCCTATGAAACAAATTATGTTTGGTAGGTAAAATTTCACCACATGCTCTCTATATGAAATTATTGAGCTTATTTGGAAGCTTAAGATTCCAAATACTTTTCCATAATAGATTATTATTTGACCATTAGAGCTAGCAACACCCTCCACGTCATCTTTAAAATTTAAAGCAACATGATAAGTTTTCATGATAACATTGAACAAACCATTTCTATTTAAACACAAAACTAAATGATCTTCACTCCTACATAAATATAATGGGATTTTCAGAATTTCAGCAGCCTTAATTAATAGGAATAAAAACACGTCTTTCCAAATCATGGCCATTCCACCCTTCTAAAGAAAATTCCATTAGCTCAGCAACTTGCGGATTTGGTGATAATGTATTACACTTGGTGAGAACTTCTTGCTATGAGAATTAGGTAACCAGTTATCATCACAAACTTTGATCCTATCCCCTTGTCCTATCCTCCATAAGCAACCTGATTGTCTTTTGGCTTCGCAAATACTTTTCCAAATAAAAGAAGGATTACAACCCAAATTTGAATGTAGAAAATCACACTGTGAAAAATATTTGGCTTTAAAAACTTTGTAAAATAAGGAATCAGTATTATGAGTAAGTCTCCATCCTTATTTTGCCAAGAGAGCCAAATTGAAAACCTCAAGATCCTTGACACTCACTCCTCTCCTGAACTTTGATACTCACTCCTCCCCTGAACTTTAAGATAAACAATTGATCCCAACTTTCCCAATTGACTTTTCTTTCGTCTCTTTGTTGACCCCACAAGAACGAACTTTGCAAATGTACTTTCTAACTCCCTACAAAAGCCTTTGAGCAAATTGAAATAACTCATAGTCTAGTTTGGAATAGCCTTCACAACTGCTTTTATGAGTATTTCTCAACCTGCCTATGATAGAAGCTTTCCCTTCCACCCCAGTAGTTCTACCCAGATTTTCTCCTTGATATCTCAAAAGGTGTGATGTTTTGATCTACCAACAAAAGAAGGCAAACCAAGATATTTATCATGATGTCTAACGGACTACACACCTCATATTTCTTTGATACTATTCACCTATCTAACCACAGTGTTTTGATTGAAAAACAACTCAGTTTTCTCCTTATTAAGTTGTTTCCTTGAAGCTACCTCATAAACTGATAAAATGCTATGAAGTTTCTCATATACAGCCTTCGATGCTTGGTAAAAAATAATACTATCATCTGTAAAGAATAAATGACTACTTGTAGCATACATGAATCCACCGTAATATTCCTTATAATTATGCTTCTTGTAGCATAAAAGATAAGACATCGACACATGACACAAATAGATAAGGAGAAAGTGGGCAACCCTTTGTTAGACCTCTTCTAAGCTCAATAGTAAAAGTTGGAGCACCATTAAGTAGAACTTGATAGGAGACTGAATTGATACATGCTCTGATGAGATTAACCCATATGGAGTTGAATATCAATTTCTACCTAACATGTTCAATAAAATTCCACTCTACTCTATCATAAGCCTTACTCATTTCAAGCTTAATGGACATGCAACCCTTTCTACCGCTTTTCCAGGTTCTAGGATCATGCACAGTTTCAAAAGCAATCAAGATAATATTTTCAATCAACCTTCCAGGTACAAAAAGCACATTAGGTATTTGAAATAACTTGAGGCAAGACTGACTTGAGTCTATTAGCAATCACCTTTATAATAATTTTATAGATTACATTACACAAGTTAATAAGTCTATAGTTAGTAATTCTCTCAGGGTTTCTCTTCTTGGGTATTAGCACAATGTATATATGATTAAGACCATGCGATATAGAGCCAGAATTTAAAAAATGCAAAATTGTGCAAGTAACATAATCTCCTACAATGTGCCAATAATTTTTAGAAAACAAAGGAGGTACACCAATTGGACCTAGAGCTTTTAGAGGTTGCATATGAAATAAGGTTTTCTTAACCTCCTCACAAGAAAACTCATGTAGAAGATTTGCATTCATTGAAGCAGTAAATTTTGGTTGGATAGAGATCATAAGAGCATAATTCATGTTACTTGGATTGGTCAAAGAAAACAAATTAGAAAAGTATTATCTACTGACTACTTCTATATTCTTCCATTCTCTTAAAGTTCCCCTATTATCCCGAATACTTTTAACAAATTTTCGACTCTGCCTCTCTGAAGCCTTACAATGAAATAATTTTGTGTTATGATTAGCCACACTTAACTAAGATACTCTTGATCTTTGTTTCCACATAAACTCTTTTTGTTCCATGAGTAGATTGATATCTTCCCTAACTGCTCTAATAGCTTAGGAAGGATGAGATGTTAGCTAACCCTCTTGAAATAAAGCTAGCTCTCTTCGCTTAGTAGCCAGCTCTTGTTTCATATTGAGAAACTGAGATCTAGTTCATTGGGTTAGCTTGCTTCAACAGTCTTTAATGGTATCAACCAGATTAAGCACATTCCAATAATCAACGTTAGGCCTCCAAACTATTGCAATTGTATCTTCATGTCATGATGCCCCTAGCCATATAGTTTTGAATCGAAATAGTTGTCTTGAAAATTAATATTACAATCCACTTGTTCAATGACCAATAACATACCACTATGATCAGAAATAGAAGTAACTAGATTCCTAACTATACATGAATGATACAACTCCAACCAATCCAGATTTCCCAAAATCGATCCAACCTCTCCTTTATTTTAGCAATACCTTCTCTCAAATTATTCCATGTAAATAAAGAACTGTCAATATCCAACCCTTTAAATATATAGTAGTCAAGAGTGTACATGAAATCTTGTATCTACTAAGCTGGTCATTCTCTACCTCCCACTTTCTCGGAGTTAGAGATAATATTATTAAAATCTCCAAAACATAACCAAGGCCCATCTTGAAAAATCTTTAAATGTTGCATAAGTCACCAAATTTATTTTCTATAACCGACCTCAGCATGACCATAAATCGCAATTATCTGCCAATCCAACGCTAGCTTGACATCTGGAACTCTTGTATCAAAATGATGTTTCGAATAAGATGACAAGATGAAGTTTACTTTTGTAACGTCCCAATAGAAGGCCCAAACCACATGACCCATACTCCAAAAGGACTAGTCAATGATATAATTGGAGCCTCATTGGAATCTTATAAAGAGTAAGAACTTCTCATTCTCAAGTAATGTGGGATCCTATACACCACCTAACTTTATCCTTATCATATGGGGATATCACAATCTACCCCCTTTAAATTCCTAACATCTTCGTCCGGCCTGTCCATTGTAGGTAGCACGGCTCGAGTCCCACATTTGCAGTTGAGATAAGCTCTGATGCCATTTGTAACACTCAAATGGAAGACCTAAACCACATAATCGATATTCCAAAAGGACTAGTCAATGATACAATTAGAGTCCCATTGAAACTTTATAAAGAGCAATAACTTCTCATTCCCAAGCAATGCAAGATCTTATATACCACCTACCCTTATCCTTATCATATAGGAGTATAACAACTTTTTTTTTGCCAAAATAACCAGATTCCACTGCTTTGTCCCTCACTAGTGATTGCTAGATAATCAGTAAAACCCAATTTATATTTTAGTCCTTCCATATATTGACTATTAGTCTTCATTTCCTTCACAAAAATGATATCGGGATCTTCCCTTCAGACTAAGTCACAAAGTGCATGAACTCTCCGAGGTTTTCAAAACCCTTTGAGATTTTCAACTCATGATTCTCATGGCTGTTGGTGGGGCTAAATTTCATCCTTTGATGATAAAATGGGAATCATCATCAAGAAACTTATGTTTCTTCAAATGGGAGTGGGAAAGAATTTCCTTAGTAGATTGCTCCTTGGGAGACCATTTAGTTGGCATCATCGTTGAATTGGCCTTCTTCCCTTTATGATGTGCTCCTTCAATCTTATGACGCCAAGCGCCTACTTAAGAAACAAAACTCTTAGATAAAGGCCTAACACTATTACCCAGTAAGTGAAAATTACCAGTTCAGTCATGGGCCTCTATCATGTTAGGATCTTGGCCTAGCACAAATGCATTAACTTTAGGCCCATTTATGGCTTGTAGAGATAAAGGTGTTTCTGTAGCCGTTATTTCTTTGAATTCAATCATTTGTCCCAAATGTCTAGTGTTTGTAACTTGCCTTTCCCTTTTAAATCTCTTAAAAAATGGCTACATTCTTAGCCGATAGCCACTTGTCGAATATGTAATTCAAATCATCTAAACAATGTTGGTTTATAGAGCCTAGTTTTGTTGGTGTGTCAGCTTAAGTTGATGACCTGACTCAACAATGATGCGTTATGTTTTTTAACAGATTTGCAAAGAGGCTTGGGTTGTTGAGTGCATGCTTAGATCCAAGCCTGAGTGAACATGACAAAGCCTTGTGGAGGTCCTGGGGGCAATTGAAAAAGCCTCGGGCAAAAAAAATGCCAAGAAGAAAGTTTGCTTGATATTCACACGACAGGTGACTCAAGCAAAACTCAGACAAAAAGTCCACTCGAGTCATGCTCAACGGGTCAGTTGAGTGAGCATTGGACAAAGAGATGCTATAATTATGCAGAAAAGTGAAACTTGGGTTTCTGTTGTGTGATGCTATAATTATGTACGTAATGAACAGTTTAGTACGTCTTGAGTGTTTTGAACAGTGAGATTTTGCTCCAAAGTGTATTTTGTGATTCATCTACAACTCTATAAACCTATAGACACAATGCCAAGCTACATTAATTTTATGTCATGTGATTAATTTGATTATGTTTGCTTTCATTTGTTTGTCATCGCTTTATTTTCACGACAAACGATTTGTCACATTGTCCATTTTTTCGATTGATGCATTGTGGACTCGAAAGCAATTCTCGAAAACATTCCCCTCAATTCACCTCAATTAATAGGTCATGACATAGTTGGTTTCTATTTAAATTAGGGTAATTTATGGTTTAGATTCATATTATTTCAATTAGATTCTTATTATTTACTATAAGTGACTTTTATTTTTCTAATATAACATTATCACTATCATCAATAATAACATTCACAAAGAGCAAAAACTAATCTACTTCATTAACAAATGTAAAACATATATACTAATTTACTCACAAATCTAATATAAAATTATAACTATCATCAATGAATATTAGATTGTTAGATGGTATAGTATGTAGTTACATAGTCTATAGTATAGTATATAGTAGTATATAGTATAGTATATAGTTAAGTATTATACTATATAGTATACTAATCTATATATACTTATATACTTATATAGGTATTCGAACAGAGTACAGGCCTCTTCAACTGAACCGGGATCATCGACACAAATGAATCGTCATATTTTATTCTTTCATGAATCCACGTGTTTGAATGAGATCGTACATAGTTCAAACAACTAAGACTTTGTTTGAATAGTGAATTTCTATTCAACTAAGTAAATTAAAATAAATATCTCGTTCAAACTGGAAAACAAGCGTTCAGACATGACAGCTCGACACAAAATATCCAGTTTGAATGTCAAGTTGTGTGATGCCCCCGACCTCCACGTACGGAAACTCAGGAATTGAGGTGTCCGGGATGATCACAACACGGGTCACGCATCCCATCACCACGTGACAAGTGTGTGCACAAGCAAAAGTGTACAATAAAAACAACGCAACGAAATGAGTTAAGTCAATCACTAAGTACCAGGATTGTTTAAATACAAGTTCACTTAACATAAGCATACCAAAAATATTACAAGTTTCCTGCAACAAAGTCATTACCAAAATACATAATTTAAAAGCAGGAAAATAATTTCCAACATATACAAGCAAGAGGCACCCAATCAATTCTTCGGCGGAGCCATATCCTTAGGCTCAGCCTCCTCATTATTTGTATCAAATTCTATGGTACCAAGAAACGGTACCGCAAGTAAGTAATCACCCAAACAGCACACAATATAAAAATACATTAAAGCAACAACATTATGCATGAACGTGATGGCATATGCTTGAGACCCAACACTCATCATTTCCCAAAATAACTAATTTTCCACGCATGCCAAAATCCCATTAGGTGCAAAACATTTCCCATCCATTAAAACAACCGCTATTTTTCCAGAAAATGGCTCAATAACCAATTATCAAAGCACTATAGGCTGGAATCATAAGCGGGGCTCTACCACCATCCCTACCGTGTGCACCGTAGGCGGAAATCACAGGCAGCACTCTACCACCATCCATGCTTACCACCATCTCTACCGCGTGTACCGTAGGTAGGAATCTCAGGCTGGACTCTACCACCGTCCCTGCTTACCATCATCCCTACCGCGTGCACCGTAGGTGAGAATCATAGGCAACTCTACCACCGTCTCTGCTTACCACCATCCCTACTGCGTGTACCGTAGGCGGGAATCACAGGCAGGACTCTACCACNGATTGTACATAGTTCAAACAACTAAGACTTTGTTTGAATAGTGAATTTCTATTCAACTAAGTAAATTAAAATAAATATCTCGTTCAAACTGGAAAACAAGCGTTCAGACATGACAGCTCGACACAAAATATCCAGTTTGAATGTCAAGTTGTGTGATGCCCCCGACCTCCACGTACGGAAACTCAGGAATTGAGGTGTCCGGGATGATCACAACACGGGTCACGCATCCCATCACCACGTGACAAGTGTGTGCACAAGCAAAAGTGTACAATAAAAACAACGCAACGAAATGAGTTAAGTCAATCACTAAGTACCAGGATTGTTTAAATACAAGTTCACTTAACATAAGCATACCAAAAATATTACAAGTTTCCTGCAACAAAGTCATTACCAAAATACATAATTTAAAAGCAGGAAAATAATTTCCAACATATACAAGCAAGAGGCATCCAATCAATCCTTCGGCAGAGCCATATCCTCAGGCTCAGCCTCCTCATTATCTGCATCAAATTCTACGGTACCAAGAAACGGTACCACAAGTAAGTAATCACCCAAACAGTACACAATATAAAAATACATTAAAGCAACAACATTATGCATGAACGTGATGACATATGCATGAGACCCAACACTCATCATTTCCCAAAATAACTAATTTTCCACGCATGCCAAAATCCCATTAGGCGCAAAACATTTCCTATCCATTAAAACAACTGCTATTTTTCAGAAAATGGCCCAATAACCAATTATCAGAGCACTATAGGCTGGAATCATAAGCGGGGCTCTACCACCATCCCTACCGTGTGCACCGTAGGCAAAAATCATAGGCAGCACTCTACCACCATCCGTGCTTACCACCATCCCTACCGCGTATACCGTATGTAGGAATCCCAGGCTGGACTCTACCACCGTCCCTGCTTACCATCATCCCTACCACGTGCACCGTAGGTGAGAATCATAGGCGGGACTCTACCACCGTCTCTGCTTACCACCATCCCTACTGCGTGTACCGTAGGCGGGAATCACTGGCGGGACTCTACCACTGTTCTTGCTTACCACCATCCCTACAACTCCATCTGTAGGCAGGAATCGCAGGTGCGACTCTACCACCATCCCTATCGGGTGCACCATAGGCAGGAATCACAGGCAGAACTCTATCACTGTCTTTGCTTACCACCATTCGTACAGTACCTCTGACTCAAACCATTCAATTCATTTGTTTTAAACATACCCAAAAATCATTTATTACATAAAATCCAGTTTCCATTTTACAATCATGAACATGTGTGCACTACGCAATGCATACAATAAGATACTAAAATATCCAACAACAACAAGTTCCAACATCAATCAATCATAAACACAACTCCGTCATCCAATCCAATTGACTCCTATACACAACGGACTCAGTCCGACACAATCAACCAATCACAAGTATTGTTAATACAAAAATTTATTTAAATCTTAAAGGTCATTTGAAAAATACTTATAGAGCTATCAAATAACTTCCGAAGGATCAATAAGTTACAAAAGGTGGCGGAAATGCAACGTCACAGTGCAAAATGTATTGTGGTCGTGGGTTACAAAATACCCAAATTTGAATGGGGACAAACAAAGACTAGGGAATGCTAGGGTAGGGCTTATGGGTGCTAGTGAAGCTAATGGAAGTGGTCGTTGGCTGTGGGTGGCAGCACAAATGGCGGTTGAAGGCCAAAAAGGCCAAAACAGAAAGTGGGTTGGCTTAGCATCACCGGTGATGGATTGGAGCTGGGGATGGGTGGTTTGGGATACTAGGTGGCCGGTGATGAAGTGGTGAAGAAATGGTGGTGCGATGGCAGTGCGAGGAGGCTAAGACCGCGCAGCTTGAAGCTGTGCGTGGAGGAACTAGACAGCACGAGAAGGGCTGAAAATGAAGGTGTGAGGTTGCTGGTTGATGGGGAGGAGAATGGGAGCAATGACGACTACAATGGGCAGTGCAAGGCAGAGCTGGAAGGAAAAGAGGCCATAGCTTCCAACCGTGCGTGGTGGCTAATAGCGGCATGGTTGGGGCTAAAAACGGAGGGGAATGTTCACCGGCCGGAGTGGAAGAAGGTGAGCTGGGTGGTGAGGACCACGCTGGCGAGCGGTGGCGTGATGGAGGAGAAGTTGAAAACGACGGAGAAGAGAGGAGAGAAGGGAGGCTCGCATGTAGGGAGAGAAGCAGGGGAGAGAAAGAGGGAAAAGAAAGAAGAAAACTGGAAAAGAAAAAGAGGAGAAAAAGAAAAAAGGGAAAAAGAAAAATGAATGGGAAAGAAATGAGATTCAAATCTCACAACTTGGGTCACAAAAATGATCCAACGAAAATTATTTTCAAAACAACAAGTTAAACAAAATAATTCAAATGTAGTGATTAAATAAAATAAAATAATAAAATCCAACAACACAATAATTTTAAAGCCCAAAAATAAACTAATTTAAATTAAAAAGAAATTTAAATACAAAACAATAATAAATAACAAGAAAACATATTAAAATAATTTTACAACTTAAAAATCATAAAATAATATCGCGAAAATTACCTTTAATTTAAAACAAGGAAACCACTAGTTACAATAATTTTAAAAAAAGCATTCAATAAAAATACAAGTAAAAATGGGATATCACAAGCTGTTCATATTTACACAAACTACCGTTTGAAGCCCCTTCTCTGTCGTACGAAATCACTCACCACCAACTCTACTGTATTTTGACCTTTTTCTGCCGTCTAACAGGTATGGTCCATCACACAATATCTCTATGTGCTTTAAATTTGGTTAAAATGAGTTGAAATGGGGGTCGGATTTCGAATCCAATCCGACCCATTTTTGGTGTTTTTCCAGCCGCTACACATGGCATTTGGCTATAGAAATGGAGTGAAGCCCCATGTTAATTTTTTTGCTTAAAACCAACAATTCTTGATGAATCATTGGTTTTCACATTCGATTTTGAATCAACTCAGCCATGGATCTTCAAAGCTATTCGAACAACGGCTTCAAAGCTGTTTAAATCAATGACTTCAAAGCTATTTGAACGAGCATTTGCCAAACAGACATTTTTGTGTTCAAATGTGAAAGAACGAATTCGACTATTAAAAACTGAGCTGATGAACCATTCAATATAGATTTTGCTCTTTGTTTGAAGTGAACATATATGCTACTTGATGGACATAGGATTTATACTATTTGAACCACATATTTATCCTTTTGAATCCGTATTAACCATCTGAACAAGTCCCAATTTTGTTCGAATGGGTATAAATTGTTCAAACATGGATCGATATTGTTTGAAGGATATTATTTGGCATTCGAATTAAATACCTAGTGGTTCGAATATAGTAGTTCCTGATCGAACATAGTAGTTTCTATTTGAACATCACAGTATATAATATAATTAGAACTTTTCATTTTTATTATATTTGTTTTTTATTTATTTTATGAACGGTGAATTAATGGCATACTGAGAAGAAAATGTGGAAGAGAAGGCAACCTAGCAGTGAAGCTAGTGAGATGAGGAGGCCAATATTGGTAGTGCAGGAGATCATTATAGAAAACTTCTGTGATTTTGTATTGGAAGGCTTGATTTGTCAGCAGAGGGGGGTGGCCTATCCTGACATAGTCAATGAGTTTTATCGCATGAGTCAAATGGAGGCTAATGAGGAATCGTTCTCATTCATTACTATCTCAGCAAACATTATCGTTGACTTTCTTGGGATCCCTCATGAGCTTGATGCATATCCTGCAGAACAATTGGCTACAGGGACAGATGGTGAAGATGCCATCAATGATGAGGCTTCAGTAGACGAAGGTCCCACTTATGATGAGATTCATCAGTTTATGCATGACGATTCGGCTCCTCCATATGATGGCAGAAGATGATCAAACAAGTTGACTGTATCACATTGTTTTGAATGCATAATTTGATAATCTCTTATAATATTGATCCAAAAAAATACAAGACTGACTTCAGCATCGAACAAGCTTGATTTATGTTACTGATAGCACGAGTAGTCTCGATTGATTTGACTTTATACTTCCTCATCCACATCCGATCTGAGTCATGGTATTTGAGTGAATGTAGTCTACCGTATGCATTGATGATCATATCTCTAATCTCCTAGTCCAATTGGGGGTTGATGTGCTAATGACATAACAAAGGCAACCATAGATCGGGCTCTATGATAAGATCACATTTAGCAAAAGTGAGGGCTACTTGCGGAAGGCTCGCATGAAGGTTCCAGTGGCATAAGATAGTGGCACAGAGCTTGATCCAGCTTCTACTGATGCCAGTGTTGATAGACAAGCTGTAGGGGCTACTACCACGGAGATGTGATTCCTGCTCAAGGAGCATCGCACACTTTTGATCCAGGGCATGGAGAGGATCATTGCACCCATCATGGTTCAACTGCAAGATATTGAGTGACGCATTACTGCGATCTCGGAGGACCTGGATAGTCTTACACAACAATTTTGAGTATTGGATCTGACTTTTTGTTTTGTATTAAACATTATCACTTTCATTACTATATTGTTCTTATTTGTTATATATAGTAGTTAGCTTGTTTCTTATAAAAAATCAATTTTCTTATTTTACTTACCAGTTAATAATATAAAAATTGACATTCTCTAGAATGCAATATTTTTTTAATTGCAAATTTCTATTTACCATAACACAAGTCATTAATGAATTTTTAAATTAATTATATAAATTCATAGGATGACATATATGATATATTTTGATTTACCATAAATAATAATTAATTTGTATATGTAGATTTTTCATTTTTTGAAAATGATAATTAATAGACTCAAATAATATTTATTTTTAAAATATTTGAATCTCTTTCAATAAATTTCTATAATTAAACTAATTTCGATTGTCTACACCACCGTTCAAACGACTCTTATGAGAATTCGAACGGTTTATAAGTCCATTTGAACGTAAAAGTACCGTTTAAACACTGTAGCAACCATCATCGCCAAATTTATTTATAACTTCCCCCTAGAAAATTAGTTCAAATGATTAAATATCGTGTTTGGATGGTTTCTAACTTTCTCCGGGCATAATTTTTCATACATTCCCACCACGTTTATTATTCGAACAATTATGTCAACATTCGAGCATAAATTACAATACTGTTCAAACGTGTATGGAAATATTTGAACCATATAACAATTGTCCCCGCCATATTTATTTATAACTTCCCACTAAAAATTAATTCGAATGATTAAAATCGCATTCAAAAGGCTTTTACCTATTCCTCAGCACAATTGTCCATACTTTCCTGACGCGACTATTATTCGAATAGTTTTGTAAATATTCGAACGTGAGTTACAACATGATTTTTTTAGACGTTATATGTCATCCCAGAAAGTCTAGTTCAAACAGATATTTATCTGTTCAAATGCGTAAAAAACTGCTTCCATATTTTGAGATGAAATTTAATTTTTGTCCCAAATAAGTATTTTTAGAGATAAAATTTATTTCATCTCTAAAAGATTTTGTCTCTAAAGATCAATTTTCTTGTAGGGATTTAAAGGAAGATAATACATACGAACTCAGAAAGATGCATAAGATATTGGTTTAAGGGAGAGCTGAAGACAACCATCATCTTTTGCCATATTCACCACCAAACATTTATCAAACATCCAAGGACCATTACACATCATGCACTCGTTCTTTACCACCTTCAACAAAAAAATTCCACAAAGAAGATATTTTGCACATGTCCTAGTTTGAAAAAATAGTGCTCAACCTGAAACTTTGTATTCAGTCCCAAACTATCTTGGCTAATAATCTCATTCTATTTCAATAAATTTATATAATTGAACTTATTCAATTGTCTACACCACCGTTCAAACGACTCTTATGAGAATTCAAACGGTTTATAACTCCATTTGAACATAAAAGTACCGTTTAAACGCTGTAGCAACCATCACCGCCAAATTTATTTATAACTTCCCCCTAGAAAATTAGTTCAAATGATTAAATATCGTGTTTGGACAGTCTCTAACTTTCTCCGGGCATAATTGTTGATACATTCCCACCACGTTTATTATTCGAACAATTATGTCAACATTCGAGCATAAATTACAATAATGTTCAAATGTGTATGGAAATATTTGAACCAGATAACAACTGTCCCCGCCATATTTATTTATAACTTCCCACCAAAAATTCATTCGAATGATTAAAATCGCATTCAAAAGGCTTCTACCTATTCCTCAGCACAATTGTCTATACTTTCCTACCGCGACTATTATTCGAACAGTTTTGTAAATATTCGAACGTGAGTTACAACATGATTTTTTTAGACGTTATATGTCATCCCATAAAGTCTAGTTCGAATAGAGATTTATCTGTTCAAATGCGTAAAAAACTGCTTCCATATTTTGAGATGAAATTTAATTTTTGTCCCTAATAAGTATTTTTAGAGAAAATTTATTTCATAAAAAAATTTATTTCATCTCTAAAAGATTTTGTCTCTAAAGATCAATTTTCTTGTAGGGATTTAAAGGAAGATAATACATACGAACTCAGAAAGATGCATAAGATATTGGTTTAAGGGAGAGCTGAAGACAACCATCATCTTTTGCCATATTCACCACCAAACATTTATCAAACATCCAAGGACCATTACACATCATGCACTCGTTCTTTACCACCTTCAACAAAAAAATTCCACAAAGAAGATATTTTGCACATGTCCTAGTTTGAAAAAATAGTGCTCAACCTGAAACTTTGTATTCAGTCCCAAACTATCTTGGCTAATAATCTCATTCTATTCCATTTTTTACAACGATTGATAAAGACGTCCACCGTTATGAGATGTCTTCATCCATGAATGAGAAAAAACAAACTAAACAACCCTAGTGGATGGGTATGAAAGCGTTGTATAGACAGTCGACAAGAAAAAAGACTCATATCGCAGAGTGAGAGAGATCATGCTGAGTACTCACATGGTCTTATACGTGTATATTTAAGCCTTTCTACTCATGGTATTTTTATAATCAAAATTGCTTTGGAGGGGTCATGACCGTTTTAGACCATAGAGCAGCAGCCAATAACACACTGGCATTTCAGAAGTATACAATATAAAATTATGAGGATGACTACATCAGATTATTACCTAAAATGCCCTACATATTTTCCTTTCCTTCTCTTTGTTGCTACCTGCTGTGTCGCTACCTAAGTTTTCAGTGAATCACCTCCTCCATGTAGCTGCCGCCAATCACTGCCCAAAGACTAGGCTACTGCACCTCCACAAGCCACGAAAACCCACGTTCAGTGGTTTCTCCATGCCTCCTTCCATAACCACTGATTTCTCCATGCCTCCTTCCATAACCACTGATTCTCGTGATGGCCACCAAAGCCCACACCCAACACCCAATATCGCGTAGCACAGCTGAAACCTCCACCCTACACCACCATGTCGCCATCGTGAGACTCTCCCTGCAGACCATTACCACCCAGTTGTACCACCACAAAGCCTCTATTCCCCCACACAAAAATAAAGCTTGTGTTCTCCGCTGTGAGCCACAACCTTGTTGCCCAAGTTCTCAACCTCGAAGCCACGGTGGAACAAGTGCGAACCACCTTGATAGGCCATAGAAACCGCATCAACTAGTTAATTTTTGGTGAAACCACAGCCGACATCTACTATTTACCAATACTCGATGAACCTTAAACCTTAAAAATTAGTATACAAAATCAAAGAGAAAACAAAAAAGAAAACAAAAGGCCTCGGTGGGTGAGTTTGATGAGAGAGAGATGAGGGTGAGGGTAGAGATCTAGCTTTGGTGGGAAAGAGGCGAGGGTTGGATAGAGATGCTTCGGTGTGGTGCGGACACATGCTGGGTATAATGGGTGGGCTACATGGCAGGAGCACATTGGAAGCTATTTTCAACCTTTTAATAGACTGACCAGTCAGAAGTTATTATGTTTTATAATTACATGCATGGTTTTACACTATTTAAGAGAAAAAAAATTATACTTATCATCCTCACACCATACACCATATACCACACATAATTTTTTACTTTTTTTTTTTCCCTTAACAAATGTATAGTGTATGCATGATGTATAGAATAACTCAATTAATTTAGGAGAAATAAAATCAAAAAAATTTAAAAATAAATAAAAATAAGTGTAGTGTGTGATGTGTGAGATGATGAGTAGTAAAAGTCGAGAAAGAAATAGTGAATACAGGTTCTTATTTAATTAATAATCTTCCAATAGCAACGCGCACGAAACATTATTATTATAACTACATAAGAGGCAAAATTAAATGCAGAAGGGGGTCCCAAAAGACTCCATTATTAGTGATGCTTCATGTGATGGAAGGCTAGCTAATAATTATCATGAAAAGCGCATATAGCTAGTCAGTCTCACCCTCAAACACCCTGTGCGCTTGACATTGTGATCAAGGCCTGGCAGCCACATCATGTGTTAGATCTTACATCCCGCAAGCAGTATCCATCAATTTTTTCTTCTCGACGGTGGTTGTGTCTAGCTACTTCCCCATATTCTAATTCCTTTTAATTGAAGTTTATCTTGGCATCTTTTTTATTATTATTTTTTTTTATTTTTTATTTTATTATTAAAGAAGAGTTGGCATCTTTCTTCCCATTAATGACTCCTTATATCAAAAGTAAAAGAATCATGCTACTTTCCCAGAAACCTTTAACGATAATTACTTTAATTTTCACATCAGAAATGTGTTGATGATCAGTGTCTCAATAAAGAATTAAGTTTGAAAATTAACCCATAATATGTGTGTAACTGATCTTTATCAACAGTACTTTTTTTTTTTTTATAGAAGAGATGAGATCACATGTCTAAGAGTGATTCCGGCCCATTTTTATTAGAAAAAACCTCACTTATAATGGAGGAATACCATGACAACATCCACGATCTACAGGATTTACAAATATTAATACTTTTGTATATATTAATATTCAAATACAGAATACCTCTCTGATCATGCTGATGATCTGCACAGAGTAGAAAACATTAATCCCAAAACCTGTAATTGCTTTTCTACAAAGAGGAAGTTGCTCAAACTCAAAGGGCTTATGATCATCAGGCACCATATAAAGCAATAAGTCAAAAGTTTTAAAGAAGTGGTTAGTAGTTTCAAAAGTAGGCGCCTTTGCCAAGTATGATTCCGCCTTTAATTTTCGCTCAACAATGACCATATATATATATGTGTGTGTGTGTGTGTGTGTGACATATTGACATGCAGTATATTATATACACATGACTTTAATAGTGGGAGTTATAATTGTTTCTGTTCCCATGCACCCACCTTTAGCTTGACTGATTGAGATTGAGATATTAAAAAAAAAAAAGTACCTCTGGCATCCATTAGCTAACAGATACTAAAGTTATTACGCAGACAAAGATAAATATATATATATATATATATATATAGGCTTCTATTTTTATGGTTCTAAATGATCGTTCATGAGCATGTCTGTTCCAACCACATTTTTTCGATCCTTTTATATCTCATCCAAATAAGTCTAAAAGTAGTGTATCCTAGTCGCCAAACATCTCACCTATAATACATATTGGTAATCATGTTTCTTATGAAATACGCGTATGCATGTCGGCAATTATATATGCTAGCAGCTTGCTCGATCCAATATTGAATGCAGAGGTCAATGCATGCAGCACGAACGTCGTACCTCTTGGAAATTTGCGCTTATATATATCATGGCTAATATCAGCAATGGTCCCGAATGCTTATGGTGATAATTTTCTGTATTGAACCTTGGATATTGTTTCTCTCCTATAATTACTTTGGAGCCTTCCCCTGAGATAAATAAATATATTCTCAATTAGAATAAGCTTAACTAGTTGAAACTAACACATGCATAAAGCCCTCGCACTAGCCATTTTAATTTTACAATACAAAGAACCAAAAACTCAGTATACTTGTTGATCGACTCTCTAAAGTCCGTTTAATTAGCCAGCGACTATCCGATCTAACAGCCATCTGTTAACACTTCAAAAAAGATTCCTTCAAATTCTTGCTTGAATATGAATAAGTGGACCATACAACATTTATTGTTGACCTTATGGGTTTTTCGTACATTGCTTAATGTTCAAATTTTTTTGCAAAACCCACTCCATCATATGTGTATCTTTCTAATTCTCTCAATTGAAACTTCAAATCCAGATAAGAACTTAGAGGGGTCATCTCTCTCTCTCTCTCTCTCTCTCTCTCTCTCTCTCTCTCTCTCTGTGATCTCTACATATATATCTACAGTTATTCCGTATTCATGCCCCTTTTTGACTTCTTATTTTCCCCTAATTCGCTTAATATATAACGTGGAAAATTGGCGATTTTATATATTATATTAGCATACACATAGAAACTACGAAAATGAGTTTTGTACGTCCCATTGATGGTGTCTGAGCCCTGCATGCGGGCATTCCTGATTGATTAATTCCTTGTTAATCAAACCCCAAGAAACACGTTCTACATTTCGTGTTTAATTAAGATCAGTCTAGACATGTAAAGTAATACAGCCTTTTAATTTCAATGCATAAAATAGTGCCATGCATGCATTAATTTATGCTTAAATATTTGTCCTATATATTGATGGCCGCTTCTGCTTGTAATTGAATACAAAGGCACGAAAACAAGCTCATGTGGTCCTGTACTATAAGAAAAATGATCATTTTTTACAGATTATTTGCAATAAGAATAATAATTTACGACCAAAAAGATTGGTTATTTTCACAAAAAATAACTGCTACAATTGTGCAGTTTTCTTATAATGCTGCTAATTAAGGACATGGAAAAACTGGATTCTAGTATTTGGTGTACTCATTTATTATCGGAGATCAATGGATTTTCTCTAACTAATAACATATGATATACTTTTTTTCGGTAGGTTTAGAAAGAGAAGCTCTGACTTCTCTCTAGAATACAAAACTTTCCGTTCAGTTCTGCCGGAGAGGAAGGTGTGAGTCTCGGCTCCACCTTCCTCTTCATTTCGCTTTCCTTTTCAGTTCCTTTTCTGCTACCTATATGTAAATATGCTTAAATGATAGTTTTTTTTCACCGGTTTGGATTTTCTCAGATTTGCAGCTTTCTGGCCATGAACAGTAGACACGTGCCACACACAGACGTTCGCCTCCTGCCGATCTACTGGAACGACGCGGAACCTCGCCCTTTATGTCGGCAAGTGACTCTCACACGCGGCTTGTTTCCGCGCGTGGCCTTCACGCGCCGCTACGCTTCGACACCTCTGCCGGGTACACGCGCCGTACCAGCAGATCCGCCAGCCTCGATCCTTCAGATTGGCTTGACCCTTCCTCATTTCCACTGGTGCGTGGTCCTCACGTGCCACTCCAAAGGCGCGGTTTTACTTTTCAGTCACTGCATATCTGTCCATCCGATGCTAGTCTATTTGGGTTATTGCTTTCCCTAACCGGTGATCTTGTGAAAGAGACTAAGGACCTCACCAACAACTATCTCAAGACTTTCAACTACAGTGCTTCCGCTTGCATTGCTTCTAGCAGTGGCTTACCTTCAAAACGTCTTTTAAAACGATACCCTTTTTGTAGGGTTTGGGTAGAGCCTAAGAAATTAGTCTCAAAACTCACATTTTTTTCTTTTTCCACCTCGCTCGTATTGTGGTTGTTGTTTTGGAGAATTTGTTGGGGAACTTCATCCTCTCTAACTTATATCATCTTTTATTTTAATGAAATATGCTGCATTAGAAAAAAAAATGATATTATTTATAAAAAAATAAAAATAATTGGGACTGAATAGCAACGGTATAAAGGTGTTTAGCATTAGATTTTTTTTTTTTTTAAAAAAAAATTACTCATTTTCTTACTCTAAATCCAAAAAATATTTACAAAGAAATATTTCAAAAATACTTTTTATTAAATTTTTTTTCCTAGATTTTCATAAAAGAAAAAACTCAAACATGTTTCACAAAATTCAAAACAATTTTTACAACAATTTTCTTTCCAAATATATTTTATATGGTCCCATCGCTTTTCCAAACCCCAATGTAGGCGTATCTAAAAATATGAGAAATGCCCAAATGAACCGATAGTATAATACACCGATTGTGTATTTCGTGTATTTTTAATATTTCCAAACCGAACGTTTCTCTACCTCTCCCGATGCATATTTTCTATTCATTAATAAATTTATATTTTGCATGAAAAATATATTTACATATATACTGTAAAGTGAATTGGGTGGGAGAACAAGAGTCAAAGGCAGTTAAAACCAAGCTCATCTTTTAACTTTCCAGTACTCTCCGTGAAGTCCTGAACCATCCGATCATACCCCCTCAATTCCTCGTTTTCTTTTCCAATAACACTGGAGCAGCTAGCAGACATCGATCCAAAAAAGAATGAAAGAAAAACACTACAAGATTGAGATCGAGCTGCAACCGAAGCAGTGAATTTCAAGTCTCCACGCATCTTCTTTTACCATAAAACACACAACTTTCCCAGCTTTTCTTTATCCCTTTTGTTTTTTTCTTAAACAACCATGTGTTGCTTCTTGTAGCCTCAACCCCAGTTCTGAGATCCTCACAGTACTAGGACTCACGGCCATGGAATTCAATCTTGAAAACCCGTTGACTAATTTCCACGAACCCAACTCCGACACAATCGCTTCTCTCTTCCTTATTGAATGTGATCACATGCCATTAGAAAACTACTTTCAGAGTCTCCAACCCAACGGTTTTGATATTTCTGTTCGACATGAAATCATTTCTGAAATTTCAATGGTATATTCATTCTTTTGCTCGTGTTAATTTGTTGTGATATCTTTACCTTTTTATAGTAAGAGAAGAGGAAAACGTACAGTGTTTGAATTTTTGTAGGATATATATATATATTTTGTTGGAAATCTATATACTTCATCTTCATGTTCTTCAAAAAACCAAAAGCATTTGTTTTTTTATGGTACTGATCTATGTTTGTTTTTTCCAGTTCTGTTGCAGGTTCGATCCGCTCTTATCGTACCTTGCCGTTAATTATCTTGATCGGTTCTTGTCTTGCCAAGGGATGCGGGTAAAGAAACTTAATTACATTCTGGTGAAACAGTTTTTCATCTGTCTTTAATTATTGTACTATATTTTTTATGTTTGGTTTTTTCAAAATGGATAATGATACACTTACTACTGTTTTACCACTATTTTACCACTTGTAATGTATTTGTTTTTTCTTTATTTTCTTTTAAGTATTTTTTTAATATATTAAATCATTAAAAAAAATTTTAAAAATATACAATTTTATTAATAATTACTTTTTTAATCATTAAGTAAAAGAAAATTTTTTAAAAAATTAAAACAGTTGTAAAGTGGTGGTAGAATAGTGGTAAGGCTATCATTATTCTTTCAAAATTATAGCAGCTTGAAAGTAGATATTTGTGAGTGTATATTTATTATTTATAGCTTTTGGAAGCTTTAAAAAAAACATGTCGTATTGATTTTTTTTCTAGTGTTTTTTTTTTTTTTGGGAACAAAAAAGGTATTTTCTGGAAGGAAAAATATAGTTGCAAGCACAATTGTATACTAATCTGTGTACCAATGTGATATGATTGGTCAAAAAGTAGATTTTATTAAAAACAATGTTAATTTAAATTTTAAGTATGAATAAATCAGTATTGGTACACAGATTAATACGCAACTATACTTGTATGTAGCAAAACTCTTTCTAGAATGCCAACGTATATAAATGGCACATTACTTGCATTATTTAAGGGTTCAATTGCTTTGATATATTCTAAGAATGATTTTGTTATAACAGCAACCAAAGCCATGGATCGGAAGTCTTCTTGCTATCTCCTGCATTTCTCTAGCTGCCAAGATGATGAAAGCAGAGGTTTCCCTTGTTGATTTTCAGGTAAATCTACATGCCAACATAATGTAAACCAAATAATTGATGAAAAACTTTCAATATTCGGAAAAGCTTATCTAACCCTTTTTGTTTTTTGGTTTTTTGTTTGGAATAGGGTGATGGAGGTTTTATTTTTGACCCACAAACAATAGAGAGAATGGAGATCCTCATCTTGGGAGCTCTAAAATGGCGAATGCGTTCAATCACACCCTTTTCTTTCATTTCTTATTACATATCTTTGTTCCAACTTCAAGACCCACCATTGTGGCAGTCTCTCAAAGCACGAGCTACTGACATCATAATCAAATCTCAAAATGGTACGTACCCATAAAAGAAATATTCACAAAAAGAAAAGTCAACATGCCATTGGCATTGGGCTCTTCTCCTCTGATTCAACTAACAAATCTTATTTCGTTATCAGATATCGAGCTTTTGAAGTTCAAGCCTTCTATTATTGCTGCATCAGCGCTTCTTTACGCTGCTCATGAATTATTACCCTTGCAATATCCGTTCTTCAGAAAAGCAATATTTTGTTGTTCATATGTAAATAAAGTAAATATTCTCTCATCCTTTCCAAATTTTCTTTTCATTTTGGTAAATTTGGTCAGCATTTTGAAACTAATTCTCGCTTTCAAAGATTCTTCAAAAGCATTCCAGCAAGATGGAAACATGCTCTATAAAGTTAACAAAGTGATGATCATGCTCTTTTCTCCGATGTTTTCACTATAAAAATGGTATAAAATCGTTGCAGGAAAACTTGTGGCAATGCTGCAATGCAATGCAGGACATAGTGATGGATGGGTACGTGTCAGTGTTCGATCTGGCATCGAGCTCAATCACACCGGTTAGTGTGTTAGAGCAGCAGTTTTCAAGCTCCGAATATGGAGTAACCAATGGCACAACTCCAACCACTACCATTAGATCAGCAGAGATGAGGGACGTCAAGAGGAGGAAAATCATTAATTACTGTGACAATCTCACGGTCCAGGTTAATTTTTCGGATTCAACAATGCTGAGGAAAGCCCGATTCCAGAGTTAATTTACTGTTTCTGTACTAGAAAGTAACAGTACCTGCTTCGAGTAACAAACAGAAAGTGAGAAAGAAAAAGGGTCAAAATCACTGCTGTATTATCTCTGCATGGCCCATTTCTTTGGCTAAAACAGATCATTGATGAGGAAAGAAAGAAAGAAAGAAAGAAAGAAGGAGAATTTTTGTTTTTCTAGGGACCAAACAAAAGACAAAACATAACTTTGAATTGTATGGTTGAATTTTTAGTATCTGTTTTGGCCTTAGTGTGGTTGTTAGCTTGTGTTAGTTTCTGGAAAAGGAATAATAATATTGACAGCAAAAATATATTGTCCTTCGACAAACGAATTTTGTATTGCAGAAAAGATAAAGAAAAATATATTTACAGTCTTCAAATAAATAAATACCGTGTAATCTTTAAAAAAAATGATTAAATACGAAACTTACATTAAAATAAATGAATTTTTTAATAGTAAATCTCTTTTTTCTTTTAAAATAATTAAAATTATGCAATGTTTTATGCAATCCAAGACTATATGTAATATTTCTTTCAAAATAAATCTTACTTCTTTTCAAAATAATTAAAATTGTGCAGTATTGTTTATACAATCACGAGTATACGTAGTATTACTAAAGTGGAATATTCACACTCAGACATAATTTTACATGTTTGGCAACGTATATACATTCACAGAACTGCGAAGAATTTTATTTAAAGTAATAATATAAAATAAAGTACAACGACGACACAAAGATTTAATACAATATATAATAAACCTAATTAGCAAGTCAGATGGGATTAATTGCCAACATACTTCTTCCCAGCATTTTTCTAAAGACTCACTCTCTAATCTTGTGAAAATTTTTAATCTTTTAATGGATTGGTGCAAACCCATCGATGGTCCCCTGCCTAATGAGATATCATTATCGAAGATATAATCTGGAGATCTCTGTTCCTGTACCTGGAAGATGAAAGCAACCGCACATGGGGATTTTGGACCACTAGATGAGTTCTCTCTCTCTTACAAGTCAAGGTTGAATATTCAAAAACTTTATATTGTGGCTCTCCATGAATGGTGGACAAGGTGCCACCCACATGGCCTATTAAGTGCATCTTAGGTATTATTATTTAAAGATCCATAATTTAATTTACCACCAAAAATTAATCTCATTAAAAACTTTAGTAAAAAAAATTACACAAGAGTAAATTCACAAATTGATATGACTTAATATAATACGTCAGATTGTAAAATTAGTTTATTATAAAATGAATCTAACAGATTCTAGAAAGTTACATCAATTTATTTTCAGTGTGAAACTGACTACTTGGATAAGGTAAAATCTTTATTACTCCTGTTGTATATGAAAAATTCTGCTTAATAGAAGAACTTGTTGTATATACGTATATTACCATGGTGCTATTTCCATTCGATGAAGGTATCCTGCAAATTGTTTAATTCAAGTGTTTTCTACAATTAGAAAAAAATTAGACACAATATGTGAATTAATTTCATTACGTTAAATCGGCCTAACTGTGAATAATGTATACCCCAATTAATATTAAATAAAAAAGAATCTAAATATTGTGTTTATCGTTTCACATTTGGAATTTTTAGATTCAATTGAGATTAACTTAATTCAATTTAATTACTAAACTCATCTTAATTCAAAAGCTCTTTATACACGAGTTCTACAACTTTTTTCAATTCACCGCATCTTTACACATAGGACCTATAATTTTTTTTTTAATTTATTAGGTAAATTTCATAAAACTCACTCTATCATTTCAATTCACTACTATTTATAAAGAATTTATATCATCTCAACTCATCAGCTAAACATCTAAATAGGACTATTACGTGATTATTATGTTTATTACTTGTTTTTTTATTCGGTTCCTACCACTTGGAGGTTGCTTTGGCCTGATTTAATAATGCAAACTAATGTGGAGTAATTTTTTTTTGGTAGATTTTCCCGATCCCACAAATCTGAAACCCAGCTCTTTACCACCCAAGAGCTAGGCCCGGGAGACTTTTACATTTACCATTATCGACAAGGTAATGTGACGTCGCGTACGGCTAGACGCTTTAAATGAATATATCGACATCTCTCTAATTACTGGATTAAAGTTCTTCATTTTATACACTTTTTATTTATTTGGATTTTTCTTATAAAATAAATATAGTACTAGCTTTATAGACGTTTTATAAAAATAAATTTATAAATTAATTTAAATTCATATGATATGTGTTAGATCTATTTTATAATAAAAATAATTTTAAAATTTAATATACCACGTCGAGTTATGTCAAATTATAAATTTACTTTTGTGAAATCTTTTTATAAATAAAACATTTCACTTTCTGCTATGCCAAATTGCAGTTTAAGCCAACAACTTTTGCTACATGCATTGAGGCAACGTCACACTTTCACAGATGTGAACATCTGACTATATATATCTATATTTAATGAAAGCTTTTGATTTACATAATTACAATGAGCTTGATTTTACAAGCTAAAACAATGTCGTAATTTCCCAATATGACCACAATTAGCGAGACAAAATCCAACCTTCCGAAAGGACATATGGTGGTAAAGAAAGTTCGAGTGGGACCACGATTAATTATAACATCTGCCTTACCAATTTTCATCCTCCACTGAACAGTACTAAACATGAAATAAACAGGGACAGAGATTGTAAAAGAGTTGTTTGGATTGGAGAAGTTTCTTGCTTTCGGTGGTTCTCTTACAAGCTGCGCGCTAGGCCGTGCTAGCCATGCAACACATGCAGTGCAATTAAGTTCTGGTTCCCCCGCTGCCCCCCACGCAGTACTGATCAGTCACATGTAACCTGAGAGAGAGAGAGAGAGAGAGAGAGAGAGAGTACAGGTCACAATGATATGCCTCCAAAACTCATAAATGTGAGGGTGGCTAATCGTCTCTATATATGTTCCAGAGGTTTAACTTGTGCGACGTGCAGAGCTTTAAAGCACCGCACGCTAGCTTGGCTTAAATGTATGGGTGGCGCTTTGTCTCCTAGTTGTAGGAATTGGTTGATGTAGGGGGAGGAACTTGCCAGTTTAACACCTCTCTATTGTCCTCTGTACATTGCTTGAGGAATGAGGACAAGGATTGCTAGCCACCCGTCACAGATAACACTTCTTTCGTTTAAAAAAATCCATTTAAAAATATACTCGTTGACAAAGCGATCACATTATTGATATTATAATTAATAGAACTCGTTTCCACTTAGTTGTATGGGCTGTGACTCGATCAGCCAGAGGTTCACGAAACACTGCAAACTGAAGTTTGATAAGGGCCCATGCATGTACTCCTATAATATGAGTTTCGTTGATTATGGACCTTGGCTCTAACCTAGCTTGTGGGTTTTGTGACTTTTTTCCAAGTTCGATTGGGTCCTTCTCTTTCAGTCTAGAGAGCATGTCTCTTCGTGATGGTGTCCATTTGTACCAAAGTTGTTTAGTCACAATGGAGCACATTACAAATCTTAGAACACCGAGCCGAACAGACTTAGCCCGCGCCCATCGCCCTCCCAAAGGTAAAAATGGAGTGTGCAAAACTTCCGTAGGCTCCGATTTTAGCTGATATGCGCTCCGACTACAACTTTAATAAAGTTAAAAAAGTCAGATTTTGAAATTAGAGCCGCGCCATAAATAATATTTAGAGTCGGAGTTACAGTTCAGAAGTTGGCTTTTTGACTCCACTAGAGTTAAAGCCCACCCTTAAGTAAAATGAAGTTTATACCGAAATTCACATCTTTTTTTGTTGCAAAAAATTATTTGAAGTTCTTTAAATTCTAAATCAACACATCAAATTGATTAAGATGAATAAATGAGTAGATACTATCTATTTATGCTTTGAAAAAAACATGTCAAAACGATTTTTCAACTAGATATAAGCTTAACTTGTTTCGGTCACATTTTAGTTTTCCAAATGATAAATATAAAAGAATAATGTTAGATACAAGTTCTAAATAGATAAATATCGCAAGTCCTTTCTAAAAAAATGAATATTGTTAAGAAATAATAGAATGTTTTACAATTTTCACGATTAAGTCCATTTTTTTAACCAAGAGGGGCTGCGCATAGGTTTGGTAAATTTGTTTCGAAGTTCAATTGGTCATTCATTCTATCTCTCAATTAAACTTTTTACTCCCCATGATTGTAAAAACGATCAAATCGGTCCCTTCATTAAATTTATTTTAGTAAAGAGAAATGTTATTTATCATCCTCACACTACATATTAATATGTAATTTGTCATTTTTCTTTTTTTATTTAAATACACATATTTACATATCAATATATGTGAATTTAAATAGAAGGACAAAAATAATAAATCACATACTAGTATGTAGTGTAGGGAATGATATGTATAAATTTTATTTAGTACTAAATCTTTACAGATGTCACGTCAACTCCAATAAAAATTCGACATGGGACATTTGATATGCAAAGTATGTGCCGTGCGTATAAACGATTAGGCTTAGTTTGAATGCAAAAAAGGTTTCATCTCATCTTATTTCATCATTATAATTTTTTTAAATTTTTACATAAAATATAATAAACAATTATAATATTAAAAAATAATATTTTAACAAAATTTTATTTAACTTTTAACTTTCATATAAAATCATTTCATTTCACTATCTAAACTACACCTTAAACATAGTTAAACTGATATTAGAAAAAGCAAAAACTTCTTTCGAAATGTCCAAAAATTAAAAAAAGGGGATCATGTATAATTTTTTGTGAACATAAATTTGTGATCGATTATTAAACGATATAATTCATGTAAAACTTGGCTCAACTCCTGATCGAAAGCTTGTGTATAAATTCGAACAGTTTCATATTTGTCGTTTCTTACAGTATTATCTTCATACCTATAATGAGAATATTAAAATATTTAAAGAGATTAGAGTAAATCATCTTACTTGAATTCTTATGAATCTAATTAATGATATATATAGAGCATTGATAATGATATAATTAGCAAAAAGTCAAAATTTGGTTCTCAAAAACTTTAGATAAAATTATAAAATACAATATAAATAATCTATTCTATCTAAATAAACAGCTTGTGATGGAAACAAGGTCGAATATTAAACATGCTGTTTATAAGCATAAAATTTAACTCAATAAAAAGTTTGAATTCGACTCATGTTCGAATAAAAATTAAATAAAAGAAGCTTGACCACCCACTACTCACTCGAATTCGATTGATTTTCACCCTAGTCGGTGGGATTGAGGATGAGGTGGTACGTTTGAGTTACTCTCTATACATGTTTAGTAACAATAAATGAGAATGAGATGATACTTTACAACAAAAGAAAATATATTTAATTTATTTTTTTTGAACAAAATTTATTCAGCATCATATTTTTCATTATCCTCTCATTATTCCATGACGTGGCATTAGATGATTGGTTCATTAGTGAAATATAATAAATAATCTATAATTATCTAATGTCATGTTATGGGATGACGAGAGGACGATAAGAATTAGAATAATAAATAATAAAATATATATATTTTTTTACTTATAAAAAAATAAAACTCTTTTGAATAGGAAGCACTTAGGATTTATAAAGAAGAATAAAAATGGGAAAAAAAGATGCAAACATGAAGGGATTACTAGTCAAGGCCGAGCTATGTGGGCCAGGCCTTGCTGTTACTTACAGGGCCCATTTTGACAACTCAAGGCATTAATGGAACATTTTTCCTTATAATCTCACTTCCAACTTCAAATCTAGAGACCTTTTTCGAAGTTGACCTGATCTCTTTGGCGTCCATAGTAAGGCAATTAACATAAGCAAGTTAGTCAACAATGTTTTTATGTTCTTTCTCACTCTTTTTTTGCCTCTTCTGTTGAACGAAGTTTTATAAAGCCCTAGCTTCTCCTGCATGGTGTCGGCTTCTGTAAGGATGTTAACTTCCAAGTCTTCCATGTCTGTCTGAAAGAAGGTCGACGTATCTAGCTACGATGTTAACTTCTTGATCATGAAAACATAAATATATGCTAATTATGCAGCAAACAACGATATTAATACAAAAATTAACATATTAATCTGATGCATTATAATGATCTGTGACCAGCACTTGAAAATTCTCACACTTGCAGTACTAGTACGTTCTTGGTCAGATGGAGATTATTGTCTTTCTGCATTGCATTCTTAAGAATACTTTGATCTTCAAAGTAAAAATAAAAAAGATCATGTATTTTTTAAAAAGTTGAACAGAAAAAGAAGATCATGTGAACGCCCATCCTCCTGCATGCATGGATGTATGCAAACCCTTCCGTGTTCAAGTCAAGGCGACAGTACAGCGTGTACAAGGGATTATTAAGACCCTGTGTTAAAGTCAAGGCGACAGTACAGTCCTTTTAGTCACACTGTATATTTTCTTCTGTAAACATGAACGCATTTATGTTTGGGGGCATATTACGTACCTGATATTCAAAGGACCGAGTTACATCAATTTCATGTGAAATCTCTGTCTCTGTGGGGTGCGCTTTCCAGCTTCTATATCTACATTTTCAACTTTGAATAAGAGCTGTGCATACACAAAAGTAAACCACAAACTGAACACATGACTTTATGTATTCCGTTCGATTTATTTTATAATATAAAATATTACATCAAATTATGTTATAAGTTTGTGGGTTTCTAGTTGTGTAATCATGGCTAAAATCGCTTTCAAAAAATGTTATGCTTAGCAATTTGACTTTTTGAGAATGTATCTAAACTTAGGTTCGGAAATAGTCAATGAGATTCGTGTTATATATATATATATATATATATTAATCTTATGCATTACTATAAAAAAATACATTCTTATGCATGAGTTATTTATTTTTCTTAATATCTTTATTAAGCATAAATAACATAAAATAAAACTTCTATAAATAAAAAAATATTATCAATGCTGTTTTTATCCAATTTAAAAACCAAATCTATAGATGATGAAAACGAGGAATATTAATCCCACAGATCATCCTTAGAAGAGAATAAAAATTGTCAAGAAGAGAATATGATATAAATTTCAATAATAAGCATTGGATCGAATTCTCTTAACTAAAATACATTCAAAGATTAAAATATTCTTCTAAGATGCCTATAAATTCTTAAAAAGAAAACCCATGAGCCAAACGATCCAATACGCTGAAATTATATTATATAGTCTTAATTATTTTTTTACAGTACCGTACCAATTTTCGGCGAAGCTGTCTACTTATCTAAGGCTTGGGTAGTCCGATGACTTTGGGTCAACACGAATGCATGCATTGAGATTTTGATGCATGACGTATGACGTCAGGCTGTGACGTCATTATGAATAACATCAATACACATAAAAAGACCCTTTTCCCTTTGACTAGAGTAATGAAAAAACGTCAGTATCATTAAAGGAAACAAGTGGAACTTCGAGAACCCAACCAGATTTCACACAAAGCGTGTTGAATGATGGCCTCTAATTAGGACGTGTCTAATTAATTTGGTCAACAACTAATTTATTTTAACGCCATGTGGACTTTATCAAACAGAAGATAAATAAGTAGCAATATATGGATGCTCTCATCGTCATCATGTATTCCTCTATGACTTGGACTTGGGTCTCCTACTGTACTTTCATATATGCGGGCCGAGTGCTTACCACTGAGCATACTACGGTTAGCACAAATATAGAAAATATGTTTTTTTATTATTTTTTTATAAATATTTTTAATTAATAAAAAAATAATATACACAATTTAATTAATAGTCACTTCCATAATTATTAAATAAAATAATCTATTTAAAAAATTAAAATAAATGAGAGATAAGGTGGAGCCGTAAGTTTTAGAGGCTCCCCTATCATTTTCTTTCTTATGTATCTTTCAAAACATCCATTTTTCTTTATACTCGGTTTTTAATGGAAATTATGTTATATAGAATTACTTTTACATATTTTTTTATACACTTCACTGATGTGATTGATCAAAATAATTATTTTATATTTAAAAAAAGTGACGCAACCAACTATATTAGTGATGTATGCAACGAATATGCAAAAGTGACTACACATAAAAAAAAAATTTCAACGGTAACATTTCTAGCTTCTCTTATCCTTAACTAATTCTAGCTTTAATACATACATATTTTAGACTATTATAATTTTGTCAAAAATAAACTTGAGAACAGTTCTCATGACCGTTCATCTAGTAGTATAAAATTTTATCGCAAAAATTCAAATAAAAAAATTGGCCACAAAAAATTGTTTCTCATGAAAATTTGCAACATCAAGAAAATTCATGAAACAAATATAAATAAATCAAAATAAGAAAATAAAATCAACAATTACCAGATCCTGGTTGATCACCACTCTTCCCCTCCTCTACCTCCTCATACTCAAGAACATTAGGAACGTGAATTTTCATCTCATTGGTCCAATTCTGTGTGCAAACCAATGCTTCTACAGTAGCAGCAGACAATGAACTCTAGCACTAAAGGCCGACTCTGAGGCAACATTGCTAATAAAGATGGCCAAAATATTGCAAGCTATCGTTCCAAGAACGGGATACTTGACGGCATATGTCTTCCACAATGCTAATATATCAAAGTCTCGTGCATATGGGTGAAGATTTGCTGCTAAGTATCTATTTGCCTCAGACTAAGCCTCTGTAGATTGATGGGCTAGTAGGAGATTTTGCCCCAACCTCTCACCCCACACCAACCAATACCTTTTTCCCGTTCGGCTTCTAAATGAGGCCCCCCGGGGGGAGGGGGGTATCGATGTAAGTGTAGGTGTATAACCACCCATTTTCATGGTAAACTTATTAAACAATCTAACAAGAATTTCTCTAACCCTTATCGCAACAAGCTCAGCCCATGCGTTCTCGTGCACATGTCCCAAGCCATATACCATGCCATCAATCTTATATTGGGAGTCAAGAAACTACATATAAAAAACTATTTAGTCTACTAAAATCTCCCTTATCATTAATGTCATCTCTCGCAACCTAATATGGTCACCCATATACATTTAATTCAATTCTTCTTTCACCTTACATATTTACTAAAAGAAATCATTAAATGTAGGGTATAAAAAACCAGATAGTCTCAATGTGATATCGTAGAAAAGCTTAAAAAAATCTAAAAAAGTAGTAACATACTCCCAATCATCATCAATAGGCTTCCCTAATCCCTAATGCTCATCAAAATATTTGACATATTGAATGTCTGCATCACCCAATAATGCAAAGGCCACCTTATATTCTTGGGTCGCCTTCAATATCAAGAAAGTTGAGTTCCATCTTGTAGAAACATCAGTATAAAAGCATTTCTTAGATGTTATGCCCGTATTCCTCATAGCAACCTTGAATTTCTTCAATCTAGCAAGAGAATATCTCACAAATCTCATAGACGTTTTGACTCGTGCAATCGAGTTATCAAGATCTTTCAAACTATTAGTGACAATTAAATTTAGAAAATGTGCAGCACATCTAGCATGCAAACAATTACCACCCAAGATTATCTTATTTGCCTCTCTAAGATAGGTCTTAAGATGTCCCAAGGCAACATCGTTAGATGAGATATTATTAACTGTAATTGTTAAAACCCATGCCAACCCACACTCCTTTATTGCGGCCTCTAAGGCCTTTCTAACCGTTTCACCATTGTGATTGGAAATTTGATAAAACTTTATAAGTTTTTTGTGTAGTGTCCAACCACAATCAATAAATATACAGTCAAAGACATGTAATTATAATTTTAGACGGATGTCTAAGTATTAGTAGTAAGGGGAACTACTTGACCCACCAATTGGCTCCACAAAAAATCTTTCTCTTTCTTATAATGCTTTTTAATAACCTTTGCCATTGTGTGGCAAGAAGGAAGATTAAACCTACATTCCAAATAATTAGAATATTCTTGGAACTTTCTCCCCTTGACAAACTGAAAATGTATCTCGTCCATAATCATCATATGAACTAATTAAGTTTCTCCTACACTCGTCGGGATCATACTTAGTATATCCATTCAATGTTAAATTCCCACTACTCCCATCCACCATTTTTTTTTAGTCCAATATTTAGTCTAAATTGACTCTTCTCTTGTAAGGATTTTAATATTGGACTATTCTTGTATTGTTCTTCTAAGTGGAACTTTAATTATGATGTACCATATTTCTTATATATAATGACATTTATAGACTTTACAGTGGTTATAAGAGCATTCTCAATGGATTCTTCATCCTATCTTTTAAAATACATCATTAAAATGCACTTTTGCTAATTTATATTCTGACTTTTACAATATACCATACATCAGCTTATCTATTTTTTCTTCATATCATTTAAGTAATTTTTTTTTAATTTTTTTTAAAACATTTTCTTTCTACTAATAAATTTGTAATATCCACATATATATATATATATATATATATATATATATATATATATATATATATATTTTATATTTACAATATATTATTATATACAATGTAATATACTTAAGTCCTATACACAAAATAAAATTAAATAAGCTAAATGAAAATTAAAAATAAAATCAAATATGAAAAAATTGAATAAATAATATTATCTATTTTTTCATGAGCCATTGAGAGTGCTCTTATACTTAGCTTAAGGGTTATTGGGGTTATCACTCTCTAATTTGGTAAAGTTAGATCAAACTATAGAAACTGATTTCTTGCTTTATTTGGGCAAGGTGAGGGTCCGTAGGGTTAGTGGCAGGTGTAGGGTTAGGTGTTTGGGGAGATGTATGAGGGTTATCACTAAAATCTGACGAAGAAGAAATTTTCCAAAACTGAAAAAAATTTGAAATGAAGCAAATATCACAACAACAATTAAAACTATCCATCAATCGCCTATGGAATTAAAGGTAGAAATTCAGGTACAATTTGTTTAGCCAAAAATCAAATAATAATTTCAAAAATAAAAGAAGATATTTTAAACAGGATTGTATATTTTTTAGAGCTTGTACGTTTTTAAGATATTTTGTAATCTTTATGTTTTTTTTTTTAATTCTATCTTTATGTATCATATATTGAACCGATCGAGCATAAATAATAAAATTGAAATACTATCTTTTTCTCTAAAAATAAAGGTGCAACTCATTTTTCCAACAAGCAAGCATACATAATAGGTACAAAAATAATGACAGGTAAGCCAACAAACATTTTAATTATATAAGCTAAAACAGTGTTTATAAAAATGAAAATTATACAGCATGCAGATGTGTTATTATTATGTCATATTTTGGACAAAATTATAGTTACTAATATAATAAAATAAACATGTTATGTAATCCTCATTCTTATATTAAATGTTTTAGAGTTTGACTTACATGATTAATTATATTAAATCAACACAGTAGTACCTAAAATTACTAACCATTTCTTTCCATTTCAACTTCCATCAAACTGACACTACAAGAGATTGGGTTTTATGAGATAAAAAATTGTCTAAAAAAACTCAAATTTCGTCCGTAAAAATGTTTCAAGATGAAAAAAATTTCATCTCTACTTTGTCTCCGAAAGACCGTCTCAAAATGTTTTTGGAGACAAAAAGTCTAAAAAAATCATTTTTAAGGACAAAATTGGGCAGAGCTAGTCGAAATCGTTTGAATGATGTTTTTTTTTTAGAAAAAAAAATTTTGTCTCAAAAATCCGTTCGAATGGAAAAAGTTAGGTTCTAATTGACGCTTCTGTTCGAACAATATGAAATTTTTATTTAAACTAATAACCATATTTGATCCTGTTCGAACAAACAGAGTGTTCAAACAAACTTTATGCATTTGAACCAGTAAATTTTTTAAGTGACTTTTGTTCAAACATAAATTATGTCCGTTCGAACAAACATTTTAATTTTAGAAATTTGGTCTATTCGAACGGGATTTTGCATAATAATGGTGTTCAAAGAAATATTATATTGTTCAAACTAACGTATGGACTGTATTTCTTGGATACCATTCAAATGGGTCTATTTTTGTTTGAATGGATTTATAAATGGTAATTCACCATTTGAACGGATTATTTACCGTTTGAATGGTATTAATCAAACAAATCATAATTTAATTACAAATACCATACTAATATTACACAAATTGTAATTCAAACATCAATTATTCAAATGTTTGCAAACATCAAAACATAAAGGCGATTAAAGAAAAAATAAATAAATTATGATTGTGGTGGTGGTGGTAGCGGCATAGAGTTTTGGGACATCATTGACTAGAACTATTCAAATATTTTCTGGTTATTCAATTGCAGCCTCTCTTCTAATCTCACCTCTAAATCTACTGCTTGATCTAATTGGGTTAACAATTTTTTTTCCTTGGACCTCAATCGTTCTATCTTGAGTGCAGCTTTCTCTAATTCTTTACTCTTGTTGTCATTCGATCTTGCTTTAGAAGAGGATGATAATGTTGAGGATGACTTTATGCAACGTTTTAAGCTCATCAAATATCCAAAACGTGATCCAAGAACTTGATAAAGAATTTGAGCATCATTGACAGATGATTCATCAGATAGATCCTCTCAGTTTTCTGAAGAGATATCATCTTGTCCTATAGAAAAAAAAACCATTAAAGTTAGTATAAGTAACAAAAATATCCTTAGCCAATGGAATTAAAAAATTTTAAATTTAGATAATTTACCTCTGTCTCGGGATTGCTCCAAACATCATTACGATTTTTATGTACTTTAGTATACAATTGGGTTAGATCATAGTCAACAAGACTTTCTTCTTGCTGCAAGAAAAAAAAAAAAACCCATTAAAGTTAGTATAAGTAACAAAAATATCTTTAACCAATGGAATTAAAAAATTTTAAATTTAGATAATTTATCTCTGTCTCGGGATTGCTCCAAACACCATTACGATTTTTGTGTGCTTTAGTATACAATTGGGTTAAATCATAGTCAACAAGACTTTCTTCTTGCTGAAAATGAAAATCTATATTAGAATTTAAATCATAAAAGTGTATATGTTAATATTTAATGGAGACTAGAATAACTTACCATTTTTTAGACAATGATGAAAAGATCGAGAATCTGCATGATAGTGTATCGTTAAATTTGATCTATTTGCTTTGTTCACCCTACTCCGTTGCTAAAAGAATATTATAACTATATCGTTAAATTTGATCTATTTGCTTTGTTCACCCTACTCCGTTGCCAAAATGGGAATCTGGCTGCCCATGCGGGTGGGGTGCGAGGCCTCGCTGCCCAACCCCACCTCTAACTATATAAAACTTTTAAATCAAGACCTTGAAAATTCAAAGTCTCCAAACCAAGACCAGGAAAATTTTCCAATGGTACAGGCAAATAGGGAAGGGGCAATGTGATGCGGGGCCTCATTGCCCACCCACCCCTACTGAAGGGGCAACGTGATGCGGGGCCTCGTTGCCCATCCCTACCTTCTACCATATAAAACTTCTTAATCAAGACCAAGAATATTCAAAATCTCCAAACGATGACCAGGAAAATCTTCCAATGGTACAAAGTTTCCAAAGCTACAAATCACTAGCTCTCCAATATTGGCACCAATTTCCTAAATGCCCCATTTGGATGTTGAGCTGAGTTGAGTGAGTTTTGTGGGACCCACCTTAGATGTGTTTTGATGTTAAGATGAGTTTAAATATATTTATAAAAAGTTGAAAAATGTTGTAGGTCTCGCGTGTAAAGAAGTGTTAAATTGAAAAAGGTTGTAAGTCTTACGTATAAAGAGGTTTTAAGTTGAGATGAATTTAGTGATTTAAAGCCTTGTTTGTTTACACAAAACCAAAAATCTCATCTCATCTCAATTCATCATTACACATTTTTCAAATCCCCATACAACTTTTTCAAATCTCCATACAAAATATAATAAACAATTTCACTTTTTCAAATCTCAATATAAAATTAATATTATAAAATTATATTATAACAATATTTTGTTCATTACTATTTAAAACATCTCATCTCATCTGTGTAATCAAACGGGGCCTAAGAGTTGAATATTTAGATATTAGATCCAGTTTAAAATTAGACTGTTTAATCTAAGTTTCAAACGGGACTTTAACTCCATGAACGTGGCGCACACCTCCTGATTCCAGGACCTTCTACAAGTCTTCCTTTCCATGTTTTGAATACACTTATTATTGTTTGTAATAGTTGTATAAATAGGACCTTGAAATAGAATTATTTTTTAAGATTAATTCTATTTCTAACTGCCATGTATATGTATATGTATGTCATATAATTTGATAGATTCGGGCGAAAATAATAAAACATTTGGTCGCTTAATTTGGGGAGTAAAGGCATATATCTAACCTTATTTATTTCAATTTAATTAACACTACTAAAACGTGAGGATCGAATTAAAAAAATAGGATATGATCGATCATTAGAATAAGGATATTTCATAAGAAAGCATTAAAAACATGATCAATAACATCTGATCATTAGTCAAATATGACGGCTATAAAATACACGTACGTACGTAAGATTCGTTTCTCCGAATATGCCAGAGTCTTGTTTAAACAACGTCGGAGTACTGACAAATTAAGGTGAAGGGCAGTTCCTGGGTCGACGCGGTAGTTCTTATCAGGAAACAAGCACAGAATGCTTGTTAAATTTATTAATAAATAAAAAAGACAAACAAAATTGGATTAAGGCGCGGTAGAGACAAATTTCTTAGGACTAGTACTACTTGTGCCAGCTTGTACTATGGGCCGATGTGTTGTTAAATGTTTGTCATGATAGATATATATATATATATATATATATATATATATATATATCTAACATGTAATCGCGTTGAAGTCCCTGGCCTAGCTAGCTCACTCTTCTGGCTCCCCATGCATAAATCATAGTTTGGCCACAGAAAAGTCATGGTCAGGGAAGAGCTAGGCCGGTATACCACCTCTTATACCTGCAAGCTGTTTGAAGCTTAATTAGCCCAAAAGTTCCCATCGCCCATGCATGAAGGGCCACGGCCACCATTCATATTCAATGTTGCTAGCTGCCTGCATGCAGCATATATATAGCCGATGGATGCAGTACTGAAACCAAAGCCTCTTAGTTTAGGAAATTTTCACGGAAGTACTTTTCAATATTGATTTTACCCCTCAAGCTATATCGATCTAATGACGCTGCAACAAAACCACTAATCTATATTTACTTCATTAACATTTGGAATACAACTTTTAGTCTGTTCCTCATTAAAATTTGGCCATTACAGCGAAAGAAAAACAGGTGGTGTCGTACGATCTTATAATGCTTGTTCTAGGTCGGTCTTCGACCATGCAAGTTGATTGGTTTTTCATAGGTTAAATCAAGCAATCTTACGTGCCAATTTATATAGTCTAAATCATTAAATTAATATCTTTCCATCAATATAAAATTTTGAGATAAATGATAATTAACATAACATCATACCAGAGGTATGGTGTGATTATTGACTCTAAATTGGGGAGCTTGACCTACTATACGCATATCTACAAGGCAGCCTAAGTACGAAGTTGCGCTGCCTTTGCGGGTTCGGTTGGGTTGTGACAACTCCATCACGTCAGATATGGACACAACCCATAAAATGATTGATCATGAATTTATTTTCCCTTGGATGTATTAGTATTCTACAATCCATACATCACATCATATCGGGAGTGGTCATAATAGGAAAGCAGCTACTATTACTAAAAGAGAAATGCTAGAGATATTAAAAGGAGTGGCTCTACCTCCACCGGCGATCCAAATTTGGGTGTTGACGTGTGTAAATATATATTTTTTTTTGCTTTTTTTTTATGTATTTTTAAAATACTCTTAAATATTTTCTTAAAAAAATTCACATCATTAATAAAAAATATACTTAATCACTAACCAAAAACAAAAATACAAGAGTATCGGGAGAAATGTTCGGAACCTATTATCGGGATTCCAAGCATTTGTCTAAAAGTTTTGCTACATATATAGATAATTTGACAAGCTATGTGTCACAAATTAAAAGGCTAATTAAAGATATACTTATTATATATGTTGGGAATGTATCACTCCCACGACAATAGTTATAGTAAAACATGTACTGCATTTAACATCTTCCTAACTAGAAAACCAGTGAGCAAGCAACGTAGGGAAAAGATGAAGATCTCCATCCATAATTTGCTTACTTATCGGTTCAAGTCCTCACTTTCCTCTTACAGGACAAATGCGCACAAGAATTCATCAAATGCTGGAGATAACTCTTCATCAGTCCAGATAAATGGTGCTGAGAAATCACTTGGAATATAGGCGTTATCTGCTAAAAATGGCTCTGCCCAAAAATTACTACCGATTTCCATGGATGCTTCAAAGGAAGTAAAGACGTTTTCGTCCGCAACCATATTTGTGCTAGTTTCAACTGCTGTATCTTTGGTGATGGAGGATAATTCACTTGAGCATGGTTGTGGTGATGATGGTAAGCTATCAATTACTTGGGTACTTGGATTTAGAAGAGGTTTATTTGGCTGATCATTTAGCCTCTTTTGTCTTTTCTCGCTCCGGAAAAGATTCATGTTTGAGAACTTGTCCTCTTCTTCGAACAAACCATAAGGGCATGACAACAATTCATCGGGCACTAAACATAAATACTCGCAGCCCATAAATGGTGAAGGGAACCAACTTGTAATATTGGAATCATCTGTCAAAAATGGCTGTGTCCAAAAACTATTACCATCGGGTTCTGCATATTCTGTGAAAGTACCATGATTAATATCACCTGCAACCACGTTTGTCCTCGGATCAAGTACTGCAGCATCAATTGTCTGCGTAGTTTCTGGATTTTTAAGAGAATGACTTGGCTCCTTTCTCTTCTGTCTCTTTTCACCCCTAGGAAGCTGATCATTTGAGTCCTGCTTTTCTTCATGGGGGACAGAGTTTTGTTTCAAGCGTTTCTTGAGGTTGGTGTGCCAGTGGTTTTTGATCTCATTATCTGTCCTTCCTGGTAGCTGAGCAGCAATTGCAGACCATCTGCAAGTGATCAGAAAATGTAAGAGGCCTTAGTCCAGTACTTCATACAAAAATCTGATGGGTATCCATGCCTTACTAACGGCTAATTGCACTAATTACCATAGAAAAATGAGGCAAACTGTATTCAGGTAACAAAAAGTTTTGTACAAGAACCGTATGATCATCATGCATGATTCATCTTGGTGGAGTGATGCTCAATGCTCATGTCAAATTAGTAAGCCTGGCCACCTTCTCATCATCTTGTTAGTTTGATTCGAAATTGAATGTAATTTATTGAAGCATACCTATTACCCAACAATTCGTGCAACTTGATGATTTTCTCCTCTTCTTCTTTGCTGTAGTTCCCTCTTTTGATGTTGGGTCTTAGATAATTCATCCATCGAAGTCTGCAACTCTTTCCACACCTTGATAGACCTGCAAACCTCGGAAGCTGGCGCCAATTCCAACAGCCGTACCTATTAACATAACTTATAAGCTTCCTGTCTTCCTCTGGTGTCCATGTTCCTTTCTTCAATCCATTTTTATCACACCGAGGAGTTCTCACCATCTTTAATCTCTTTCTCTCTCCGTCTCTCTCTCTCTCCAGATAGATAAGATCTCCCTAGAATTTGAAGCTCTCGGTGGAGTACTTATTTATACCATTTCTTGGTGACCGAATGTGTTCCATGCTCGATATTTAAAGGGAAAACTTTCATTAAACAAATGAAAACTACATTTAATTATAAGGGTCCCTCCAGGAAGCTTGACTAGAGGTCGTTTTTTTTTTTTTAATGTTTATTCTGTGTGGTACCAAAGCTAGCAACTCCTACTCATAAAGGCATATGACTGCCATATTATAGGTTCGACGAAACGGGATGCTAGCTTCCTAAGAAACATCAACCATGGCCTGGGCTGTTGTTTACAAGCCTTTTAATTAGTGTTTATCTATGCAATTAAGTACACGTTTTGCATGGTTTCTTGTCTATATTTTACTTCGATTTGAGTCATGAAAGTAAAGTACCCATGGAAGTAAAGTACCCATATAAGTACTTCGCCAGGGCATTTCATATTGTTTTTCTCCCCACCCCCTCTAAATTCATTGATAATAATAAATTTAAAGAAAGGGATAGCTTAGATAGGTTAGTTTAGATGAATCAGAAACACACAAACTTTGGGGGCATCACATCATCAATGTGTATATACATATATATACACACATATACATATACAAGGTTTATTATTAGTATCCACGAATTTGGGGTCAGGCACAGCAAGTCAAACATATCATGTTACATCGGTCGACCGTGATAGAACATCAAATCATTATGTGGTCAAGGATGCTTCTGGGTGTAAAAGCAAGATATATTAGGACAAAACGTAGTTATTGAACCATACAGCATACACATGGCCATGGGGACCTTTAAAAAAATTAAACTGGCCGGTGACATGGGGGGGTTTGTAATTAACAATATTCTATAACAAAAATGGGTAGTTTTCACACTATGCAGACTGGATGTATCTTGTACGTGTGAATCCAAGAACAGAACTTGTCCTGACGCGGTTTGATTCACGTTTAGTAGCTAGCTAGCTATCATATTCTAGTCAATGAAAAGTCACTAGAAATAGGGAGGAACCAAAAGTTTGAACGGAAAATTATGGGATCCATCCCAAGTCATCATGGTGGGGACAAAATATATATGGAAAGGGAAATGCTTGCCTGCCGTCCACTTGCCCTCAGAGGCTAATTAATGTTTTTTTTTTTCATATTGTTTAAACAAATTTAAATATATTTTTTTAAAATATCAATATATTAATATTTATTTTCTTTATCATTAAATAAAAATTAATAATAATAAAAAATTAAAATATATAAACGGTCAAAATGAAAAAGTAAATTAATAGGATACGTACAATATGGAAAATGAGAATTTGTTAAAACTTAACCTTATTATTTTTTATTTACTAGTTAAAGAAATGGTTTTTAATGTATTTATGAATTTTTAAAAAACTATATATATTTAAAATAATTAAAAAAATACTTGAAAATAAAACGTAGACAATAAAAAAACTACATTTTGTATAGATCACATCTCCACGATCCTAGCAGTTTCCAATAGTAAATGAATTGCGTTCGTACTTTTCACTTTTGAGAACTCACATGTTTTGAAAAGTAGACACTAGACATGGTACTGATACAGCATGGAAAGATATGGCTAAAAAAAAAGGCATTGGAATCATGTGGTCATTAAAGCTTAAATGGGACTTCGAAAAACTTTAGAATTTTTTTTTCTATAATTGGGGAGTCTTCTTCACGGCTATGACGTATGATTCCAACGTATTCAAAATGGAAATCAATGTTTTCACATTTATATTAATTTAGAAAAAAAAAATAGTAGATATATTGAAGGGGAATCGGGCTACCAGTGGTGAAGGCTGTAGCTGGGATCGAGCTAACGTGGTTTTATATTTTCAGGAGGAGGTTGCCTCATGCAAGGCGGCCGGCAGCTCCCAGCCGTCAGCTCCGGCCAGCAAGAGCTGAACTAGAAAGTTTTATTTGGAGAGGCTAGCTTAATTTCTTTTTATACAATCCAAATGATATACATATTATATATAAATATACGTATGAGAAATTCTATTTGCAGTCCTCAAGTGGGAACTGCATGTACAAACCTTTTATTAAAGGAAAAAAAATATCATTTTAGGAGGAATAATATTTTAGTAATTTAAAAAAATTTTAAAGATAAAATTGTCTATACTTACATTGCAGTCCCCAAATGAAAATTGTACATAATGTTATTAAATTATTCAATAATGATAAATATGTCATATTTTATATAATAAAATAAAAATAAAATTATTACTTGGCCCCCAAGAAAATTAAATGATGGATAATAATATAGTTAGACTTTCTTTACTACTTAACTTTTTTTTTCCTTTACTTTTTGAATTTAGATTATAAAAATATCAAAACATGACTTTTTTTACATAATTTAGAAGAAAATAAATTTAATTAACTAACATAATCGTGTAATTTAATTAAAAATAAATTTAATTTTATAAAAATTGATCTTCTTTTACTCTTTGAGTCAATTTTTATAAAATTAAATCATTTGTAATTAAATTACACAATTACGTTAGTTGATTAAATTTATTTTCTTCTAGATTATGCATGCAAGAAGGTCATATTCAGAAATTTTTAATCCAAATTCAAATAGTAAAAGAAAAAAATAACTAAATAGTAAAGTAATAATAAAGAGGTGTAAGGATATCTTTACCCTTAAATGATACCTTAATTAACCACATGAAATTTGAAAGAAACCAATGATTCCTCCAAAAACTAAAAATCTGATCCAACAAGTTTATTTTCATCCAATATTTATCGAGTACTTCTACACTCACCGAAAGCCATGCATCCCGCAGAAAGATCCCGAACAATGTATTTTTTTTTAATTATATATATATATGTATATTTAATCATCATAAATATTTAAAAAAATAAAAAAAATCACAATATTATTTAAAAAATATTTCTTAATCACTAATTAAAAAAAAATGGAATTGAGACACAAACGCGGGACACTTTTTCAGTAGAAATAGTGTTTCTCATATTTATTTCCATAAACTAGATCGAGAAAAATAACGCCCGATTCTTTAAAAACTCTATTAATTATTTAATTCAAGAGTTTGATCCAATTAAAAAGTTTCCAAAGATAAAAAGATTTATTCTCCTATATAAAGTTTTCCTCCAATCTCCTTTAGTCCATTCAACAATCCTTTTGCTTTTTTCTGCTTTTTCTATTCTCCGGCCATGACCATAATTTCAAGGAAAATGATCATTTGTATAATATCACATGCACGCAATATCTTTGAAAAAAGGGATAAATATTCTAGCTTGGACGCATATGAAAAAACCCACTCTTTGATGGTGTCCCACTATTATTTAAATGGAGTACACGACAATTGCATAATCTATCTAACGTTATTCTAATTTCAAATAGAGAGATAAAATCATTATCCATAAATCATGATCTACGATTACAGTTCTCGTGCGTAGAAAGTTAGACAATCTCAGACTAGATCGATGAATATCATGTTGATAACCAAGTTCGGCCTATCCTAAAGATAACGTTTTATTTCTTGTAAGCTTTCATGAATATGCATATATGGCAGGGTCACATGAGGAAAAACCCTATGCAGTGCTAATTTACAGGCAAAGAGAAATAGTTGTGGCATGTACTGAAAATTAGCATACGTGTACGCGCACGTTGTTTAATTGCTAGTGTATTCGATCATGAAATTATATAGAATTTAGTTTTGGTACATTAATCCTTCAAATGTGATCACATGATAGTAATTATGCGAATTGATAAGATAAAACAAACAACGAAAAAGCGATGAGAGATAATATAAATTGACATGCATGTAACGAGTTTCAGACCATATATAGACTATAGATTAATTATTTAGGAACCAGGAGTACTACTAGGCCAAAAATACTTAGTGGGAAATACACCTGGATCCACAAAATTGTCAAAATAAGGCCACTTCGAGTATGTTTGGACATGCACTTCGAGCTAGGTATTTCAAAATTTTGTAAATAATGGTAAAATAGTTTTAGGGCAAATGTTTTATTCATGAGTTTTGGAAAATAAGCGAGAGAAAATTGAATAATTAAAAATATTAAGTTAAAAAAGTGTTTGAATATAATTTTTTTAATATAGTTTTTGTTTTGAAGATCATAAATGTCATATTAATTTTTGTGTTTTGTTTCAAAATTTGTAAAAATTGTATTGATCATAATGATTAAATGAAAAAAATTTTAAATTTTAAATTGAAAAGTGTTTTGTATTTAAGTGATATTTAAAAATTTTGTGTATGACCAAGGAAGCTCTAAAGCTGTGGATGAGTTATTATGATGTCATAAAGAAATAGGTTATATATATATATATATATATATATATTATATACTTCGCTCTCTTTTCACTCCCATCATTTCATATTGATGTGGTATGGTTCATCAACTGTGATATCGAAAGTATAACTAGCATATAATATACAAAAAGTTTATGTCAGTCAATTTTAGTATTTTATATACTTTACTATTGTGATTGTTACATCATTTATGCAATATAAATAGTACATAAAAATGATTGTATGTAGTAGAACTCTATAATATAACTTATTACAAAAATATGTCATCTATTGTGGCCTAATTTTAACTTCAAAACTCTTTATTTTCGCTTGTTGTTCAATATCTATTAATTGAAGAACTTTATTACTTACATAATTTATTATGGATTCATTTAAGTTATAAAAAAAATAAGAAGTTAAAAACTTAAAACTCAAATATTGCATTATATGCTAGCTATAATATACTAGGTTGTAACTTGCATTCATATATAGCATGAGTAGACAACATGTAATATGGATGTAATTAAGGGTGTAAATTGGTCTGGTCTGGTTTGGGGGGTGAATTTTTGGACCATCATTTTCTCTGGACCGGACCAAACATCCATAGGGACCGGTAGTAATCTGTTCGGCCCAATTTTTTTTTTAGTTTTTTTCTTCTTTTTATTTTCAAATAAATTAATAAATTTTTTTATTTAAATTACTAAATTAAAATTAAGTGAATTATTAATATAGGTTATGTAACTAACTCATTAAAAAAATATTTTATATAGTCAATGATAAAAAATTAGATGAAAATTATATTATTAACTTATATAATTACTATATAAAAACAATATAATAAATTATTAAACATGTATTTAAAAATATATATAAAAGTTCAGTCCAAAATTTATAGACCTCGGGACGGGACCGAATGGTCTTGATCCACAATTTATTTAACCGAGACCGATCAGTCTAAACTTTGGTCCGGTCTGTTTTTCCAGTCCGGACTGACCAGCTTACATCCCTAGATGTAATACAACAGTGAAGTGAGTAAAAAATACGTAAAAGTGACTACATATAAAATTTTTTATTCAATTATATATATAGCTTCAAAAAGCAATTAAACAAACCTATACAAGAACTTAAAATTAAAATCCTAGATTTGTTGAATAAAGACACTACAACAAATTTGTGTTTTTGGGATAGAATTTTTTAGGGACAAAAATTGTTTCTACTAGAATTATTTCGTCTCCAATTAAAATGACACAAGTTGAAATTAGCATTCAAACAATTGTATATCGTTCGAATTGTAATATATTTAACATAGAAGAAAATTGTTTTGTCCCTAAATTAAAATTTGTTTGCAAAAAAATGTACGTAGGGTGACGCCGGACAGGATAGCAATTATCCTGCAAGCTAGTTCCAACAGATGATTCACAGGAGAAAAATTGCCCAAAACCAGAGAGAAAAGTCTCTAGGGTTTAACGGAATATTATAAAATCAAGCAATCATCAAAATCAGTCCATAAGCCAGACTGTTATAGCCAAAAATCGTGTTTATCCGAATTTTTTCAAAAATAGCAAAATCTCGGAAATCACTCTAAATTGAAATTTGAAATAAAATAAACAATCTGCAAAAAATCAGGCCCAAATCGGATTTAAAATGACTTCCTAACTGACAAACGAAATATTACTATAAATAGTAAAAAATAACTAAAATTAGTGATTCGGAGGGGAAAACAGCAGAATTTGAGGTTGAAAAAAAGGCACATGAAGCCATGCTCAATGTGGACGGTGTGCGTGCCGAAAAGAACTTTCCGAATTGGGATCTTATGTGCGATTCCGACACTCGTAGCCAAAGTTATGGTCAAAAGACTGAAACGCACTCAAAACGGCCCCAATGAGGAACATATCACAATCAATTCCCGCGTTTGCACTGATCTGCCAACTCATGGTATCTCAACGCCATCAAGGTGCAATCTGACAGCTCAGCATCATCTGTCTCGAATTCTCCTACATCATAAGAATTATTTGAACTCAATGCTTATCGATTCCAATGGTCACACAAGGCTCATGACCATATGAATGGTCAATTTTAGACGTTAGAATAGTGTTATCCACTTGGAAAATACTACTTTCACCTATAAAACTCACAAACAAAACCCATCGATAGGTTTTTATTTTTGGGTAAATTTCTTAAAGGTTAAGGAAGTGTATTTTTAATAAATTTGTAATTTTTTTTATATTTTTTAAAAATATTTAAAGCGTTTAAAATATGTTTAAAAAAAATTATTTTGCTATTCGGTGAGGGTTCCTACGTAGGTGTCGCATCACCCTATCCACTGAATGGTGGTTACATTTGGATGCTAAAAAGTTAATTAATAAGGAAATTTTGTTAGCAAATTTGTAGCTGAGCAAAATTTGTCGAGGACAAAGTTGGGAGGAAATTAGGAGTTAACTTACATACGTTGAAGTACTTTTAAGGAAGGAAAATGATGTTATAATGACTCTTCTACTAAATGTGTCTATTTATATATTTTTTATTTTTTGTTTACTAATTAAGGAAGTCGCTATTAGTGATTTTTTTTCCCTAAATGGTTAAGGATATTTAAAAAATATTTAAATAAAAAGAAAAGAAAAACAAACAAATATCATTTGCATAGTATGTGAATATTTGGGGTAATATTTAGTGTGCATACTAGCATTGTCTTTTACCATTCACGCGCAATTAATTAGACATCTTCAGCTCGATGCCTGTCCATATTAGTTATGTTTGTGGTGCTTTTTTCTTTTTTCTTCTTTTTTTTTTTTTTTTAAATATCATGACGTATAAGAAATTAAAGGAAGACCATATCACGATAACGTTTTATTCCTTAATTATCTGATACTGTAAACTTTCGATATATATATATATATTGTCTACACGAGTCGTAGAAATTAAATTAATAATATTAGGGTACTTGAGTCTTGACCTTAAAGTCAAGTCAAGTTACCCATGATACATGTTTTGTTAGACTTCTGTTTTTTCTAGAAAATCATTTATTTTTTCCAGTGGTTCACTTCATCTAGATGATTTAATTTATTGATCAAGTATAGCTAATTACCCTTAAATAAATAACGTGGTTAACCCTTAATTTTTATTTTTATGGTCCATAATCTTGTATATATAAAGGATCTTGTGTTTTCCATTAGACTCACACATAATTAAAGTTATAAGGTAAAAGACTAAAAGTCCATTCTCAAAAATCTTTACTCTCTTTTATAGGTTTTTTAGTTCTCAAACCCAAATAACTAGAGGAAAAAGATTCTATATATTTCTTTATTCTTTAAAGATTTTTGTTTTTTAACATGTTCTCCATATGAAAAGTATACACGAAATGTTTTCACGTTTTTGGCTCCTCATAAAGTGCAAATTAAGAGAAGTAGGGTAAGTTTGAGTGTTGAGAAGAGTTGTGAATAGTAATAAAAATAAGTAAAAAATAATAATAAAATAATAAATAATAGTGATAAGTGTTGAGAGTACATACCTGAAATACTCTCAGTACCCAAAACCAGCCTTAGTAATTAACAAATGAGTTATGCTATTATATCCTGACAACGTTACACTCTCTGATCTCCAATCCCATCACATGATATATATTCATATATATATAAATATATATATATATATATATATATATATATGCAGATCATTGTATTGATAATTTGATAAGGTATTATTCATAAAACATTACACAAGCCATTATTTTAAAATAAATAAATTTAAATGTTCATGGACAATTAATATCACATGCATTAGTATAATATATAATAAGTAAAAGTGAGACGAAATTGTAGTATATAGCACAGCTAGTCATATCATAAAAATAAGATATAGATTCAACCTTCAAAGCACTTTGAGCTAGCTAGATACAGCTAGTATGTTTGGCTAAGAATGAGAATGTAATTTGAGAGTTTATTAGAATTTTCTTAGATGGGTTATTTATTTGGTTTTGTGAAAATAGATAGAAAAATCTGAATATAAAAAAGTTTTTTTAAGTATATTTTATATTGAGAATTATGAAAGTAGATCGGTAGATGAGTTGAAAAGTTAATTAAATATAATTCATTAGAACAGTATTTTTTTTGTACTGATTTTTGTATATTTTTGCTCTGCACGACTAAAATCTGGGCATATAATTACATTAAAAAACTATTAAAAAAAAAAAAGAGTTGAAATAGGGTTTTTCCTTTTAGATTGAAACATGTTTGGGTTGAAGTTCAATTAATTAGATTTTATTTTTAAACAGCTAATTATTAATCAAACAAGGTCTAGGTTTTCACATGAACAGCGCCTATATTTGGCATATTTAACTAGTACTAAACATGATTGCAAATTAATGTATCTTGTTAATGAAATCTCAATCTTGTGTTTCATCCATCTGGTGTGCCAAAGTTTGACTTTGTGGATTCAAGCTATATATAGATATAGTACGTACGGCGGCCCGTTTGGATACAAAAGTTTCTACATGGAATTCATCTCATTTAATTATTATAAATTCTTTAAATTTCTACCCAAAATGTTATAAATAGAAAAAGGATACAAGAAATGAAACTGGAAAGAACAGAAAAATCTTTATTGTGGAAAACCGTGTCCTGCATATTACAAGCAACTCTGCTTTTATACAAGTAACTCGGGCTATAAAGGTAAAATCACAGTAACAAACTTAACTAACAGAATTACAGTTAATTGAAGTAATTAATTGAAAACTACTTCAATTAACTCTCTAATACAAAATATAATAAACAATTTAATCTTTTCAAATCTCAAAATAATAATAATATTAAAAAATAATATTTTAATAATATTTTATTCAACTTTCAACTTTTATCTTATCTAAACTCACTATCCACGACTCCCCTTAAACTACAATATTCCCAGCTTCATGTAGGGGTTCGTTGGTATTTTGCCTTCCTAGCTGCTCCATCACCCAAAAACACTGAGATCTAGTACTGCTCCCAATGAAATTAAACCACCATGAATTGTAGTAAAGTATTATTGATCGAACCAATAGGGTTGAAAATATTGGCTGTCATTGTTCGACCCCATGCATGCATCCTGAGTTTTTTATTTGGAATCATTCGTATTTAACCTCATAATATAAATATTTTTAGGTTGCAACTTGCATGGCATGATGAGTATTGACTAACAATATGCATGCATGTAATGTTAATTTGTCAGTATGATGATCATCTAATACTTATATATTAGAATCAATCTTTTCTTCTTTCTTTCCCCATTATCCTTAATTTGGTAGTAAATTAAGCAGTTATATATATAGATGTTAATTAGTCTTCGAAGAAAACTCGAGAGTAGTCCAAGTCTATATATATATATATATATATATATGTCTATTCATCCGAATGGTATTATCTATTTAAACAGCTAATTTTAGGCATTCAAACGGCTTAATAATTCATTTCTACTTTCAATCTTAAGCGTTAGAACCGTATTATATATTTACGTCCATATTCTGATCATGAGAATCTGGCCAGTGTTGAATCTTTTTAGATACAGATCACTTTGATGAGTCTTAATTAATTATATATACTTTAATCTTTGAGCCACTATACAAAAAGCAAAAGGGAATGAATAAAGAAGTACAAGTAGCATGCATGCATGCGTGATTTTACAGGGAGCCAAATAGCTGTATACTTCGATCTATTTTAGAGATATATAGGTCAACCCTAGTGATCAATAATTCAAAACATGTGGCTGACTGAGTTATTTTATATATTCTTAACCCGATTCTAGTGTTGTAGCAACCCACCTTAGTACATTGTATTTTGTAGTGTAAACTCGCAGACTATGAAGCTTGACTGACTGCAACGTCAATGCAATTCATCTTTCCACACGCTTAAAGCTAGAACTCACGTATGTATATTATAATGTGGTAGATCCATTCAGTCTTTTATAAGTCTTTATAAGTTATACGCTCTTTTAGTGGTACGGACAGATTGACTCGAAAGGTCAAGTCTTGGATCCAATGGATCATCACATTACAAAGGCCGATGACTAATTCTGACTCATGATATCGAAGTCGATATATGTTCTAAAAGAAATACTTAATGCTATAATTTGAATCATGTTCAAATCATTATAACTAACAAAAACTTCTCGTTTTCAAATTAATAACGTGATCATATCTTATTCACCGCCTCAATTAATCCTATTCTCGATATACAGTTTTACGTACACAAATTATATATATGCATTTGTATAGGGATTTAGGGATAGGTCAACAAAAAATAGCTCATTATGTTAATACAAGATGCGATTATTGTATTTTAGCAAGTCACATTCGAGCCCTCTTTCGTTGTGTTTAGCAGGGATGGATGCATGCATGCAGACGATGAAATTTGACTTTAACAATCAATTTACAAATAAGATTCCAATAATGTGAAACCCTAGCCATTTTTTCCACACCCAGAAATCACCCGATTTATATATTATAATGTGTCACAATGATGTAACTCCATACACTTGCAAATTTCATGAATATTCTAATGAATATATATTTATTTATATATATTCTTTTGAGAATATATCCTCAGTTCCTTGTTTTACAGATTAAGGCCCTAGCTATTATTAAGTCACAGTCTCCAGAGTGGTGGACCTTCAAGCTTCTCTTAAGGCCCGGAGGACAGTACTGTACCTTGGGTTTGTATTCTAAAAGCTATTGTAGATGCTTCCCAAGTGGATCTGGGCTCCAAATTTCTTGATATCAAAGTACAGCATCACAACACTTGTCGGCTCATTTGTTTTAAGTATGCATAGATATATTTAGTATATAACAATATTTTTTTCTAAACAAAAATTTATATATATATATATATAATCATTTAATTCTTTTGAAGAATGTGAAAAGCAACTATCAATAATATTTTTACTGGCCGGAGATACTTAAGATCCTCTCGTTTCTAACATCTAGTTAAGAGTGTAATTGATAATAGTTCACAAAAGGTAATTAAAATCGAGATGTACACATGAAAATCGAAATGGTTTATGGCCCACTTGAGTGCTCAAGTATCATATTTTTCCTTTTTTACTCCAAAACGATCACACACAGATAAATATATATATATATATATTGACTGTTTGTTGGAAAGTATATTCGTCATGAACAGGTCCAAATTTAAAGTCAACCCATTTTAGACTCAAAAGTCAAAGCCCAAACTATTAAAAAAGGAGTTAAAACGTGCGTTTTGACCGTGTACTATTAACCTTCAACTTCTTCCCTCCACCACCCCGATCACTCTCTCTAGTATTTTCTTTCCTTATGAGACAGCTGGGGGATGAAAAGATTTCTTTTTATTTTTCATATGATCATGTACTTAAAAGTTTAGCCGAGCACAAGGTTCGAGTGGAGACAAGTCCTTCAAAGAAAATGAGATAAATTCTCGACAAGGCAACTGTCTATATGATGGGTATTTGATGTGAGTACAGAAATTGGTTGTGGAGGGACATGATCATTCCCTATCGGGCTGAGCCCAATACACCTTGTGGAAGGCCCAAAGACCAAGTATTACTTGCCCAAGAATGGCCAAGGAGAAGAAAGCCTTGAGTATGATGGAAAGATGGGACAATCTTCACATGGACACATGCTAATGTCCAGATAATTAGCAAGAATCCATGACGCATTAAATGACTTGATATGGGTCACAAGCAGCAAATCCTGACAAAGGATCCTATCCCTCACAAGGCACCTAGAAAAAGGTAACGCCTCACCGACTGCTATGGGCAACATTACCCAAGGTTCTAATAGAAATCGCCGAATTAAATGCGAAGGTATGACACCCGGTGCAGTTGGAGGAAACCCTAGGCACAGAGGAAACAGAGGCCCAACCTGGAGAAGGGGATATTAAAGCCTAAGTACATGTAAAACTAAGAGAAAAGTATTCATCTAGAACTCTCTCTAAGAGATATACTAACTTAGGCATCAAAGGTGTCACCCACCTTCCGAACCCTCACATTTCTCGTATTGCAGGTCGATTAAGTTCATCGGTCGGGGGAGTAGCTGTTGACAATGAGGAGAAGAAGAGGATGCACAACGAGTTGCGCAACCTCATGGATAAATACAAGGAGATGGCCAAGACGATATGGGCATCCCTTACAATGCCGAGGTGATGGACACCTCACTCCTACCAAAGTTCAAGATTCTATGGTCAAACATCAGGAGACATTTAAAACTTACCTGACACTTAAGGGATTGTATGTTGAGCCTTCCCTTTGACACTTAAGGGACTTGCCAGGGGATGGTTCGAGGCCCTACAATTAGCACCATTAACAGTTTCAAGGGGCTAGGCATGAAGTTCCTTACACAAATCATGCCCAGCAAGAGAAGAAGGCAATCGGGTGCCTACCTTCTTGCCGTAAAACAATGGGAGGATGAGAACTTGAATGAAAAGACCACATGACTACAAATTACTAGAATGAAAAGATTTTACTAGCAGCACTCTTGGCTAGTATCTAGCCCAGGAGTCCCTTCATGGCAGAGTTGGTGACAAAGACCCTCGTCACACTATGAGAATTCATAGACCGAGCTAATGACTTTGTTAATACAGAGTGCACCCTTCGGGCCTTAATCGCCCCTAGAAAGTTTGAGTTAGAATAGGCAAAGAGTAGGTCCAAAAGAAACACCAGTGGCAAAAGCCAAAAAGAGGAACTCAAGACAAGAAAAAGTCAATACGACAGGAGAGAGGATAGTGGGGCACTATATAGGAAAACACATTCAAGCATGAGTGTGCAAGACAAGGAATAGTCTCAAGTCTATAGCAACCTTGGATGAAAGGCTCGTAAATATTGCATGTATCACAACAACGGAAGGACACCAAATAGAGGGTCATCATCACTGGAAATGGCAGATAGAAGACTTACAGGAAAATAGAGACCTAAGGTGACAAATTGCCCAACATTCCTCTCCACCCAAACCGACGAAGGGAAAGAGACCTTAAATATTGGAGGCCCCATAGAAACAAGAACCCAAAGAGAAGAAGGGCAACGAGAAAAATCCTGGAGAACACCCCCCTAAGAAATCAAGATAATGTTCCCTTATGCGAAATCCAAACCATTGCCGAAGGATTTGCTGGGGGCGGCTCGTCCACCTCTAGTTGGAAGCCATACATTAGGAGGGCAAGATATGCAAAGATTTTTGCGTCGGGAGATTGGTCAATTAGGAGGGCAAGATATGCAAAGATTTTTGCGTCGAGAGATTGGTCAAGCAGGCTCGAAACCAGAAGGCCATGGCAATATGCTTTGATGAAAATGACTATGGGGGATAATTTATCCCCATGATGATGCCTTAGAGGTAACAATGTTAGTCGCCAACTTCACCACCCAAAAGGTATTAATAGACAATGGGAATTTGGTCGACGTACTTTTTTTGGAAGTGTTCGCGAAAATGGAAATCGACCAAGGCCAGTTGCACCTTTCGCCAACACTTTTAAAAGGATTCAGATGGAGACTATAGAGCCTGTGGGTTCCATAACCTTACAAATGATAGCCGGAATAGATGCATGCAAAGCTACCACCACAACTGACTTTCTAGTGGTCAAAACGAGATCATCAGGTGATCAACCTTGAACAATTTGATGGCCGTGACTTCTACGTATCACCTAAAGATGAAATTTCCAACTAAAGCAAACATAGGGGAGGTGCAAGGTGAACAGGTTCTAGCAAGAGAATGCTACGTACAGTAACTTAAAGAAAGAGGAAAGGTGGTGCGTATAGTGTAGCTGCTCGTAGCCGAGTTGCAAACCCCACCCCCATCCCCTAAACTCAGTGCAAAAAGTGGAAACCTAAGATGAACGAAATCTCAAGCAGGGAGAGGCTGATGAACCCCTTAAACTGGAAGCGCTAGATAGTGCCAACCCCGAAAAGGAAGATAAGGATAAGCACAAACATGGAGCTCGCGATGAGACCATAGTTGATACAACTACTCGCCAAGCACTAGGACATCTTAACCTTGAGTCATCGATAGAGCTAGGTGTGATCGAACACCGTTTCATCATGGATCTTGACACTAAAAAGATTCAAAAAAAAAAAATTAGAGGAGCTTCAATACTGAAAAGTACGCCACAATAGCAGATGAAGTTGATCGACTACTTGTCGTAGGGTTCATTAGGGAGACCCATTTTCCCGAAATGGATCTCTGATGTGGTCATGGTCTGAAAACTGAACAGTAACTAGCGAATGTGTGCAACTTCACCAACCTAAACAAAGCATGGCCTAAAGGTAGGTTTCCCTATCACGCATGAACCTGATCGTCGATTCAACAGTTGCACAAAATGTTTAGCTTAGTGGATGCCTATTTTGGATACAACCAAATCTGAATATGTCCTAATGATAAGGTGAAATCCATTTTCACAACAGACCGAGGATTGTATTTGTTACCAGGAAATGCCTTTGAGATTAAAGAATGTTAGGGCTACCTTTTAGAGATTGGTAAACCGAACATTTAAGGAACAAATAGGGCGTAACATGGAAGTCTACGTGAATGACTTGCTCATTACAAGAAGCCTTCATAATCCTCTAGAAGTACAAAATGAAGCTTAACCAAGAAAAATGTGCTTTTAGTATAGAATCAGGGAAGTTCCTTGCCTTCATGGTCTCATAAAGAGGTATCGAGGCCAACCTAGAGAAGATCCAAGCCCTTAATGGCATGAAGTCTCCCATGACCCTTAATGAGGTACATAGATTGGCAAGAAGGATCGTAGTGCTCAACACATTTGTTTCCAAGTTGACGGACAAGTGCCTACCATTTTTTTGAATGTTGCAAAAGGTCCACAAGTGGAATGAAGAGTGTGAAGAAGCGTTCACTCGGATTAAAGAATACTTGTCCTTCTGAGCCAAACCGAACAAAGAGAGGTCTTATGCCTGTACCTGTCCATCACGGCAGAAGTAGTATTGGCAGCGTTGATATGAGAAGAAGATAAGACACAAAAGTCGGTTGACTACACCAGCTAGGCATTAAGGGGAGCTAAAACTAGATATCCACCAATGGAGCTGCTAGTGTTTGCACTAGTAGTAGCCACTTGCCGGCTAAGGCCCTATTTCTAAGCGCACCTAATAAAGGTCTTGAAGGAAGCCCCACTCAAGAAGTTCTTACAACAACCAGACACATTTGGATGCCTGGTGAACTGGTCAATTGAACTCAGTGAGTTTGACATTGACTTTATCCCTCAAATTGCCATCAAAGGACAAGCCCTAGAAGACTTCATTTTCGAGTTGATAAATAAGCCCAAAGATGTGCCCATCTTGCCAACCGATTGTCACTGGCGAGTGTACATTGTTGGCTCATCTTGTCGACCAGGCGAGGGTGTAGGGGTATGCATAATATCAAATTTTGGATAAGAAATCTATTACTAGATAAGGCTCAAGTTCAAAATCACTAACAACGAAGCAGAATATAAAGCCTTAGTATGGCGCTAGGCATGATGGAAGAAGAAGTGAAGGCATACTTCTAAATGGTAGCGAATCAAGTCAAGGGGGAGTATACGGTGAAAAGTAAAATACCTGAGCTCTATCTATTGTGAGTATGGGAAGAACCAGAGTATTTCTAAAGCTTTGCCATCGGACAAATAACCCAGAAGGAAAATTGAAAGGCAAACCAACTAGCACAAGCCACATCAGGCATCGATGACACGACATTACTATGGGCTATGGTCACCAAAACATTAGAGACTCCTCCCAATGGGCTTGAAGTCTCAAAGGTGAGGAAAGGATTACCCAAGTGAGCACGTGAGATAACCTGGTTCTTAACCATCAAGGAGCTGTCGAGTGAAAAAGAAAAGGCAGGGAAGGTGAAGAATAAGACTACTCAATTCATCTTCTTGGATGGAAAACTATAGAAATGAGAATTCTCCTCTTCCCTCCTTAGGTGTATCTCCCCGAAAGAAAATATGTTATGAAAAAGATGCACGAGGGAATACATGGGAGCTACTCAGGCAGAAGAACCTTTGGCGGGAAAGGTGATAAGCTGCACCAGTCATTATTGGCTCCAAGCTCTCAAAGATGTGGAGACATTCCTCACAAAATGCGTGAAGTACCAAATAGACGCACCAATTCCACACTGTCCGCCTGAAAAACTATTATCAATCACTTTCATGTGGCCCTTCACATAATGAGGATTGGACATCATAGGACCCACGCCCCTAGAAAAATGAGGTATGAAGTTCATCATAGTAGTGATGGACTACTTTACATGGAGTGTAACTAATCCTATTTGGTTCTTTTTGAATATATTTTAGAACTAAACCAGTATACATCGGTTTTGAAAATTTAAGAATTGATATTGGATCGATTCACCACCGCAACTAGAACTTCTAGTCTTTCCAGTTTTGGTTTGGTCCAGTTTTTCAGATTTTACGGATAAACAAAATCATACTCCAACAAAACTTTAGCAAGTGATTGACCCATATCCCTCATTTTATGTTATATTAATTTTATATTATAAAGTTAAAATTTATATATTATATCAATATTCAAATATTATATTAAAAATTATCATGTTAATTTATATTATATCAAATGTTATATTAAGATTTATAAGATTAATTTATGTTATAAAATTAATAAATGTGAATAATAAGATTTTAAAATTTCATGTTATATCAATTAGCAATTTAGCGTGTAATATAAAAAAATTAAATATAATAGAAAAATCATATAAAAAATTAAAAATAAAATATATATGTACCAGTCCAGTTCAATTTGAACTGGTGTTCTAAATACCAAAATCAGAACTGGATCGATTTTCAACTGGTTTCGCTAAATAGGAAGGGGTACCAGACAGACCTCGCTAGTTTGGTTCGGTCTAGTCCGATTTACCGATTACCCTTTTTTTTACATCCCTATACTTCACAAAGAGGCTGGAAGTTGGGCCCATCACAACGATAACAACTACTAGCATCAACAGATTTATATGTGGAAGGCCATAGTATGTTGGTTCAGCATACCTAGGATCATCATTGTGGATAACGGGCAACATTTTGACTCCGACCACTACTGAGTTGGTGAGTAGAGTTGGGCATAAAGGCCAGATATTCCACCTTGAGGCACCAGAAGCCAATGGTTAAGTTGAAGCGAACAAAGGTAGGGATATTAAAGAAGAGGTTGGTGGCCAAAAGGGGAACATGGACAATAGAACAACAAGACGTTTTGTAGGCATATCGAACCACCATTAAAACCCAACTGAGGAAACCCCATTCCCACTAGCTTATGGAAATGAAGTGGTGATCCTAGTGAAGATAGCGATACCTAGCTACAGATTCTAACTTTTCAACGAATGACCAAATGAAGATGCGCTATGGAAGAACCTGGACTTGGCGGAGGGGAGGTGAGATGAAGCAAGCAAAGACGACAGTCAACAAGAGGAAAACGAAGCAATATTTTAACTAGAGAGTGAGTTCCAAGCCATTCAAAGAGGGAGATGTAGTGCTAAAGGAAATTGGAGTAACCTCCCAAGGGGAAATGAAACTTGGGCCAATATGGGAAGGCCCATACGTGGTTACAGTCTGCCATCAATCGAGAGCCTAGTGGCTAATGGATGCGAAGGGAAAAGAGTTGCAGTGCCTATGAAATGTAGAGCATCTCAAGAAATATTTTACTTCATGAAAAAATGTTTCAGGCCACCATGTAAGCCCACATTTTCAATAAAGTTATTTTTTGTTTGGATTATATCTCAATAATAATTACAAAATTAAAATAGCACGCACTCGACAATAAAGGAGGAAAGAACTTCCTTAAGCGTTTCCTTCCTCTCCCCCTAGCATGGTCAAATCCGTCTCCAACCTAGCTCTCAAAGCCGAGCTCTTTGTTCATCGGACGAAAAAGAAAGAAGCACCTTCCTTAAACATTTCCTTCCTCACTCCCTAGTGCAGCCGAGTCCATCTATTGCCTAGCTCTCAAAGTTGAGCTCTAAGCACACCTGTTGATAAAGGAAGAAAAAGCTTCCTTAAGTATTTCATTCCTCATCCCCTAGCACAGTCGAGTCCTTCTCTTGCCTAACTCTAAAAGCTGAGCTCCTCGCTTGCCCAACTGTAAATGAGGAATAGCTTTGTTAAAACTTTTTCCTCTTCGCCTCCTAGCACAACGTACCGAAGCAAGCAAAACAAGAAAACAAAAAAGACAAGGAACAAGTAGAATCATCCAGGGCACTCACAATCAATAAAGATTGAGTAAACAAATAGAGCGAGTCACAAGCACACAGAAATTAATAAAAATAACGTAGAACCAGTGGAAGTATAAAATCATATCTATTATGGTCTTGTTCATGGCATTAATGCATTACCATCAAAAAAATAAAAATAATAAAAATGTATAAATAACTATATATATGCAAGTCAAAGATTTGAGGCTAGATTAGGGAAGGTGTCAAGGATCATATCTTTGCCCAAAGTGTTAAGGAATTGGAGGGATTGGCAGTTGGGCTTAAGGGTCTTCAAGACACTCATACATAAAACTAACCCACGCCGATTGAGCTAAGCCAAGATTTATCTTCTTGTCCCATAAAAGAGGCTTAATAATATATACATGGACCCAGACACGCATAAACTTCCCCCGTGCCATCTCCCTCTTCTCCAGATAAACTTCCTCTACCTATGGACTTCCCAATAACATTGCCCATATAATCATTTCTAGCCATTAAGGGTAGGTTATGGATTCTCACCCAAAAGGAAGCTTCGACTGTCTTAATTTGATGAACTTGCTGAAAGCCTTCCACTTCACTCACAAAATACAAGATGTTCATCAAACGTCCAAGACCCATCTCTCTTCCCCATATCCTTGTCACGTACATCTTTAAACTCGGCAACAAACAGAGTTGGATCTAGATCACTCACATGCATTTGCTTCACTAGTCCCTAGATTCTCCGCATGGTTTACTTGCAAGCCAACTTATTGAAATGTTTCTTTTTAAGCAATTTAAAAATCAAACGATGTTCACCTCTCTCAACTACAAGCTCCAGCTTTGAGGAATCCATCGTAATCTCCTCGGCCTCTTTCTCTGTAAGGGAGAGGTTTTGGTAAAGGCCCTCCAAACGAACATAAGTTTGCTGAATCGATGCATGTAACTTGCAAGATTTCATTAAGATCAAAGGCAAACTAAAATGAGGAAAAGCTATTGAGTATGCACTTTAAGAAATTTAATTTTTAAGGATGAAATATTTTAGAGACAAATTAAATTTCATCCAAATTGTTATTTGGGACAAAAATTAAATTTCATCCTAAAACATGTAATCAATTTTTTACGCATTCAAATAAACAAATATTTGTTCGAACTAGAGTTTTTGGGACGATTTTTTTTTTTTTTTTTTTTTGTGTGTGGGAAGTTATAAATAAATCTGGCAGGGGATGCTTGCTACCTCGTTTGAGTAGTACAACCGTTCGGATACTTATAAGATTCGTTTGAACTTTGACATAGACAATCGATATAAATTTAGTTACAAAAATTTATTAAAACACATTCAAATATTTTAAAAATAATTATTATTTGAGTCTATTAATTATAATTTTTAAAAGATAAAAAATCTACCTATACAAATTTATGATTTATGGAAAATTAAAATATTCCATATATGCCATCCAAGAAAATTTATATAATTAATTTAAACATTAATTAACAGTTTTTTATGGTAAATAAAAAATTACAATTAAAAAAAGTTTTCCTTTCAAGGAAAGTCATTGTTTATATTGCCAAATGGTAAGGAAAATAAGAAAACTATAACAAACAAGCTAGCTATATATAAAAATAAAAAACGATATAGAAATTAAAGTGAAAATGTTCGATACAAACTAACATTACAGTGTAAGATTATCCAGGTCCTACATCACAGTATCGTGTCCCTTAATCTCTCACAATCAAATCATGATAGGCGCAGTGATCCTCTCCATGACCTAGATCAAAAGTGTGTGATTCTTCTTAAGTAGGGAGTGTATCTCCTTTGTAGTAGTCCCTATAGCTTTTGTATCAGTAATAGCATGTGTAGAATCTGGATCACGCTTCATGCCAGTATCGCATGGCGATACAATATTAATACGAGCCTTCTGTAAGTGACCCTCGCTCTTGCTAAAAGTGATAGTGTTAAGGAGCCTGATCTGTGATTGCCACTGCCCTCTCAATAGCACATCAACACCTAAATTAATTAGAAGGTTGGAGATCATCAATGCATACAGTAGACTACCTCTATTCAAATATTGTGACTCAGACTAGATGCAGATGAGGTAGTATAGAGGTAGATCAATTGGCTCTCCTCATGCTATGCTGAAATTCATCTTGAGGTAACATAAATCGAGCTCATTCGATGCCGAAATTCATCTTGTGTTTCCTCATATTGCTATTATGTAAGGCAATCAAATTCAACATTTGAAAAAATGCTCAACAAGCAACTTGTTTGATCACTTTACTGCCTTTATATGGAGGAGTTGAATCTTCATGAATCAATAGACGAATCTCATCATGCACTAGACCGTCATCAGCTAAAGCCTCATCCTCGATGGCATCTTCACTGTCTGTCCCTATAGTATGTTGCTGTGCAGGTATGCACCCACCACATGCGGGACCCCTAGAAACTCAACAGTATTGTCTGCTGAGATAGTAATACCGACTCTCCAAATACCAAACTTGAAGGAATCCTCATTAGCTCACATCTCTAATATGGCCCGATAAAACTCACTAACTATAACAAGATAGGCCCCCCCCTCTGCTCATAAATTTGGCCTTATCCTTTATCAGTGATTATGGAAGACCAGCTCTTTCCATCTCAGACAAAATTGTAAAAGTCTTCTATAATGATCTCCCGCTCAACCAACTTCGGCCTTTTTGGCTCACTAGCTTCACCACTAGGTTGCCCCTTCCTCCCACATTTTAATCCAACATGTGCCATTAGTTCACTATTCATAAAACAAACAAACAAGGAATATAAATAAAATAGAAAGTTGTAATTATGCTATATTGAGTATTGTTCAAACTAACATTTAGCCTATTTGAACATTAAATAAAAGTGTTCAAACAACTACGAGGTCCTGTTCGAAAGGTTTATGATCATTCGAACAAGTAAATATATAGTTTGAGCAGCATCATCGTATGCCATGAACCATGTATGAGATACCTTTCAAACAATTGTTTATTTGTTTGAACTGAGCTAAATTGATTCGAACAAATATTTGACTCAGCTCTTCACATTCAAACGTATGGTCACAAGTTCGAACTGGAAATGATATTTGGCAAAACATTATTCGAACATCTTTGAAGCCATTCGAATGATTGTATCTCAATCATGAAAATCAATGGTTGAGTCAACTCAGTCACGTGTAAAAACTAAAAACTCCTCAAGAATCGTTGGTTTCAAGCATACAAATCAACACAGAGTGAAACCTAGACCTCACTTCATCATTTCTAAGGACAAACGCCCTGTGTGGCAACCGAAAAACAACAAAAATAGGTTGAATCTGATTCAGAATCCAATCCCCATTTCCAACCCATAGTAGCCATAGTTTCAAGCCTATAGATACATGGATGGTGGGCCATACCTCTTATTTAGCAGCCAATGGTCAGTCTACAGCAAAGAGTGGTGGCAAACATGACAGTGGCTTCAAGCGGTGTATATGAAAATGAATTTTTCAAATCGAAAACTGGGTCTTATGTATCGAAACAGTTAGGTTTGAACTAATATTTTTCAATTCGAACAGTTTATTATAATTATTTTAGTTTTTTGAACAAAATGTGACTATTCAAACAATTGATTGATGAAGCTTGTTGAATACGTTAAGAACATACGACGATTCATCTTTCAAGGACCTAGTTACGCTTGAACCTGATTTTATAATGTTTAAAGGTGATGTAGAAGTGTTTTATTAGTTTGAACAACAAATATCCTATTCAAACCATCGATGCTTGAAACTTCAAAGATAAACTATGACGATTTATTTCTATCGAGGACCCAGGTACATTCGAACAGGCGTATAAGTTGTTCAAATGTGTAACGAATTACCTTCAAATAGTCTATATTGGGATTTTAGAATTTTGAACAAACTATGAGCATTTGAACAGTAGAGGACCAGGTATGTGCGAACAGGAGTATAATTTTTTTTTTATAGGAATAAAAACATTTCATTAATAGAAATGTTGTTTATAGATATTTGTCAAACCAAATAGCTTGAGAAAGAAAGTCTAGCAAATCCCACCACATTGAGATATCCTAAACATTCCAAGCAAAATGGGCAAGCTTGTCAACAACCCGATTTCCTTCTCTATAAACATGTTGCATTTGGCACTCTGCATATAACCCTTGAGTCTTTCTAATTTCATGCACCAAAGGATTTAACATAGCAGCAACTTCAAGTTCTTTATTAAGCATTTGCAAAGCCATCAAGCAATTTGACTCAATCAGTAACCTTTGGATTCCCATGTTAGCACACAACTATAAATCTCCTAGGATAGCTAGTAATTCAATAGCTTCAGCATCTCTTACATCATTCTTAACCTTGCTAGCTGCCAACACAACACCACCCTTCCCATCTTTATGCACTAGGCCCACCCCGGCTCTATTAATTTCACCAAAAACAGCTCCATCCACATTTAATTTCAACCAATTTGTAGGTAAAGGCTTCCAGTCATAGTAAGCTCGAACGATGGTCTTAGGTAATTGCTTCAATTCTATGCACGAACTTTGAACAGAAAGAGCATAATCAATAACCTGTTGTACCACGATACACTTTTGATCATGAATCATTTGGTTCCTTCTCCACCAAAGCCCCGTGCAAGAAAAACGAATAAAGATAGCTCCCCTTCCTGGCTCCTCTCTAAAACCTTCAAAGCTACCTACATTACAGACAAATCCCTTTCCAGATTTTTCATCAAAGGAACATATGTAAACTAGCTAGAATGTATAGACTGATAGTAAAATAATGCATGTGCAGTGTCTTCAATCCCTTGCTTACAAAAATAGTAGGAACCTTCAGTTTTAACATTCATCTTTGGTAGATTCTACTGTGATGGTAGTCCCTCTTTGTAGGCCCTCCATGCAAATACCTTTATTTTATTTCTGACACTAAACTTGCCACTCATTTCTTAGGACCAAATCATCTTATCAGATTGCTCAACAAGATAGATCATTACTTTCAAGATTTCAGCAACCAGACTTGGATTTAAGAGAGCTCAAAGTTGTTCCACTTGCCATCCTTTGGTAGTAGTATCTATTAAGCTATCCACAGAGGTTTCTCTAAACTCATCCCTAATAATAATGTCTTCTTGCATTAAAGATTGGTGACCTAGGATCCAAGGGTCCTTCCATAGCTTAGCAGTCTTACCATCCCCTATCCTCCATGTACAAGTTTGACTCAACAATTTCTTAGCTTCCTAAATGCCTCGCCAAGCAAAATCTGGTCTTTTACCTAGACTAGCTTCCAAAAAGACCCCATTAGGAAATTATTTAGCCTTGTACACTTTATGAAGCAATGAATTTGTTTGTTGCAATATCCTTCATCCTTACTTGGCTAACAAAGCCAAGTTGAATACACGCAAATCTTTAAAACCTAGTCCACCTTTTCCCTTTTGGTCACACATTTTTTGCCAATTTTCCAGTGAATCCTTCTTTCTTCCTCTCTTTGGCCTTGCCAAAACTTTTCTATCATGGCTTCCAATTCTGAACATAGACCAGCAAGTAAAAGGAAACAAGTCATTGAGTATGTAGGAATTAAAAGGGCCACTGCTTTGGTCAAGATTTCTCTCTCACTTGCTGATAGTAGTAATTTTTCCTTCCAACATTGTGATTCCTGCCATACCTTTTTGCTTTATTTTAGAGAAAGCCTTTGATTTAGATCTACGTACAGTAGGAGGTAATTTCTAGGGGTGTTAAATTGTGTTAACGGGTCGTGTTTGTGTCGTGTCAAAACATGTATATTATACTATATAGCTCAACCCTAACCCAACCCGTGAAGCTTATCGTGTCAAAATCTCAAAGCCTAACATGACCCATTAACATAACGAGTCGTGTCGTGTCAACCTATTTTGACCCATTAGTGAATATTATGAAATAGATTAACATGATAATATACGACCCGTTTCAAACTATTTATGTGAATGGATTGAATATGCCTGAATTAACTAGTTTGACCTGATTAAATTTAGCATAATTTTATATAAATTTTAAAACCACGATATTTATAAAAATTATAAAACTAATTACGAGTCTAAAATTACAATCCAAATAATAAAAATATTGAAATTGAAATTCTAACAATTTTACTTTTAGGTATAAGCGTATAATTGTAATTTTAACTTTCTTAATGTGTCATAATGGGTTATATCGTGTCATAACGGGTTGAATCGTGTCTTAACGGGTCAACCCGTTTTGATCCGAACCAGTTAAGATTAAACCCTAATCTGCTATTATCGTGTCGTGTTTGTGTTTGGTTAACGAGTCGTGTAACATATTGCCACCCCTAATAATTTCTGCCATAACATGCATATACTTTGTTTGAATAGTTTATACTCTAATTGCATATATTTTAATTTATAGTATAGTATATTTATATTATAATATAATTTAATGCTTATAATATACTAGTTATAATATGCTATATATACTATGACATAATATAATAGTTATATAGTGTAGTATATTTATATTATACTTTAATTACAAATAATAAGGTAAAGTATAGTTATATTATATTTATACTAGTTATATTACACTAGTTATCTTATACTAGTTAAATTATACTACTTATACTATACTGTAACATAATATACTAGTTATATTATATTAACTATAGCATACTACTTATAATATACTATACTATATTATGCATATAAAATAAAATGAAAGAAGAAATATTACATTCGAACGATATATTATACTATTCGAACGGTGCATGGATCTATTTGAATGGATACGCTACTACAATATAGGAGCATTCGAACGAAAGCGTTTTTTGTAAGGATTTGTGGGAAAAATTGCAGCCATCCATTGCTTGCATAAGTCATTATTTAATAGAAACTTTCGTCATTCGAATGGAATATTAAACCATTTGAACGCAATCGCCAAGGTGAGTCAGGCGAGGTCACATATGCAATGGAATATTTAAAATGCATAGACGAGACTCGTGACCAATCAAGAGAAAAAAGAGCGGTTGGTCACAATCTCCCCTCTTTCTAAAGATTCCATCCTCGGAATGTGCTTACGCTTGATTCGAACCTGTTGGTGTTGATCCCCACATCATCTTCATGTCCTCATACACGTTCATTGCTTCCATCACTCCTTGCGTAGCACTCGCATACTTGTGTCTTGGAAATCCTCTGCCGACATGCTCGTGTGGTCTTCAGTTCTTTAATCCCATCGATTGTGTAGCACTTGTACCTCCCAAATTGTAATCCTCACTAATGACGTTCAAAATCGCCATCGCAACCTCAAACTTGGTTCTAACTTAGGTTTTGATCGTCCATGCACTTCATACTATCATAGCTTATCTATCGTTTCTACTTTATTCCTCTCATAAATACATAACTACTTCTATACATTCCTAACATTCCATAGCTTGTTCCTTCTATTTCTAACCTCCTACATTCCACATAATGTTCCTCACTTGATAAACTTAACCTTACTTCTACAAGTAGGTGCCATCCTGACATGCATACATTGACACTTTCATACTATTAAACATCATAACATAAAACATATACCTTTTCATAACTTACTGCAAGACAAGATAGGCCTCGAGAAAACTTCAGCCTAGGTTTTCCGTTCACTTTTCTATTTTCATTCAAAAAACTTTGTTTCTTGGAAAAAAAAAATTCCTCTCTTATTTTAGAAAATTTATAGAATCTCTCATAACTTGGGTTTTGCTCTGATACCACTCTATAACACTCGTCCTTGTGGTGGGAATTTAGAAAAATACTTTTTAGAAAATAAGACGAGAATTACTAACTTTTTAAAACTTTTCTTTCCCTTCCCAAGATATAAAAGATTTTAAAGTTAGGATTTAAAATTTTTATTTACAAAGCTAAGAGAGAGTTTTGCAGTGGAAATAATTTACAAAAAGAAGAAGATATTTTTCATAAAAATTACACTAAATGGTCTAGGCTTCCGACACTTTTTCCTTGGGCCATGTCTGTCTTGAAGCTTCGTCCTCATTTCATCCCTGGGTGGGGCACACATAAAATTAAAATGAATCGAGTACTCAGTAAGTACTACTTCATGCCATAAAAATATAAGAACATGCATTTTCCTTCATGTATTCTTATTCACATACATACTTTACAAACATTTTCTTTTCTTTGAAATCTTACAAGGTGGAGTTTTTCTTTTAAAAAGGGTTTTCATTTCTTAAAACATCTCCCACCTTGTACTTTCCTTCATAAAAACTAAAACCTTTATGCATACAATTACCCTTATCCCTTTTTTTGACCAGTACACACAATTACGCCCCGTGTGTTAGGGTTAACGGTCTTTTGGACCTAATTCCACTAGTGATTGTGGGTTGGGAATCTCCCAGTCAGGGGGTAGCACTAGGTGCACTACTAGCACTACTTACCCGACATTACAATCTACCCCATCCTTTGGTACCATCATTCATCAGTCATGGCCATTACGGAATTCATACCTCAAAACTTTCATTTCATTTTAGTCCTTTCCTTTCATTCTTTCCTTTCATTCCTTAGGTGCATCAGATCATTTCATAGAACCTCTTTTCATGACATAAAACATAAAACTTTATCATTCATTTCATGGAACGTACATACAATAAATACTATATATAGCAACAATTTACATGCATACAACTATTTCTTGGGTGCATAAAAATGGGCTACCAAAGAAGGTCAGAACATACATATACTTAAAACTTATACCTTAGCATAGCTTCATAAAACATTTTTGTTCTAAGAAAACATTTCTTTTCTTTTCATTTCATAAAAGAACATTTTCATGAAAGAATTTCATAAAGCATTCATTTTCATTTTCATACTTTCAAAAAACTCTAAAAGAGCATAATTGTGATACTTACTTGGACTCCATGCGAGGCACATTTTGTCCAGTCCATCATGTGCATATCAGATGACAACCTACGCACATTCGTAACCTCATGTCATTTCTTTTTCATTAAAAGAATACTAAACATAAAACTTGCATAATAAGCTTGCCTTAACTCTTAGTCCCTTGTACTCGACACGACCTTAACCTCTCATTGGTCCTTGACTTAGACTTATTTCACTTAGACTAGTCATCGCCCAATTTAATCTCCTTTAGTCACTTCCTCGCATGCTCCTTCATGACATCCCTAGTTGTACAAACTTATACCTCTAGGTATTCCAAATACCCATTCATTTTACGTACACATGTCATATTCCAATCCTTAAAGTATAATCCTAGTCATAAATCTTAGGCCTAAAATATGAATCTAAAAATCCCAACTTCATCTTCTGACTAACAAAGTGAGCCTCCATGTTTCACTTTAAATCTCCAACCATTATTCACAAGTCTACACTAAATTCCAACCCACCTTACAACCCAACTGCAGTTACAGTACTAGTTTTTAAATAACATCATTCCCCCGTACATAAACCAATCCAACACTAATCTAGGTCTCAATTCATTTCCTCAAATCCAAATACATAATACAAGCCAACTAAGCATACTCATACAATCCACCAAACAAACATATGCCATACCCTCTTATTACCTAGGATCAACATATAGTCCATTTAAGTATCCGTAATACCATCCATACATAATACCCTCAAAGTACATCCTCTCCCAAATACATACCATTCTTTCCCTTGCTATCCAAACCAGTACATCCAATACATGAAATCCACCTATAACCATTTATACATCTACACCACGCATTTACAAATCTCTATGAGTCTCCTTGGTGGTTCACAATGGTGGTTGGCACAACTGTGCACAAAAAGGAGAGGGGCTAGAGGCTTTGGTGGAGGGGGAAAATAGGGGCTGTTCATGGTGTCTAGCTGTGGCTTGAGGAAGGGCGTGGAGCATAGGGGTGACCTCTATGTGGTGATGGGTGGTTGTGGGTGGTGGCACACTATGGAGGCACACGAATCTACCCAGATCTGAGAGGGAGAGAGACCCATTGGAAGGAAGGGGATTGTCACCATACGTATGTGGTCAGCGTGGGAAACGGTGGTGTTGAGGCCGACGAAGTTGGGCCCAGTGGGCGGCACACGACGACAATGTAAGTATCTAACGCGAGAGAGAGAGAGAGAGAGAGAGAGAGAGAGAGGGTTTCGGGAAGGGAGAGAGAGAAGGACCTGTGGTGGGGAAGTCACCTGTGACGATGTGCTCGTGGTACTGGTGAGAGTAGTACATAAGTTTGCAACAAGAAATGTATATTATTACATTCCAGGTGATAGTTCAACAAATGAAGGAGCATATATATATATATATAAAGAATCAAACATCAATTTATTTGTTGATCTCAACTAATATGATATGGTTCCATTACGTAAAGAAGATATTGAACCAGAAGTAATTGAAGGCGGCTTGTCAAAAGAACATGAGTCAACTGAAGTGTCTAGTAAGGATGAGGGTGACTAGTAAAGCAAAATTGATAGTGAATAATAGTTGTTTATATATAAGTATCATTGTTAGGGCTGTTCATCTGGGTTCCAACCCGGGAACCCGGGTATATCCAAACCGGAACCCGGATTTGAAACCCGGGCCGGATTAGCCCGGGTCAGATCTGGGCCGGAACCCGGATTAACCCGGGTTTTACAAAATCCTGATTCCGGGTTCTGGATTGAACCCGGTTTTTTTTTTTTTTTTACTTGAGGCTTTGAAAGCATAATTTTAAAAAAAAAAAATAAAAACGTATATTATATTAAAGATTTTTTAAGAAAAATCATTGTTGAAATATATAATTCTCTTTATGTAAAAGCCTATATTTATTATAGAAATTTTTAAAAAATTGTTGAAAATCATACTCTTTATCTTTTTAAAGCCTATATTTTGTGAAAAATTTTCTAAGAGGTAACGTTAAAAAGCATAACATTGTCCATAATAATAAAATATATAAAAATGAAAAACTAAAATGCATGCAATCCACTACATATTACATTACAAAATATAAATTACAAGATATGAGTTACATATCAATAACATGGTCTTCCATGTGATTTAATCATACCAAATAAAACTTCAAGTATATTCACTGTAGCCACCCAAACGGAAGATAACCGCCACATTGAATTCCTAGTATGTCAAAACCAGCAGCATAAATGTATCAAAATCAAAAACACAAAAAGCAGGTTATGAAAAAGGTGTACTTAAGCGCAGCTCCCCAATGTCCATTTCCTGATAAATTCCTTGGTAAAGCTCTAAACACAGGCCTTCTAGTTTGAAAAAGGGAAAAAACCATTATACACAATCAGGAAATCAGTTTTCATTAGCAAATCAAACCAATCATACCATACAGATGCAAAAACAGAGAAGAAAGAACTAGTGTTAAGAGTACTTATTGTATGATACATGGTGCATGGAAATAGAGGAACTTACCAGATAACTACGTTTTTCTCCAATAATTTGGACGTGCTGAACTGCATCTTGTAGTTATGGTACTGATACTAGAAGTTATTCCACAAATCTGGTCACCCATCTACATGGTACTCCTATGAACATGCTCATGACATCTGTCATATGACTATTTTCGCTAAGGAATAGAGCTAGATACTCATCCTTAAAACGCTAGCTGTCAACATGCAATAATTCTCCAGGGTAAACTAAACTGACTTATGGTACTATAATTTCGAGTTTAAACTTGTCAGCCCAAATAGGATCATAGAGAGACATTTCAAAGCATCACACATAATAAATAACTCTGAGCTGATCCCTTATAAAAAAGAAAATCTAAATTAGTGGAATTTCTCAGGATCTCTAACCTTACCCACATAATGTCATTTATAGTGATTACTAGATTGAACTTTTCCCCATTCTAAATGAAGTATATGAACTTTGTACTCCACGAAATTTGGAATGGGCAATGAATGGCATGAACACCATCCAGCACTTCAAACATAAAAAGAGAACCAGTAATCTTATCATGCCAAAAGGATCTATAACCCACAGGAATTAAAATCTTCAAGCAGCTCAGGCAGGAACATGGAATAATAAGGAAATCCTTAATGCTCTCATTAAAAGTATCAATTTGTAAGATGCAACCAACCTAATTTAACAAAAGAATCAAGTGTTTGTGCTTGCAATGCTCTTTCAAATGTCTCTCTAGATGGTAACATCTAGTACCTTGTAGGTCCCTTGCATCCAAAACCTGAAACACAAAAACAAACTGAAGGAAACAAAAGAAAACTGGAGGTACTAGCAGTTCCTTCTAAAGAGGCACTAGCAGCATGTTTCTCCTCAAAGGCATCTAAGCAATCAATAAACAGAATATTAAGTAAATAAATATTTTAAATTTGATTAAAATGAGTTATCACATCAGCCGCTATACAAAAATTTTCCACATCCATCCCAACCATGATCCAGCCCAAAAAGAACAACCAAGTAAATGAAAAGAATAGGAAGAAAGGAAAAAGAGGGAGGGGAAAGCATTCATATACCCTGAGAACCATCAGCTTTCTTAACCAATGACTCATAATCTGCTGCCAATAGCTTTGGGCGCTTCCTCTTAGTCTTAGGTCCAAATGCATCCTCAAAAGGCTCAGTATCAAGAAGATGAACTCTGGTTTGCTTCAAAGTTATATAAAATCCTCTTGACTAGAAAAGCAATGCATGGTAACTTCTGCAAAAACACTAAAGTTCTGCCTAGGAAGATTTCTTTAAAAGTAAATCATGTTAATGTTTTACTGAAGGTTCACAATAATCAGCAAAAGAGGCCCAAGTTTGTCATAACTTTTTTTTTTTTTTGCCAAGTAAGTTCTCATTGATTATATGAGACATTATATTATAACTTAATATGAGGCATTTTGTGACTTTTTTTTAGAACCTCCATTTACTTATAAAAAACCTAACTACGATGAAAGCAAGAGGCACGGTATCAAGGGAGAAATCGTATTCCCAACAAAATCATCACATATCTCTAACCCACCGAATCAAAAATTAATCCTAAGATTCGAATTCCACCCAAACTCTAAAACCCATCACAACTGAATACTCCTAAAAATGTAAAAACTCTGTTTTTATATTGATGGTGTCATATAAACATCCACTAAAAATAAATTTGTGTGGTTTTTTTTTAATAAGTGTAAGGGAAAAAACCATTATACCTAATCGGGCAATCAGTTTTCATCAACAAATAAAACCAATCATACCATACAGATGCAAAAACAGAGAAGAGAAAAATNAAAACATAAAACTTTATCATTCATTTCATGGAACGTACATACAATAAATACTATATATAGCAACAATTTACATGCATACAACTATTTCTTGGGTGCATAAAAATGGGCTACCAAAGAAGGTCAGAACATACATATACTTAAAACTTATACCTTAGCATAGCTTCATAAAACATTTTTGTTCTAAGAAAACATTTCTTTTCTTTTCATTTCATAAAAGAACATTTTCATGAAGAATTTCATAAAGCATTCATTTTCATTTTCATACTTTCAAAAAACTCTAAAAGAGCATAATTGTGATACTTACTTGGACTCCATGCGAGGCACATTTTGTCCAGTCCATCATGTGCATATCAGATGACAACCTACACACATTCGTAACCTCATGTCATTTCTTTTTCATTAAAAGAATACTAAACATAAAACTTGCATAATAAGCTTGCCTTAACTCTTAGTCCCTTGTACTCGACACGACCTTAACCTCTCATTGGTCCTTGACTTAGACTTATTTCACTTAGACTAGTCATCGCCCAATTTAATCTCCTTAAGTCACTTCCTCTCATGCTCCTTCATGACATCCCTAGTTGTACAAACTTAGACCTCTAGGTATTCCAAATACTCATTCATTTTACATACACATGTCATATTCCAATCCTTAAAGTATAATTATAGTCATAAATCTTAGGCCTGAAATATGAATCTAAAAATCCCAACTTCATCTTCTGACTAACAAAGTGAGCCTCCATGCTTCACTTTAAATCTCAAACCATTATTCACGAGTCTACATTAAATTCCAACCCACCTTACAACCCAACTACAGTTACAGTACTAGTTTTTAAATAACATCATTCCCCCGTACATAAACCAATCCAACCCTAATTTAGGTCTCAATTCATTTCCTCAAATCCAAATACATAATACAAGCCAACTCAGCATACTCATACAATCCACCAAACATACATATGCCATACCCTCTTATTACCTAAGATCAACATATAGTCCATTTAAGTATCCATAATACCATCCATACATAATACCCTCAAAGTACATCTGATCGGTGCAAAACTGCAAATGCACAGTATCGTAGTTTTATAGTAAAGTGATAAGAAGAGTATCGTCCTCAGGGATTGGTACCTTACTTTTGCCAAATACCAAAATTATACTAATCTTGATTTTATCTAGATGAATCACTAAGATTTTTGTAATTGCAATTTAAACTAAAATCAACTCAAAGAGAAATACGCAAAGGAAATAAAACTGACATTCGAAGATCAAATTAATGGGAAAGAAAACTTCTAGGAAATCGATTTCACCTAATTCCTCACTATACTTTACTCATCCAGCTAATTTAATTTAATTCTTTTTATTTATTAGCAAATCTCTAATTTATTCAAAAGCCTCTTTCGATAGTCAATTAGAAATTATTCTTGTTCATCAATTCACACAAGAATATGCAAATTAATAATGCAAGAAAGCAATAAGACCAATGATTTAAATACTACATAAGTTCATACAAGTTTTTCGATCTCTATATATACCTATGCCGAAATATTCAAGATCTATCTTATAATTCACTCTTTCAATAGCAAATCACAAGATTAAAATATCATCTAATCAATGGCCAGTTAATTAGAAGCAATAAACTCAGAATAAATCAGATAAGCAAAGAGAGAATTGCCTTAAATTAGCATAGACAATCAAGCATAGTTCAGAACTAGGTTACATCATTTTCTTAGAATAAAGAAAATTTAGCTCATGCTAAAAATAGAATTCAACATAAACAAATTCACCATAATTGTTATGAGAATATTGGAAGGAAAATAAATACTGAGAAATACTCCTCATAGCCGCAACTCGTCTTCAAAAACTCAAGGAAATGATTCACTGTTTCTATCCTGTCTGTGCTCGTGTATGATTCCAACGTACGTGCAATGTGTGAAACTCTCTCTCCAAAACAGATGACTTCAATCCTTCTAGCTATGTTTTTCTATCCCAAAACATGTTCTCCAGTCAAAAGGTACGGCCATATGGTGAAAAATCACTTTTATATGCTCTGACGGCGGAAAACCCTAGATCTGTAAAATACTATGTTCGCTCGAGCGGGGTATCGAGCGAACATCGAGCATTCAACTCTGCCTGAATTCGCTTGAGCGGCTTGTCGAGCGCACATTGAGCGTTCAACTCTGCCTGACTTCGCTCGAGCGGCTTATGTCTCCGCTCGAGCGATCTTGTTTTCCCACAACCTGCTCGAGCTCACTGTCGAGCAACCATTGAGCGGTTGAATCTGCCTGAGTTCGCTCGAGCGATGTGGTAAATCTACAATATGAAATTTTGCAAGTCATCAACATCCTATCCCAAATACATAACATTATTTCCTTTGTTATCCAAACCAGTACACCCAATACATGAAATCCACCTATAACATTTATACATCTACACCATGCATTTACAAATCTCTATGAGTCTCCTTGGTGGTTCACAGTGGTGGTTGGCACAACTGTGCACAAAAAGGAGAGGGGCTAGAGGCTTTGGTGGAGGGGGAAAATAGGGACTATTCATGGTGGCTAGCTGTGGCTTGAGGAAGGGGGTGGAGCATGGGGGTGACCTCGATGTGGTGTTGGGTGGTGGCACACTATGAAGGCACACGGATCTACCCAGATTTGAGAGGGAAAGAGACCCATTGGAAGGAAAGGGATTGCCACCATATGTATGTGGTCAGTGTGGGAAATGGTGGTGTTGAGGCCGACGAAGTTGGGCCCAGTGGGCGGCACACAACGACGATATAAGTATCTAATGAAAGCAAACAGAGAGAGAGAGAGAGAGAGAGAGAGAGGGTTTCGAAAAAGGGAGAGAGAGAAGGACCTGTGGTGGGGAAGTCACCTGTGACGACGTGCTCATGGTACTGGTGAGAGTAGTACGTAAGTTTGCAACAAGAAATGTATATTATTACATTCCGGGTGATAGTCCAACAAATGAAGAAGCATATATATATATATATATATATATATATATATAAAGAATCAAACATCAATTTATTTGTTAATCTCAACTAATATGATATGGTTCCATTACGTAAAGAAGATATTGAATCAGAAGTAATTGAAGGCGGCTTGTCAAAAGAACATGAGTCAACTGAAGTTTCTAGTAAGGATGAGGGCGACTAGTAAAGCAAAATTGATAGTGAATAATAGTTGTTTATATATAAGTATCATTGTTGTAAAAATAAGAATATTTTTGTGAATAATAATTTATTATAGTTTTAAACAATTATGCCTCCCAAGCGAAGAGCAACTCATTTGCTATCTCCATCCATTATTGACTTCCCCAATTGGTTCGCTTGCCACGAATGGTGGACTAACATCACCAAAACCAAAACAAGATATATTATATAGAAACTTGAATTTATGTGATAATTTAAGTAATAATGGTTTAAAAATAAAATAATTTATATTTTATTCTTTAATTACATTATGGTTGTTGTAAGCCATCGCTGAGGTTGAGGTGAACCTAGAGGTGTCTGCATAGAGAAAGTACGGAAAGCAGAGAAACTTAAAGTTGATATGCTTAATCATCACACCAATGGCTTTTGGGATTCGTCAACTTGGCTTGCTTCTTATGTTGGTACACTTACTCAGACATATGCACTCATGGCTACATCGTTCTAGGCTAAGGTTCTCCATGATGTGAAAAACCATATCAAAACATAGGGCTGTATAGAAAACTGAGAAACTGGCCGGAATCGATCAGACCAGCTGCCGGAGCAAGGAACCGGCTGAAACTGTCAGAGAACCGGTCGGCCGGCAGTAGGATTTAAGCCAGGGAAAACCGCTGAACTGGCTGACGTCAGCAATCTCTTATTTTTTTCAAATCGGTGTAAATGAAACGACGCCATTTCACTTCACTTAAGTGAAACGACGTCGTTTTGATGACGCATGATACAAAAAAAATAAATGCAATGGCGCTGTTTGGTGAGACCAAACAGCGCTCTTTAGTCTAGGGTTAGCCAGACGAAACACCCCCTTCTTCTCTTTTCTTCCTTCGCCAGTTTGCCGTCACCTGTACTCTCTCTCGCCTCTGCTCTCTCTCTCTCTCTCTCTCTCTCTCAAACTCTCTTCTCTATTGTCTTTGGTGAGACCAAAACCTCGCACACGGGCATGAGCCACCACCTCCTCCTCCCTCGCCATTGAAGTCCTACTGCACTAATGGAAAGGGGAAACCGATCTCCAAACCGTCTAACCGATCGGTGCCGACCGATCAAACTCCAATTGGTTCTCTTCTTCCCTATCAATCGGTTTTGGTCGAGATGTTTGGAGATTTAATGTGTTGGTGGGGTATCGTTTTGCCACCGAAACCGACGCCGAACCTTCGATTTTTAGCCCTAAAACTTGTTGCTTGGTTATAAGTTAGTTAAAAAATAATATTATTCAATAATTGCTTAATTTATAGTTAGTTTATTTTTGGACTGATCGTTCCTAATTTTTTCAAGGATGAGTTTGAACTTAATTTTGGCCGATGAGAGAATCGAGTAATGGTTGATGAGCTGATGAACAATGCATTCTGGAGGTATAAAGGTAGATGTCATGCACACTATCAAAAGTTTAATAGTACAACAGAGATGCATTAGAACCAATTCCAAAACATATATTATATTTTTTATAATATATGTTTGATACATTAAACAAATATAGGAATAATATTATTTCTTTTCTTGTAGCAACGGAGTATTGTCAATAAAGTAAGTAGAGCAAACTTAGTGATACACTATCACGCAAGTTCTAAAAATTTTTATCGACTATAAAAAAATTTGATAACGTGATAGTAGTCCCCATTAAATATTAACATATCAACATTTGTAATTGAAGTTGTAATATATATTTTCATTTTGTAGGAACAAGATAGTCCTATTAACTATAATCTGACCGAATTCTATGTTAAATCGGATACAAATCGTGATAATGTTTGGACCAGTCTCAAAGCATAAGCAAATTATGTAAGCTTAATTTTTTTTATTTGTATTGCCTAATAATATTTATGTTATTTATACTGTCTATAATGGTTTTTCTTTTTCTTTTGTTTTTCTTTTGGTAAAAGAATATGGTTTCATTCAGGAAAATACTATTGTTGCGTCTAATGAATCCTCTATTAATAATGTTGAGATCTTTTCTCAAGTTCTTGGACTCCATTTTGGATATTTGAGGGGTTCAGAATGTTGCATGAAGTTTTCCTTAACCTTTTCATCCTTTTCTCAAAGCAAATCGAACAACAACTCTCGGGACTTAGAGAAAACAAGGTTTGAAATTGAACAGTTGAGGTCTCTAGCAACAAGAGTTGGAGGCTCAATTACATTAGGCAGTGGATATGGAGGCACGATTACAACAAAACATGCAGAGAGAGATGGAAATTCAATCTCAAAATAATAAAAAAAATATTCGAACATATACAGTTAATGATGTCCCAGAACTTTATGTTACGACCAATTTAGAACTTATTTTCTTACTTTATGTCTTTTGACTTATTTTGACTTAATGAAACATTTGAATAATTGTGATGTTTTAATTATAATATTTAAATGTAGTTTTCTTGTTTAAAATTTTTCTTTTACTGTATCCATGATTATTGTTCAAACGAAACATATTCAGTTCAAATAGTAATTACTAATTATTATCATTCGAACAGATTTTTCACAGCCATTCCAACGAGCAACCCAAAACCATTCGAATGAAATTGTAAATCGTCACTCCAGTTCAAATGGATTAATAATATGTTTGAACACTTTGCATCTTTGATCATTCAAACACGTAGTATTATGTTCGAACCAATTTATCGTCCTTAGAATGAACAATAAACCATTCGAACAAAAATTGACTAAATGTTCGAATAGATTTTGTAAGTCGAATGGTTTTTCAAGGTCATTCAATTGGATTCATAATGTTCGAACACTAACCAACATGTTCGAACACTGGCTTCATTCAAACAAAATCAAAAAAATATATGTCGTTTGAATTAAGTTTTCATAACGTCTGAACAATTATCTGATAGTTCGAACCAGATTAATTCTGTTCAAACACTATTTTGGTAAAAAACCATTTCGTCCCCAAAAAAGACTTTGTTCGATTGGTCGGCTAGATTTCATCCCTAAAAATATTTTTTTGGGACGAAAAAAAATTTTGTCTCCAAAAACTTTTCGAGACAGACTTTTTGAGACAATCTCGTGTGTCACTCAACCATGGGATAGTGTTGTCAAAATGATTGTTTTACACATTTTATCATGCCTTTGATCCTCACAAAATCTTGCAAGTCACATGTATTGCTTCAGCGAATCCATATTCATTTGTTGTTGCAGCTCGTGGCCTCCATTAGAAGGCCACTTATTCCATATTATTTTAGAGTTTGGAAACATGTGAATTATTACTAAATTTGAAATAACTTACTTTTTACATATAAATATTCAAAATTGCCAGTTACACAGGTATATTGAAATTGAATATTAAAAGTATAATATAGAAAGTATATGAACTATAAATTCTACGTTAGGATATACTGAGTTGATTACATGCGATGTTTGCACCCCCAATTTAATCTAATGAGTAATAAGTTTAAGGTATTCAAATCTATTTTTTTTTTAAAAAAAAGGTATTCAAATCTCGTGTAAACCTTCAGAAAAAGTAAGACAATGTATTATAAAAACAAAATAAAATTTTTAAATAGATCACATTTTTTCAAAAGACTTACACGCCCATATCTTGGATTTGTGCCCATCTTTTTTCTAAATTAATAAGCTTTTTAATATAGGGGGGAAAATAGAAAGTCTCATTCGTGGGCTAGGATACAAAATGAGATTAGATTTATATAAGGAAAATGCAGTTTGCCTTCTGGATTTCACCGCTAGTGTATTTTATTTTATTTCTTTCTGTTTTATTTTTTTTTTTATATTTAAGAAAGTGATTAGTAATAAATTTTTGTGTATATATATATATTAAAAATTTTAAAGATATTTAAAAAATATTTTAAAAAAAGTAATGTTAGATGGGTTATGTAAGTGCTGTACACTTCTTTTAAAAAAAAGTAACGTCTACTATTAAAAAATTAATATTTTTTATATAAATCTCATATTTATTTATTTATTTTTTAAAAAGGTCCAATGTTTTCATACTTTATAACTACGCATATCATTTCTTTTGTACAAATTTATTATGCATGCAAGTTATTCATATTGAAAACAAAAAGAAACAATGAAAATATGATTTAATTTCACATCGGGCAAGTTTGGCAAGTTGAATGAGACATAAAATTTTTATCTCATCTCATCATTATAATTTTTTTAAATTTTCACATAAAATATAATAAACAATTCAATTTTTTCAAATATCAATTTAACTTTTTCAAATCCTGAAACAATAATTATATTAAAAAAATAATATTTTAAAATTTTATTTTAAATTAAAAAAATTCTCATCCCATTATTCAAACCTATCCTAAATTATTGATTCTAAAAGCATGCACGCATTACTATTTATTTCCAACTAGTTATTTTAAGCGAAATGAATATTTCTAATTAAAATAAAATTATTTTAGTAGTAAATAATTTTTTTATTATAAAAAATTAATTATAAATACTCATTTTTTTTGTAATAACAATTTTATACGGATGTTTCACTTCCTTATTTTTTTTCTTTCTTTCGTTCCTCTCTCAACCAAAAATAGGTTTAGAAAACACTTGACTGGATACACCTAAAATTTAAAGGACAGCCATCCAAACCGTTGTCAAATCACAGTTATAAACCCTACGGACCCAACTAAGCAATTACACCGATCACACCCCTTTTCACCTACAAAACCAAGACCGAGTTATACCTCCTCCTACCTATCCCTCCCTCACCTGAACCTTCCAAACCACCTGCAGCCCTGCCCATTCCTGATTCCTCAACTTCAAAGCTCAAATATAGCCCCAAAATCCATCACTTTTGTCGATGACAGGCAAACCGTGACAGACATAAAATCCAACAAGTCCTGGCCGTTCTTTTCTTCCAAAAACATCCGAACAAAACGAATCTCGTTTCCTTTCTAGCTTGCTCTTCGATCGCCAGTTTAAACCGAACCATATCATTATTTAATACCATCTCTGTAACGCTTCGAAACCCTCCTTAATTCCATCCAGCCTACCGATCGAACACAATGAAGAGCGTTTCAAGAAACAGGTTTTTGCTTTGTTTTCGACCCGTTGTCGACATGGAAGTCGTCCTAGAATCCAAAGGTATCGTCGACCGGTCGGCTTGTAAGGAGAAGACCATCAAGGAAATGTTGACTCCGAAGAGAACCTTTTCTCGAGTGCTTCAATCCATTATTTGTGAAGCAATATTGGTTAGTCTCTCTGAAATCATCAATTCCAATATAGGGTATACAGTACAGATTTTTTATGGTTTTTTAGGTCCATTCTTTTCATGACCTTCAACATCATGATCTCTTTGCTTACAGGCTAAGAGAGCTCGTGACAGGAAAGTTCGTCGTCAAGATTCCTGTCAATCGATCCACCATAGTCTTAAGTCAAGGAACTCCGAAATTTGTCACAATTTCAGGTACGAAAAATCAGGGAATCATGTAACCGTGGATGATGGTATTGATCAAGAAGTTAGAACCAACTCTGGGTTGTCACACTCAAGATCTTCGTGTAGCTCAAGTACATCCTGTTCAGGTTCCATTTCAGAAGAAGATAAATCACCCAGAGCTTTGCCTGGCATAACAAAACAAGTTGATTGCAGCAATGATCGAGACATTGTAGAGAAGCCAAAGGAGGAGGTTGATAACATGGGTACTCGTTGTAGTTTCGAATCTGGCATATGCTTGCTTGTCAGTAGCCTTATGATCACAATCTTGTGGGGAAGGCTTTTCGCTATTTTTTTCACGTTAATTTGGCTGTACTTTATGCCTGGCCGGCACGTGGGTAATGGCAGAAAAGAAAATGTGATCAAGTTAGCAGAAACTGAGTCCAGTGATCGAGTACCCAAAAAAGGCTATGATCGAAGGGCTGCTTGAAAGGAAACACCACCACAGAAAGGCATTAACTATTGTGACGTGAAAATTCTCGTTTTCGTACGTGCTTTGACGTGTCTTTTCCGGTGGCTCTCTGGTGAGTCTGGTTACCAAATTAAAGCATTCTCAGAAAGCAGGTCGCTAATACAGCTGTTTCTTCTGATGTGCTCTTATCACAGTACTTTGGGAGATGAACAGACATCCTGTTCGTATACTTTCCTGCCGGTTTTTTTCTCTTTTGTTTTATTTTTCTTTGTTTTTCATTTTATTGGGTTATTTTGTTTAATTATAAAGTATGGTGACAAATGAAATATAAGAAAGTTTCGACGTAGATTTATCAAATTTACCTAAGGGGAGGGGAAAGAGGAGAGGGGATAGAGGAAAAGATGTATGAGGGCATTTTCTAAGAGGAGAAAGAGAATCTATTTACCAACCTTAGTGTAACACAATGAGTGTTGCTTCGTTGCAGGTTGAATGTCCTTAATTCCTCTGGAGGAAGAATAAAATTTGTTAAAGACCTAAATTAACATTGATCTAAAAGTTTTTAAGTCGGTTAGATATGAATTTGTTCAAGTTTTCAACTCTCGTATGATAACATTCTATTACACTATCGAAGTTAACGTCCACAATGGTCTAATCTATTCCAATGATAGTCATTTGTTCTTTGGAGGCTTTAGTCATTTATCAATATTTAATAACTTAATATTATGTTCATATATGGTATCAAAGTATTTTAATTCAGCCTATAGGTTGTTTTTTAGTAATTTACATTTGTAATCTTTACTTTAATTTTAATTGTTAAAGATCTTATCATTAATTTAAAGGTTATAACTGTCGAATATTAATTTAGTTAAACTTTTAAATCTAGAATCATAAAAAAAATGTATATATTAAAAAAATAAAAATAAAATAAAGAACAGAAAAGATGAGAGACCCTTGTCCTTGGTGGGTCTTTGTTTCTGTTTCCTTTGTAAATGCCTTTTGATTTGGATAAGGTTAGGCACGTACACTGCCAAACCAAGTACCTTCCAATATTGACTTTAATTGGTTTCCTATGCGAAGGGATTTTCTAGTCTGCTTTACAATTCAGTTTTAAGTTTTGCTCTCTTTGCTATGACCAGCAATGTTTGAACGAACCTGACCTTGGACACTTTGGTTTCATTCAATACAAGTAGTATGATAAATAGTGACTCAACTGAGTCACCACCAATCTGTGTTTTATCTGTTGAGAAACACATTTGGCGTGCCAATTTGCCTAAAAATACGCCCTACTTTGGCACAAGCGCAAGATTTAAGACACACGAGTTGCTTGTTCCCATCCTATTCATTCCTTCCCCTGAAACATTACACTTAAAAACCAATATAAAATGAAATGACAGGATTTTATGCGACATTTGTAACATAAGTATATAATCTGAAGGCCGGCCATTGGCTTGTACTGATATCATCACAATATACAAATGTGGGCTCTCACACTTGTTCATTTCTTGTTATTTTAAAATTATAAATAAAAGAAAGCCTTTTGATTTTCGAACTTTAGCATTCGTGCGTGCTTTTCCAATGTTTATCCGATACATTGAGATTTCCTCATTTGGAAGGTAAACTTTCATTTGAATTGCTATTCTGCAGCAATTGGGCACAGGAATATAATTGAAATAGAGCAACTTTATTTGTGTAAAGATACTCAATATACTGGCATCTGCCCATCAAAAAGAGCATACGAATATATATATATATATATATATATATATATATATATATATAAAAAGTACATATAATAATTATATAAAAAAAAAAAGAAGAAGAAAAGATTGTACGAAAGATCTACTAATTTTAAACTCATGGAAGGTGGCAAAAAGTAATGGTTGAAACCCAAAGTAAAGATAGGTATTAAAGGGATCTCTCTGTTTTCAATCAATTAAATATGAGCATGCGTGAAATGGGATTGCGGGTAGTGAAAGCAAACGTCCCTGCTAAGCTCTTTAATGCCAAGTGTAAATATGTGTACGTTTATGAGACAGGACAACATCTTTACAAGTCCCCTACGAGCAGAGATAATAATAATAATAATAATAATGGGAAGACTCTTCTCTCTCTCTCTTCTTTATTTAAAGGGAGTGTTTTTGTGATTATGAGGTGCCTGAAAAAACCACATAATTAAGATCTATTGGTGGAATCAACGGTAAAAGTAGTATTTTCCATAATTAATAGGGTCTATCTGATACACATCAATCATATCTGAACCATTAAAAGGGTATTTGTTTATTAGTTATTGTTTTGTCTCGTGAATAACACAACAACTTTAGTTAATTGTATAGTGAATTAAAAAATATATAGATAATTACTAACAAGAGATTCATGAAAATGCTTGTTTACAGTGTGCATCTGAACCACCCCCCGCATGGGGGGTGATTTTTTTCCCCAGGCCCCCGCCCCCGCCCATGCGGGGGGTGATTTTTTTCCCCAGCCCCCGGCCCCCGCATGGACGGGGCGGGGTACCCCGTCTGGTAGCGGGGGTGTGGGGGAACCCCTCCCCCCGTCCGGCCCCCGGCTTTGGTGATGGACCCTTGGCCCATTGAAATATTTTGGACCATTTTGAGCCCAAATAAGTTTTTTAAGTTTAAAATAATCCAAAAACACAATCTAAATTTGTTTATAGATAAAAAATTTAACTACAACTATATTTTTATATTAAAAAAAATAAGAATACAAATACAAATATTAATTACTAAATTCCAAGTTCAAAAACTTCAACGGTCAACCTTATAGTCTTATACTATTAGCCTATTAATTATTAAGTAACTAAGGCATGCACTAAGCTATTACAAAATTACAATGATAGAAATTACAAAATCATGTCAACTAATAAACAATTACAAAATTACAAAGACATAAAAATAATAATACTACAAATTGTACCATTAATAATTAACATTACAACTAATTATAAATTAACATAATCATAACATTCGGAAATTTGATCAATTTTTGGTGGCGGTGAGTTTACTGAGACATTCCATTGTGTTGAGATATGGGCAGACAAATTGAAGATCATAAATCCTACAATAATAATAAATTATAAATAAAACGAATTAAAATTATCAATATAAAGTTTTAACTTATAAAGTAAGGGATCAATTCTGCAAACCATGAGCAATGGTGGGTGTAGAGTCTAATAAAAAAGAATTCATACTGCAGCGGAGGATGTAGCTGTAGACGTCGTCCCAGCACCAGGTAATGCAGGTATCACTACAACAATTAAAAGCAGAAATTAACATCATTTATTTTAAATAAATAAATAAAAATAATATAATTGAATTCATAGGCAATTACCAGATCCAAGTGCATCATCACCCTCATCATCGGCGTTGACATGATCATAATCAATAACATCCGGAACATGAATTGAACTCCCTGTGATCCAATTTGAGGTGTAAATCAAAGACTCAACAGTGTCAGGATCTAATGAGCTCCGGAATGGATCCAATAGGCGCCCTCCAGTGCTAAAGGCTGACTCCGATGCTACAGTACTAATAGGGATGGCCAAAATACTGCGGGCTATTTGTGCAAGGACGGGATACTTGGGGGCATGTATCTTCCACCAAGTCAGGATATCAAAGTTTCGTACATATGGTTCAAGATCTAGACCAAAGTATCTGTCTATCTCTAACTTATCCTCTGTAGTACTCCTCGTGAATGGATTCCCTTCCATCCTATCACCCCAGTCCATTCTACGTTTTGTCTCACCCCTAGCATCTGGAACTGGTGGGGGGATAGCAGTAGGTGCCGTAATATTACCACCCCGCAAGATGGTAAACTCATCAAATAATCTATCAAGGGTTTCCCGAACCCTTGATGCAATATGCTCTGCCCATACTTGCCCATAGGCAATACCCAATCCATATACCATGCCATCCATCTTAAACCGGGGGTCAATGGCAATAGCTACATATAACAACATATTAGTCCTATCAAAATTTCTCCCCCAATATTTATCGTACTTCGCCCTCATCAATAATGCCATCTCCCGCAACCTAGTGTGACCGCTTGCAATAATCTCATCTAATTCTTCTTTTACCTTACATATTTGTTGACAGAAATGATGGGATGTAGGATACAAAGAACCAGATAAAATCGTCGTAACCTCGTAGAAAAGCCTTAAAAAATCTACGAAAGTAGATACAACATCCCAGTCCTCAGTCATCGACTTCCCTAATTCTGGTTGATCTTCAAAATATTTTACATATTGGATGTCTTCCTCACCCAATAAGGCAAATGCCAACTGATACTCCTGGGCTGCCTTCAACATAAAAAATGTTGAGTTCCATCGAGTAGCCAAATCAGTACAAAGCCCCTTCTTTGATGTTATTCCCGCAGACTGCGTAGCAACCTTGAATTTCTCCAATCTAGCAGGAGAAGATCTCACCCATCTCACAGCAGTCCTGACCCGAGCAATAGAGTCATCAAGATTTTTCATACCGTCACCGACAATAAGATTAAGAATATGTGCCGCACACCTCACATGCAAATACTGACCACCCAAGATTGTCTTATTTGCCTCTCTAAGAAAGGTCTTAAGATATCCCAATGCGGTATCGTTGGACGATGCATTATCAACTGTGCATGTCACAACGCGTGTCAACCCCCACTCCTTTATAGCGGCCTCTAAGGCCCTCCCAATCTTCTCACCCTTGTGATCGGTGATTTGACAAAATTTGAGAATTTTCTTATGCAATGTCCATTTCTCATCAACAAAATGACAAGTCATAGACATATAATTTATATTTTGGACCAATGTCCAACAATCAGTGGTCAGGCAAACAAACTGACCCGCCAAAAAACCCCTCAACCTCTCTTTTTCAGATCGATAATGTTTTTTTACATCCCTTGCCACCGTGTGATGAGAAGGAAGTTGAAACCTTGGTTCCATGTAGTGACAAAGCGCTTGGAACCCTAACCCATCCACCACCTGAAAAGGTAACTCATCCATAATTATCATACGGGCTAAGTGTAACCTACACTCCTCAGGATCATACTTCGTGTACCACTTCAACTCAATACCCCCTCTACTCCCATCCTCCATTTTTTTAAGTCCAATTTCTAACCTAGATTGACTCTTCTCTAGCAAAGATTTTAGAATTGGACTTTTTTTACATTGCTCTTCTAAGTGCACCTTTAATTGCGAGGTGCCATGTCTCCTATAATGGCATCCATAAATTTTCCCGCAATGGTTACATTTGGCTTGAGGGTTATTAGGATCACCACCCTCTAGTTTGGTGAAGTGAGACCAAACTATGGAAGCAGGTTTTTTGTTAGGCTTAGGGGCGGGGCAAGGGGTAGGGGTAGAGGCATTGCTACCCTCAATAGGGGAGCTCGCACTAGAGTCTGTCGGCAATTCCATGAACTCAAGCAAACAATAGATCTGAAATTATAGCAAACATGAAAAGTATTAACATCCAACAGCAACAACCAAATAAACTGTTAATCAAGCTTTATAAAATGGTATATTTTATTGGAATTTATTTATTGGAATGTGAATGGCAGAATATTTATTGGAATTTAGTCATAGTACAATAATATGAATAAATGTGAATACATGGCTGAATATTCAATATTTATTGGATTTTAGTATATATAATACGATAAAAAAAATAATGAATATATATTGGATTAATTTAGTTGAAAGAAGTTGGACACATGAATATTGAATTTAAATCCAATTCAAATTGTATAACTGTAGGAGGTGCATCTTTTTTTTTTAACTTTAACCTTTACGAGTGGTTAAATATATCAAGAATGTTAAATTCAGAAACAACCTAGCAATATTTGTATATACATGTTACACACAGTCACACCCACACACATTTGTGTATATATTCTTAAAAAAAGCATATACTCAAAGTATGTCTTGAGATGGTTCAACATATATTACTTTCTCATATATAACAAAAATGGCAGAATGTTATAATAATTAGGATGTGGGGTAAAATTAGCTTTTATACCCTAATAAAAAGTTGTCTTATCACTTTTTCATCATAATTATAATATACTCACCCACATACCATCAACATTTATAATTCTTTTCTTAAAAAAATGCAAACTAATGGTGACTGTTGGCCACCGGACTCTGGAATATAAATGGCTAAAAGACTCTTAAAAAAATAATTAATAATAGAATTTTTAGGAGTTAAGGTTCGTATTTTAGAGTTTTGAAATTTTCCTTCTAAAATAATTTAAGTCTGTGGTTTGGTTTATGTAAAAATGGTAGAACCATGAGATGCCAGAGATGGTAACGTATGATTGAAGATTTGTCATGTAAAAGGGGCTATTTCGTGTATGGAATGTGAAAAGTTAAGTGTCCAACTTGCTTACCTTCGAGAAAATATACATCACGACAATTCACAAAACAGTTGAAAAAGACAACGAGTGAAGTGGGCTTCTTAGATTCAGTTGGTATTTGTGATGCTTCTTAGATTCAGTTGGTATTTGTGATCCAGGGAGGTGCGTTAGGGGTCCAAGGGAAATTTCAACACTTTTGCCGCTAACATGCGTTTGGATTGATCATTTGGTCTTTGGATGTCACTGTTTTTAAGCATTACCATCATATTATTGTCATTATTATCACTAGTTTGTCTGAAATTAGAGTCTAAAGTTTTGATAAAAATTATAAAAACCTTTGATCTGAAGAACAAAATCAAACTCAAACTCAAACACACGAACAAAATCAAAATCAAACTTAAACAAAATCAAAACACACAGATTCACACACATGCACATTCAATCCTCCACAGCACACAATACCCAATCCCATCCTCCACTAAATAAACAAAAAATTTAAATGTAAAACAAAACAAAAAAAAAGAAAAAAAAATTAGCAAGAGGATGTACCGGCCGGGAGGTAGCTGCGGACCTGTAGGCTGCGGTGGAGACAGAGGCTGCGGTGGCGACGGGGGGCCGGCCAGAATCATCCGACGGGGAGGAGGGGGGAGTGACGGAGGCTACGCCGCAATCTACGAAAGGAGAGGGGGGGCGCTGTTCTGGGGTCTGGGCGGCAGAGTAGTTTATCGGGGGGGGGGGTCTCTTTTACTAATTTTAGGGCAAACCCAAAACGGTGCCGTTTTGGGTTTGCCCTATTAAAGAAAATTAAACCCTCAGGGTGCCAAAACGACGCCGTTTTGGCACCTGAGGGGTTTTTTTTTAATATATAATATGTATTAATTATATTAATATATATATATGCGAGGCGGGGGGGGGGGCTTTCTGGGGCGTGGTACCACCCCATCCGGCCCCCGGCCCCGCCCATAGCCCTATATACGGGCGGGGTCCCGTGTGGCCGGGCGGGGTAATCCGTCCCGGTACACGGAGGCGGGGCGGGACAGCGGGGCGAGGCCCCCACTGCCCACCCCTAAGGCATGGGAAGAAAGATTTGGATGTGGGATTTTATATTCTGAATTTCTTGTTTATATTAAAATTTAGATTTGGATTTATGCCGAAATTAAAAAGATTTTTAAGTTTTTCAAAATCTTGGATTTTATGTTATTGTAACGCTGGATACAAGCTTCGTGCTTGTAAGTTTTGCATAAATATTTTGAAAAAAAGTCAAACCCATTAAAAAAATAAAGTAAATATTTTAGTGAGTTTTTTTTTTTTGGCAAAAGACTTGCACATAAATATTAGATTTGCGAATATTATTTTCCTTTTAACTAAAGTATTTTATCTTAAACAATTTAAGTTCTATCTATTAAGTTCTGGAAAAAGTTATAGCTGGAGTGCTTTGTTGTTACCGTCAAAGGAGGAGAAAGCGACGTGCAAATCGCACTTTGAAAATTTCAGATTTTTCGCAAGCCGCACTAATTCTAGTGGGCTTTAGGCGGCAGTGCAGCTGCCCAAAACCATTGTAGTGGGCTTTAGGAGGACAAACACGGCAAACGAGGATGATTACTCCCAGAGATGCTCGTTCCCTCTGTTAAGAACTAGAAACTGAAGAAAAGATAAAGGAAATTGGAGTTAATCGACTTTCTCCACTTTGAATAACAAACTTGGCTATTACATAGCCTTACAGAGCAAATTGAAATAAGTAAACTGAAACAAACGGAAAAACAGCCCATGTACAAATATAACAACTCCTACAATATGGTAAGAAGACCAAATCAACAGATAATGAACATCCCAAAATAAATAGAACGTACTGACATAGTGCTAACTAACCACTTAACCAGTAAGCTAAAACAAACCTAAAATTTCCTCCATTAAACTGAATGCTACAAGCTTCAGTTTATATCAGTCTTAGAACAAACTCTCAATTGTCCTTGCAGCTTGACAAAAGTATTTAGCTCGAGTAGTTTAGTCATTACATCAGCCAACTGCTTGTGTATCGCAGTGTACGAACTCCACAGTACCATCCTTTGTAAAGTCTCGAAGAAAATAAAAACGCACATCTATGTGCTTACTCCAACCATGCATTACTGGATTCTTTGAAAGTTTGATTGCAGAGCTATTGCCACAATGAATAACACATTACTTACTTTGATTTTGATCCAGCTTTCCTAACACTCTTTTTAACCGTACTGCCTGACCTGCACATGAAGTTGCAGCAATAAACTCTGCCTCAGTGGTAGATAGACTCACTACTAGTTGCTTTTTTGATGACCAAGATATTGCCCCTGAACTTAATAAACATAAACATAACCTAAAGTGCTCTTTCGGTCTTCCAAATCTCCAACATAATCACTGTCAGTGTAAGCAACAAGTTCATTTTCTTCTCTCTTCCTATAGAAATCCCAAAATCATTTGTTCCATATAGATATCGCAGCATCCTTTTTGCTGCCGATAAATGTAGCTCAATAGGATTCTCCATATACCCACTAATAATACTCCCCACAAACATCAGACCTAGTCGAGTAGCTGTGAGGCACATGAGACTGCCTACAACCTGTTTATAGTAAGTCTTATCCACCCTAACTCTCCCTTCATCCTTCACAAGCTTACAACCAGGAACAATAGGATTGCAAACAGAGTTACTTTTATCCATTCCAAACCTGTGCAACACCTCCAAAGCATGCTTCTTCTAACTAATAAAGATACCATCAGATTTTTGCAAAACTTCAAGACCAAGGAAATACTTCATCTTACAAAGATCTGTCATATCAAACTCATGTTTCATAGAATGTTTAAACTCTGCAAACATTAATTCATCGTTTCCAGTAACAATTAGATCATCAACATACAAACTCACGATCAATACTTTACTTTCCTTGTTAGTCTTGATGAACAAAGTATGTTCGTAGTCACACTTTTCAAAAACTTCCTTCATGAAATAGGCTTATACCAAGCATGGGGTGCTTGTTTAAGCCCATAAAGTGCCTTCTTTAACTTTTAGAGCTTCTGCTCATTTCCCTTTTGCACACAACCACAAGGCTGCTCCACAAAAACCTTTTCATTCAACTCACCATGTAAGAACGCAGATTTTACATCTAACTAATAAATAGACCATCCTTTTTAAGCGACAAGTGCGACTACCAATAGGATTGTCTCCATGCGTGCCACAGGTGCAAAAACTTCTGTATAGTCTACCCCATACTGTTGTTTGTAACCCTTCGCTACAAGCCGAGTTTTGTGATTGTCTACTTCTCCATTTTTATTAAACTTAGTCTTATAAACCCACTTCACTCCAATTGTCTTTCCTTCCTTAGGTAATTCTGTCAATTCCCATGTGCCATTCTTCCTTGTTGCTTCCATTTCAACATCCATGGTTGTCCTCCATTTCTCACTTTTCACAGCTTCTTCAAAAGAAATAGGATCAGCAGCTGCAAACATGGCAAGCTGGGTTTCATTTTCTTCCTTCAAAATTCCTTCTCCTGTTCATAATTTCTCATTTAGGCAGGTGGTCTCCTATTTCTTGCAGCATTTGGATTAGGAAAGTTGTATTGAATTGAAGAATAAGTTTTTGTAGCTTCTACAGTAGCGTTGACTTCATTTTCCTTTGCTTCTTCTTCTATATTAGCATCAAAATTGGATCCACTTCCTTGTTCACTCACAGTTGCTTCTTCCTCACAATCACCCCATTCCAAATCACACACAATGACTTCTTCATACTTCTTATCCCAATCCCAATTCTTATCTTCTTCAAATACAATATCCCTACTTATTATGATCCTTTGGAAAATTAGATCATAAAGTATGTAAGCCTTTGAGTCTTCACTAACTCCCAACAGAACACAACTTAAGCTCTTATCATCAAGCTTGGTTCTTTTAATGTCAAGCACATGAACATGAGAAATGCATCCAAAAACTCTAAAATATTTACTAAAGGCTTAATTTTAGCCCAAGCTTCTTCTAGAGTCTTAGTTTGTATTGCCAATGTTGGACTTCAATTCAAAGCATGCATCGTCCAATTTATTGCTTCAGGCCAGAAAGTTTTGGGAATTTTCTTTGTTGAAAGCATACTATGAACCATATTCATAATAGTTCTATTCTTGCATTCCGCAACTCCGTTTTGTTGTGGTGTCTATGCAACTTTCAATTGTCATCGTATGCCATTTACATCATAAAAATTAACAAATTCTTGTGATTTAAACTCTCCTCCTCTATCAGTGTGTAAACCTCTAATAAATGAGCTTGTTTCCTTCTCAACATGAATTTTAAAACTTTTGAAAACAACAAAGGCTTCTGATTTATCTACCAAAAAGGAAACCCATGTTTTTCTACTACAATCATCAATGGAAGTAAGCAAATACCTTTTCTTGCTATTAGAGATGGGCTTAATTGGTCAACAAATGTTAGCATGCACTAATTGAAGAATTTTTGCAGCCCTCCAAGTGCTCTTCTTTGGGATTGAGTCCCTTTGTTGTTTTCCTACCAAACAATCCTCCATAACTTCGAGGGAGGCTTAAACTATGGTAAGCCATTCACCATCTGTCTTTGTTGAAGAGTTTTTAAACCCTTAAAGCTCAAATATTCATATCTACAATGCCAAAGCTACACAATATCTTCTGTAATTTTGTTGAAACAAGTAGATGCTATAGACTGAGCTATAGCATGCAGTACAAAAATTTGATTTGAAGCCATTGTTGTATCCATGATCAAGCCTTTCTGTGAATGAAACACCTTATACTTTCCATGTTGAAATAGAACAGTAAGCCATTTTTCTTGCAATTGTCCAATGCTTAGCAAATTATTCTTCAGCTTAAGCACATAAAATACTCCTGTGATGATTTGTACTATTCCATTCACTTGTAGCCTTACATTACCCTTTCCTAGTACGACCATGCTTGTGTTGTTGCCTAGCCTCACAGAATCTCTAAAAGTTCCATCAAAATTTGAGAAGTACTTCTTCTTTCCACATAGGTAGTTACTGCATCCCGAGTCAAGGAACCACGTATCTTCTCTACTAGCCTTGTTCATATCCACATATGCCATCAACAACATCTCTTCTTTATTCTCTACATAGTTTGCCTCTGTCTCCTTGCTTGGAAATTCTCATGCAAAATGTCCTAGCTTGTGACAAATATAGCACTCCATTGTGGCCGTACCGAAGGATTTCCTACTGCACAACCTTCCTCTTCCTCTATAGTTTCCATGACCACGACCCGTTCCTCTGGAGTGGTCTCCATGAGTAATCTTCAAAGCCTATTATTCTTCAATATGAGAACTCAAACTTTGTTCATGCACAAGCAGACTACTTTGGAGCTCATTAATGGTTAAAGTGTCTGTATCTTTAGACTCCTTAATGGAACACACAACATAATCAAACTTGGGAGTCATGGATCTCAAAATCTTTTCAACAGTAGCAGTACTTACCTTGTCTTCACCATTGTCTTTCATCTTGTTGGCTATGGTAAGAGTTCGAGCAAAATATTCATTCATAGATTCTCCTATCTTCATGTGAAGAATTTTGAACTCCTTCCGAAGAGCTTGCAAGTTTCCATGCTTCATTGGTGTTGTAGCTTGATATTTATGCTTCATAGAATCCTAGATATCCTTCGCAGTGTTCTCATTGAGGATATTCTCTAGGATTGATCGATCTAATGCCTGAAAGAGATAGTTATTTGCTTTCAAATCTTTCAACTACTGATCTTCAATGTGCTTCCTCTATTCATCTGTGAGAACAGCACCTACTGTTGCTGCAGGAACTCCATTCTCCACCAAACCTCAATACTCCTTTGAATGCAAGAAGTTTTCCTTGAGCATTGCCCAATGATCATAGTACCCATCAAATTTTAGAACTGCTGGCTACACAAACGAACTCTCTGTCGTCATAGTTCAAGTATAACACACATAGAAGACTGTTGCTTCTAATTAATCAAGCCCCTGTGATGGGGCTCTGATACCAAATGTTAGGAACTAGAAACTGAAGAAAATATAAATGAAATTGGAGGAAATCCACTTTCTCTACTTTGAATAACAATCTTGGCTATTATATAGCCTTACAAAGAAAATTGAAATAAGTAAACTAAAACAAACAAAAAAGCAATCCACGTATAACAACTCCTACAACGTGGTAAGAAGACTAAATCAACTAATAACAAACATCCCAAGATAAAAGGAACTTATTGATGTAGTGATAACTAAACACTTAACCAATAAGCTAAAACAAACCTAACACCCTCACCCACTAGGATACTAGCTCTCGAGGTTGCTTGCCAAGAGGATTGCTCATTTATGAAAAGTACTCACTTTATAGGGTGCTAGCCAAGAGGAGTGCCACTCCCGAGGATGCTCACCAAGAGGAGTGCTTGTCCACACAGAAGCCAAGCGTTAGGAGCCAACTTTTCCGCTATAGAGGAGCAGTTAATATTTTCTCTTATGTATCAAAAGTCAAGGGGATAATTACCTAAGCTTCATGCAACCGTTTGGAAGCTTATAAATACAACCCAAGCCCCCAAGGGGTTGGTTTGATGAGTTCTCATATACTTTTTTATTTGCCTCTATGTTGATCAATCGAAGGACTAACTTAGGTGTTATTTGGATAGTGAGTTGAATTGAAAGTTGAATAAAATATCGTTAGAATATTATTATTATTTTGGAGTTTGAATAAGTTGAATTTTTTTATTATATTTTGTGTAGAAATTTGATAAAATTGTAAGAATGAGATGAGATGAGATGAGATGAAGTACTTTTACTATCCAAATGAGATGTTAGACATTAGAGTGTTTGCAGTCAGCATCATTGGCAAGTTATCCATACCAGGTTCAAGAATGAAACTTGATATCTTATTGGGAATCGAAAACTATCTCAGCATGAATAGTGACCAGCTTTATTATTTTGTAGTTCTCAATAATGTCAATGGTGTTATAAATATATGCATTTGGTGAATAACCATGTAGACTACACCTTATTGTGTTTGTTGTACATGTCATTTGGTTAGCACAACAAACTATGGGTTTGTTGTGCATTTGAGGGTTTGTTGTACACATAATTTGGTTGGTACAACAAACTATGAGTTCGTTGTGAATAAGATGGTTTGTTGTACATATGATTTAGTTGGCACAACAACCTATAGCTTGTTATGCATATGATGATTTGTTGTACATGTGAGTTGGTTGGCACAACAAACTAAATGGAGTTGCCTAATAAAGGGTGTCTTGAGGATCATTTGTAATATAAAAGAAAATAAAGAGAAGTGAATGATATTGAGCTCTTGAAAAGCCAGGTATATTGTAATTTTTTCAATCTCTCTTTAGTTTTATAATACGTTATCAACATGAGATTTTAGCCAATTATAGCATTCATTAGATCTCTAATCTCTGGTAAGATACAATTAAGCAAGTATTTTCAATTACACCTTTTCACTTTCATGCTTAATTTTTATTATAGTATGTGTTAACAACGTGTTTCGTACACATTTGGGTTGAGTTCTTAGCGACTCAGGTCTTCAAGCTATTCCTGCACACAGTGAAACACTCTAGAGTCTGGCGACCGGGGGGAGTGGCTAGATGGAGCCTCTGATACTTAAGTTAGCGAGAGATTTTAGAGGGAAGAAAATCTTCTAGAGAGTCTAGTGAGGTCCAACTTGTGATTCGGCTTTTGGAAGGACACTTTTATACCTGTGCTTAGGGTCAGCGACCCATGCCCTACGACTGAGTGGGAAGGCGCCCATTGACAAAGCTCATCTAATGTGGCGTGACTCCCTGGCTGGGATAATTAACACAAAATGGCCATCGTAATGGGGGCGCCTGGACGTAGAGTGCCATCAAGGTGGAGTATTATGTGCTCTATGTCTGGAAAAAGGGAGGTCCTGTATCTTCTGAATGCTGGCCGACCTAACCCATCATCCCGACGCATGCTATACTGGACCAAGGGCTTCTTGGATGGGCCGAAGAGGGGTCAAACAGGCTTCGGCCTATTCCAGGACAATGTCGCCATGAATTGAGCTGGGCTTGCACCTTAAGGGAAAATCCCTCTAACAGTTACTTTGCCAGTTATTAGCAAAGGGATTTGGTGGGAATTTCCCAGGTGCCCATTCCCTGGCTTTCGATACAACTGACAAAAGTAGTTTCCACTCCCCTGCTGTTAATTTGTCCTCAGGCAGTTGCTTCGTGTGTTTTGTCCTGATTGGCTCCTAAGGGAGTGGCCTGGCAGTTCTCCTACCCCTAGTAATGGCACGTTCAGAAAATTCTTTTCCAATTGATGATGTCCACTCTGTTCAATATGCATGGGCGGTTTCAAGTGACCTCTACCACGTTTTCCTTAGTCGCTTCAAATTTGTCGTGCCAATTCTGCAAGAGAGCTCTCATAACCTAGAATGTGAAGCATCACTCCGGGGCCTGTATATAGCTAGAGAGAGACGTATGGGACCTTTAGCGCTTGGAGACTTAGTAGTTTGCTCAACCCATTCTTACTCAGAGTACTTGCTATCATCTTCATTTCTCTTTAATGACTCCTAAGAAATCCATTTAATCAGTCTCAAAGAGCTTGGAGGTTCTCTAGCCCTTCCAAGCCGCCCATGGGGATAGGACCCTCTAAAGTTCCTGTCGAGGGACAAGGGTACACAGGATCGTCATGGCACTCTTCGATGACCTCCTCAGACCTATGAGCTCTGAGACAGAGGTACGACGTGCCAGAGTGTATAGTCTTCGAAGTCCCCCAGTTGGATGAAGGGGTTGTGGACTTCGAGGGATTCTTTCAGTCCTTTTCATTCATTCTTTTCAGTCCGTTCAGTTCTTAAGCATCATTTAAAAGCGCAGGCTTAAACCTCGACATTTAAAAGCAGTATTTGAAATCATGACATGAGCATCGTTTAAAACATCAGTCTGTGGCATCCTTAAATATCATCTTTCATATGGGAATTTTGAAACCTTAGTTCGTAGGGACATTTTAACATTTTTTTTTTTGCATCATTTATAGCATCGCATAAAGCATGAGGTGTCAGTCTCACATTTCATTTTGTGAAAATACATCCAGTACGTACCACATATACCATCCATTCACATGCCTACACTTAATACTTTGGGTACATAAAAAGGAGCTGTCAAGAAGGGCCCTCACATACTTATACTTGAAAACTTATACTTAGCATTCTTTCTTAAAACATCTTTCGTGTCATTTTGTAAAGCATCGTAAGGGAAAAACATTTCATTTTCACTTTCATATCTTTAGAAAACACTAGAAGAGTATGAACATAATACTTACCTGGACTCCATGCTATACTCATTTCATGCAGTCCATTCATGTACGTGTCAGATGGAAACCTACATGCATACACATAACCTTAACATCATTCTCTATCTTAGTACATAAGCAACTAAATTAAAATAGAACTACACTTTGCTTGGAACACTCTCCTTCTATCCTTGTCTCTTTACATGTCCCATACTATGCTAAAACTATAGGATTAAGACACTAAGACCTTCATCTTACTCTTCCTATTAACCATGTTATGACGCATGACTTAGACCAAGTAAGTCACGCATCCCAAACTTAGACAATACACACATCACTACCTTCATGCATCCTAGCTTACACTAAACCCTTATGCCCATCCATATACACCACACAACTTTAGCCAACTTTGAGGCTAAAACACTGTATAACTATGATGAGGATAGATTACTCATTTTATATGGTAAATCCATCCGGCACACATGTCTCACTAGAGGCACATGTACTGTATCCCTTATTACCTAAGATCAACTTATAGTCCATTGAATGCTCGCTTGTATAAACAAGCACCATACTCCGAGACCAACTACTACTCAAACCTGGCCAGCAGGACCTTCTTACTTCCTAGCCCTTTATAAGTTCATCCCAACATTTACATGACAAGACCCATTCATTCTACGCTTCGGTCTCGTCGCGTAGTTTGAGACTAACTTCAAGCTACATCGTGACACCTGTCACTATGACAGGGTCACATCACAACTACTTCGGCACACTATTCCATAGTTTCCAACACTACACAACACGTTCTACACTCCTCAACTACACCATCCGGTGCATCACGACACTGCACAAAGTACACTTCACGTCAACTCTTTTCCAATCACACTACTCCACACATCACTACGACGCATGCCACATAGTGCATCGCTGCACAACATGGAGTACACACCATGTGTATTCCCTTCATACTATGCCACACCACATCACTACTACAGCACACACTTCACACCCACACTTCACAGCACAGTCCACAACACTTCACAACGCACTACACAACTATGCCCAACACTTCACCAAATAGTGAAATCCACAATTAACCAACTAAAATATAACAAAAATAATGAGGAAGAGAGGGTTATACCATCATCGAGATTAACCCGTGTGTTACTCGTTGTCCGGCACAGTTGAGGCATTAGAAGAGTCGTACGTGGCTATTAAACAGTGTACAGTGGCTTTTTGGGCTATTGAAGGTGGCTATAGGTGTGGATCTGAGCAGGGAAGGGTTTGGTCATGGTCCTAGAGTGGTGGCTTCGTATGGGTGCTGAGGTGGCAAATGGTGGCATTGGTGGTGGTGGAGGTCGTGCATGGCCTAACTAAGAAATTGAGAGGGAGGGCTTGGCTGGCATGGAGGAGCTCAGGGAGGAGCCGTGGTGGTCAGGGAAGGTGTTTGGTGGCGCTAGAACCTACACACGATGGCGCTAGGGCAGTCGATGGTGGTGAAACCGTGTAAGAGACCCATTTATGGGTTTTGTGCGTGTGTGTGACGGAGAGGGAGAGGGAGGCTGGGATTGGTGGAGGGGGTCAATTGGTGACAGGGGAGGTCCATGGAGGTGGCTGGTGGCCAAGGCTGCCACGTAAGCCGGTGCATGGTGGAGAACCCATGTGGGTTCCATGGGTTTTGTGTGGGGTGATCCAAGGGAGGAGAGAGGGCTGTAGGGAAGGGAGGCCATGGAGGTGGAGCTAGTGAGGTGGTGAAGTTGTTGGTCATGGTCGGAGGTCATGGTGGCTGCATACGACGGTGCAAGGTGAGAGAGAGAGAGAGAGAGAGAGAGAGAGCTGTGTGGAGCTCACCAATGGGGGGAGGGACTCGCCGGCATGAGAGGAAGGTACCGGTGGTGGCAGTGAGGCTAGGTGGTGCTCGGCGGCGCCAGGCTGGAGAAGAGAAGGCTACAGTAGAGGGAGAGGAGAGAGAGGAGAAAGGGAAAAGTGAGGGAGAAAGAGAGGGAGCTTGTGTCTTTAATCCAGACCCTTCAACTTGGGATCTATAAAACGATCTAACGTTAAGAAATTAAAATAATTATTTAACATAAAACACTGAGAGGAATTAAGATAGAATATTATTTTATGAACTAAAGTTCATAAAATAATATTCTTTCATCATTAATACAATGATGAAGTCTTATTAATTACTTGAAGAGAATAAAATCATTTAATTTAATTTAGAGTTTATAACATAAATTTAAATCTCATAATATTTTTAAATGACTAAAATCATTTAAATAAAATGATTTTTCACAATTATAATATTTTTGGAGCTCTTCAAAAATATTATAATTGTTTTATTTAAAATTAAGCTAAGTTCAATAACACTAAAAATATCCTGTATAAATATTCCTAGAACATTTAAAATATTCAAGGGTTTTAAAACATTGGGCTTACTTTATAAATCACTTAATATATTTAAAAACACACCATCAAGGTTCGACACGCATAACGAGACTCATGACCATAAGAGAGAGAAATGAGCACGCTGTAACACATTCTACCGTCTGGTTCGTGACGTGTTGGACATGGCTAGTGTGGCGCCTACCCAAATCCTCCCCTAATGCTTGGAGGATCCTTGTGGGATGTTGCATGATCTGGCGGCATGCTCTGGAGGAGGCCCGGGATGCCTAGCCTGATCTTTCTAGCCGGCAGTTCTTCCTCACTCACCAGATCCTCAAGAGGAGGGGACATACTTGCAGTTTCACTTTTGCCCAACCATTCCTCCGTCTGGAGTGGCAACACGATAGGACAGCCCCTTGGTCCAAACATTTCTTTATCGTATTTGGCATCAGGTGGGAGTATCCCCCTGGGCAGTTGTCGAGACAAAACTTTCCAGTTCGAGCAAACTGTGGATTCATGGTCAATGAGGTGCTTGTAAAGTCGTCGGCAATGTCAAACGAGCTTTGCTGCATCAGGTTCGTGCGAGACTGGGTTGCTTCTCATCTAGAGGCGATTTGGTCGAATGTGTTGCTGAGCGCTGAAAGGCTAGAGTGATATCTCCCCGCCCATTCATCATTACGCCGAGCGGCATCTTCAATCCCTCTGGAGCCCACCGGTTGCCCGGAAATCAGGCACTCTGTTAGTCTGCCAGTAGAGGAGAAATGAAATAGGTCACTGTGGAGCCTGCTGGTTACGTCGTATTCAGATGATGATGTTCCTCCCCCTTTTGGTCAGCTTTTAGAGGGAGTCTCCACTTGAAGGCCTTCCCCTTTTTGGGCTGGGGGCAGCATAATTTATGTACTTCTGAGTCCCGAGGTATCATTACCTTCTTTGAGAGTGCTTAGGGGGCAAGCTTCCTCTCTCCCACCTTCGTGCACTTTATCCTCAACAGGTGTGGGACCTTCACACGTTACACCATATGTTCCTCCTGCTACTCCCCCTGTAGTTGAAGGTTTTCCCATACTTTCTCCTGGGGGTCGGCGTTTAGCATCCTTATTCTTCCGCATTTCTCGGAATCGAGAGAGGCCATTTGGAGTGGCCGTTACAAGTGTCAAGTGTCTGACCCTCTAACGGCGGGTCTTTTGGGTGTCCCTGTGTAGGTTCATTTTCTGGTTTGAGTCCTTTTTTTCTTGCTTGCCTATTACCTTCTTCACGATCTTACCAGTTGTTTTCTTGACAGGCCGCAAACCATCTACTGGCCCCCGGCGTGGCTAATCGAAAGAGGCTAGGGCCTGGGGACCGAAAGCCCTTGGAGGAGCCAGAGGGTTCTCTCGCTTACCTGCATGAATGCCTACGCCTGTGGAATCCTATTTTCGGAGGTCCCAGGACGAGGTCACCTTTATCTGGAGTGGGAGTCGGATCTATGGGAGACTCTCTAGGAGATTTTGGATCGCTAATCGGAGAAGCTCGAGAGGCTTCAAATTGCACATGCCTCACTAAGCAGGAGGTGCGATCATGCAGAGTCCTCTTGTTGGTTTGCTAAGGACAGGTTCCTCCATGCTTTCGAGAACCTCTCGAAGAGGTGAAAATCCCTTAAGGTCATGAAGGCTGATTGGGAGGAGCTGAGTTCCACTTCTCGGCAATTGTGACATGAGCTATCACTAGTGTGGCAAGTCCATGATGAGGTGTGGCACCACAGATTCTCCTCAGGTAGGGAGGCATTGAGGGATTACTTGTTGTCGAACCCCGGGTGTGATTTGTCTTCACTGGACCTAGGATCAGCGGCCCCCAATTCCATGGCCGTAAAGGCGGGTGCTCGAATAAGGGTGGACTTGATCCCTAGTGCGTTCTTGATAGCACTGGCGATGCTGATGGAGGTCCTATCGGAGGTGGACCCTGCCAAGTCTAAGAAAGAGAGCCTTGGAACGGTCTAGGAGGATCCTGCTTCCTGGTCATTGTTTTTTTTTTTTTTTTTGTATGAAGCTTTCGCTCTTCACCTCTGTCTAATTGTATGGACATGATTTTAATTACCTTTACGCGTTAATGTACCTCTATGCCCTAGCTTGTATTTTGCATTTTCTTGATGAGTGTATCACTTGGTTTCCATACTGTGGGGTCCCCTTGCTTGTCAAATTGTTGCTACGGCGTCGGGCACTCCTTCTATCCCAACTTGACCCATAGGTCATAAATGAGCAAGTGGCATGAGTCACGTTGGACGTGACAGGTGACGGGACGCATTAGGGGAGACGCCTATATAAGACCCTTCATCTGTTGTGTTGCCCAGATAACTAACACAAGAGGGGGGGTGAATTGAGTTGTATTTAAAAAAATAACAATTATAAATCAAATATATAATATAAAATATAAACAAAATATGAAACAACAATAAATATAAAGAGTAAGGGTAAGAGAGAAGCAAACTCAGTATGTTAACGAGGTTCGGCCCCACTGCCTACGTCCTCGCCTCAAGCTACCCCTTGAGGATCCCCAAATTCACTATTCAATCTCCTTCAGGTGGAGATAGAAACCTATTACACCTTTGAACAACACCGCTACAAAGGATCCGTGTAGAACACCCTCTACACTTGCAATCACCTTACACATGGTGATTCAACGATTCTCTGTGTAGAACACTTTCTACACGCACAAAGGTTGTACACACCCTTTTACTGATACAAGAATTAATAGTGGGTAAGATATCAGAAAACACTCCTCAATGAGTGAAATAAGAACAATACAAGCACAAACTATATCTCTCAAAATGAACAAGGGTTAAGGCTCAATGCTTAGAGAAGAGAGAATGAAAGCTTTGAATGAGAGTTGTATGCTCTTGGTGTTGTGAATGTGAAGCTCTCAAATGATCTATTTATAGGCATATGAGACTTCATATTCAAATTTAAAAAGATTCACATGTCAAAGACATCATCATTCATTTTTCAAAAATTTCAAACCTAATCTTTTTACTTTTTGCATATGACAAAAGGAGCACACTTTACTTTTCAAAAAATTCAAACCTAATCTTTTACTTTTTGCATATGACAAAAGGAGCACACTTTACTTTTCAAAATTTTCAAACAAAGGCATCTTCCTTTTGCATAAGTCAAGAAAAGCATCAATCACTTTTGAAAATATTCAAATAAAACATGCACATGTGAAAGATGACAATCAATCATCTTTAATATTTTCAAAGTTCAAACCTTTAATCATGGCATGCACATGTGAAAGATGACAATCAATTATCTTTCAAAATTTTCAAATTTAATTTTCAAAATATTCATGCACATGTGGAAAATGTATTTTAATGCTTTATGATAAAATATTAATTTTTGAGCCTTAATCCTAATTTCAAATTTTAAGAGATTTACAACATTTCTCTATGACTTTAATGTGAACTTGTTTCCTTCTTGCTCATGCTTGGTTCCTTGATGTGCTTGACTCTATTGTGTGGACAAATTGAGCTTGAGACTCCTTCATTCTTTGAATTCATTTGTTATCATCAAAATCCATGTGTAAATATATAATTACACAAAACTTGAAATCTTAGGTTCAACATGTTGGATTATCCATCCTTGCCTTCTTTCTTCACCTAGGGTCCAGCTCCCCGTTCCCCTCTCGGATGAGTTCACTTGACCTGACTAGATTTCCCCCTTTTGATTTGCTTCTGGGCTGTTGCGAGTCGAGCATCTCCATTCGATAGGCTTTTCTATCTCAGCACTTGCCTCATGGTGCCTGTTTTCTCACGACATTTCAATGTAGTAGGTGTAATGGGTTGCATTCGGCTCGCAGACCCACCCTTGTTTCGGATGGGAGTCCTCATGACAGAGGGTTCGCTCAGTCTTCTCCATGCTTGGGGTGAGAGTGATGACGCCACGCCAGGGGGCGTGGTCTCCCGGGCGCTCCTACTGTCCCAATCCTCATTTGCTGAAAGCACCTTGGCATACCCCGCCGACCGTGACTCTCCCCTCCCTACAGGTTTTTTTTCTGAGCAGGCTGTACTTTTTCAATTTGTAGATGTTCTGACAATCGATGAATAAAAACGTTCTTCCATTTACACTTTTCAATTTTGTCCCTTTCCATATTATTTGCCTATACTTTGTGTATACTCCTTGTGGGAGACATTAGGTTGGCTATTCATTGAAGCTTCATTATTTTCTTTCTGTCTCGATAAATTAATAATTTTTTGGGCTACACCTTGCTGAGCATAATAGCTTCTTCTCTCTCGTCGTCTTTGCGAGGACTAGATACTTGTCTGAGTTCCCTTGTATGACGTTTTGCTCAAGTGAGGCCTTTGCAGGAGTCTCTCAGATTCCCTATGAAGGTTGCGTGGTATGTAAGATTGGGAGCATCCCATTGACCCTAGCACATGGAGAGAGGGGGCGAGTGGCGCGTAAGCCTGCACTCGCCCAAATTCTTTGTGGAGGTGGCCCGATATGGAGGACTGTGCGCGCCTCGTTAACGTTTGCACATGGCAAGAGGGGGCGAGCGGCGCGTAAGCCTACACTCGCTTAGATTCTTTGTGGGGGTCGTGTAGTATGCAGGATTGAGCGTACCTCGTTGACCCTTGCACACGGCGAGAGGGTGCGAGTGGAGTGTAAGCTTGCACTTGCCCGAATTCTTTGTGGATGTGCTACAAAATCAAAGCCCAGATATACGTATTATTTTATTTGATAATTACCAACCTGCCTTGTTGGTTTGACGTGTTGAGATTCCAGGGACTCTGCTCATTTTTTGGTCATGCAACGTCTTCTGCGGTTGAGACATGTAGTCTTGGGGCTATCTCGCACTCCACCGAGGGAAGGGTAGGGGCGCCTCAGGCCACACCCTCCCTTTTTAGCTCCTCAGGGAGTTTGTCATCCCTTTGTCGTGATGGGATGTGGTCAATGTTTGGGAAGTCTCAGGGCTAGCCCCGCTCTCCTCTGCAAGAGAGGTCGGTCTAACCTGAGGTTAGTCCCCTTGTTGACCCTTACGCAGAGGTAGTTTGTTCAGGCAGTTTGTGACTATACTTGCTTCCATCCGTTGATGCCGCAGGAAAAGGGAGTGAGGGTCAGGCTGGCGCTGCACCCACTCTTCACCGTGGCAGGAAGGGGTATGTTCGGGAATCTCAGGGCTGGGCATCCTCTGGCCTGGCTCATCCCACCCTTTGGTACCCCGAGGGGAGGTTGTCTGATCTGGTAGTCCATGACGAAGGTAATGTGTGTCAGCTACACCTATTCTCCACCGCGGGAGAGATTAAGTAGCCCTTAGGTATTACACCCATCCCTTTTGTTCTCCACAGGGAGGTAATAATCAGGGGGCCATGGGGCCACCCGCTCTTCACTGCGATGGGGACAGGGTAAAATTCGAGTTGTCTTGGGGCTGGACCAGCTCTCCTCTGTGGGGGAGGTTGGGATAGCCCGAGGCTATTCCCACTAGCTGACCCACATGTGGAGGTAGTCTTTTCAGATAGTTTGTGACTGTACACATTGACATCGTAGGGAAGGTAACTAAGGATCGGGCTGGCGCCATGTCCAATCTTCATCGTGTCAGAACGGGGTATATTCAGGCAACCTCAAGGTTGGACCGACTCTCCCCCACGGGACAGTCGAGATGGCCTCTGGCTTATCTCACCCTTTGGTATCCTGAAGGGAGATCGTCTGTTCGAGCACTCCCTGACTGGACCCGCTCTTGTCGGTCAACTTCCACAACAAAGGTAATGTGTGTTGGTATACGACTAGGACTAGCCCACTTCCCGCCGTGGGAGAGGAGAGCTAAAACAACCCTTCGGCATTACACTCCTCCATTTGGTGCCCTACCGAGGGGGGGGGGGGTTAGTCATGGATGGCTGAGGAGCTGTCCACTTCTTCACTGTAATGAGGATGGGGTCATGTTCAAGCAGCCTCAAGGGTAGACTCACTCGCCTCAATAGGGAAGGTTGGGATAGCCCAGAGCCATTCCCACGTGTTGTCCCACACGTGAAGGTAGTTTGTTCAGGCAGTTTGAGCCTGTACCCTCTTCCATTCATTGACATTGCAAGAAGGGTATGTCGTGCAAGAATACAGATCTCTTTCTTGAACATGCCAATCCCTGAAACGTTCACTTTTTCTCATTAATAATAATTATAGATGCAACTGTGGGGTTGATAATAACAACAACAATAATAATAACACGTGTATCGCAGGGCCTTTATTGATAGAACATTCGAAAGTGTTCGGTGTTCCACATATGTTGTAGTTTATTCCCCTGGGAGTCCCGCAAACAGTAAGTCCCAGGATTGTTGCTGGCTACTACCACATAGAGGCCTTCCTACTGTGGCCCAAGCTTGCCCTCATCCCTTGTGGTGGTCCCCGTTTGCTTCAGCACGAGGTCCTCGACTTTGAATGATCTTGGACACACCTTTCGATTGAAGCAGCGCTCTACCTTCTTTCTATATGTTGCCATTGTTAGTTCTGCCTCTTCTCAGACTTCTCCTATCAGGTCGAGCTGCTCTTCGAGGCGTCGGTCGTTGGAGCGCTGCTCGTAATGGTGTACCCGATAAGTAGGGATATCAACCTCAACTGGTGGCATGGCTTTGTGACCATACGCCAGGGTGAACGAGGTTTCCCTTGTCGGCGTCCTCACGGTTGTCCTATAAGCCCACAGAATAGCTGGAAGTTCTTCCGCCTAGGCTCCTTTTTGATTGCTCAATTTTTTCTTCAGTATTCGCAGCAAGGTCTTATTGGTTGTTTCGACCTGACCATTTGATTGGGGGTGACCTAGGGAGGAGTATTGGAATTTAATTCCCAAATCCTAGCACCAATCTCAATAATGGTCAAAGTCGAATTGCCTCCCATTGTCTGATACAATGCTGTGAGGCACTCCAAACCTACAATGATGCTCTTCCATAGGAAGCGGGTGATGTTACTAGTCGTAATTGTCACCAATGCTTCGGCCTCGATCCACTTGGTAAGGTAATCCACCACCACCACTACAAACTTTACCCTGCCGTTTTCCGGAGGGAGGGGGCCCACTAAGTCGACCCCCTACTAGGTGAACGGCCAGGGTAAGGTTATTGGTACTAACTCCCCTGGTGAGCAATGGATGATTCCCATATACTCCTGGCATTTCCTACACTTTCGCACATACTCCGCAACATCTTTTAGAGCGTGTGGCCAGTAGTAACCAGCTTGCATTGCCTTTCCTGCTAGTATCCTTCCCCCAGTGTGCTCACTGCATATCCCCTCATGTATTTCAGCAAGCACTTGTCGGGCCTGCTCGCTTGAGATGATAGAGGCGCACTGTATCCTCTATGGTATAGCACACCATCAATAACGGTATATCTTGCGCTTGATTTCTCACTTTCCTCGCCCCTTCCCTGCTGTTGGGAACTACACCGTCATTCAAATACCACAAGATGTCTTGCGCCCACTCAGGCGCACCCGGTTCTACTTCCAGAAGCTCGACCCCCACAGCTAGCACCTCAACTGTCCTAAGGATGGCTGATTCTGGTATTGGTGCGGCTTCCTGCTCAGATGCTATCCTCGCCAATCTGTCCGCCTTATCGATCTCATCTCTCAGAATTTGCTGTATCTGGAAGTGTTGAAAGTGAGCGTGTTCAATCTATATCAATGTCAGATACTTTTTGAATTTTTCGCTCTTCGCCATGAATTGTCCTCGCACCTTTTTAACTAGTACCTGGTAATCTGCTTTGACCTTCACTTCCTTGGCGCCCAGGGACTTTGCTATGATCATGCCAAGGAAGAGCGCCTCATACTCTCTCTCATTGTTTGTAGTCTTGAACGTCAGTTTGATGGCATAATCATGCTCTTTGCCCTTGTCTGTGATGATATGCACCCCCACTCCCCCTAGCTCGACAAGAGGCAACGAAAACTTCCCAGGGCTTCACAGGTGGTGCATATCCTTCCTTGCTAGCGAGCTACTCAATGTCAAACTCAACAAAATTGTCCAAGACCTGTCCTTTTAGGGAGTTGTGCGGAGCGTACTCGATGTCAAACTCGCTCAGTTCCACAACCCAGTTAGTGAGGCGGCCTGAGGCATCCGGGTGGTGTAAGGCCTTCCTTAGAGGGGCTTCTGTGATGACATTGATCGGGTGCACCTAGAAGTATGGTCGGAGCTTACGGATGGTTATTATTAGTGCGAAAGCGAGCTACTCAATTCGAGGGTACCTAACTTTCGCTCCTCTATATGCTCGACTGACATAGTATATTGGTCTTTGGATTCTGTCATTGTCCTGCACCAAAGCTGAAGAGACTACTTGTGGGGAAACATATAGATACAGGATTAACATTTCTTCACACCGGGGCTGACTGAGCAACGAGGGATTGGTCAAATACTGCTTAAGCGACGAGAACACAACGTCACACTCTTCATTCCAATCTTGAGCCTTCCGCAGCACTCTAAAGAAAGGCAAGCACTTGTCCGTTGATCATGACATGAACCGGTTGAGGGTCACCAATCAGCCATCGAGTTTCTACACTTCGTTTATGATCCAGTGGGGAGACATGTCCAAGACAGCGTTTACTTTCTCTGGGTTGGCCTCAATTCCTCTCTCCGATACTACAAACTTGAGAAATTTTCCTAACCCCACCCCAAACGTGCATTTGGTTGGATTTAGCTTCATTTTGTACCACCTCAAGACCGCGAAGGCTTCTCGGAGATTGCTCAAGTGTAGCGCCGAGTCCTTACTCTTGACTAGCAAATCATCCACATATTTCTCCATATTCCTCCTGATCTGGGCTCTAAAGAGTTGATTGACCAATCATTGGCAGGTGGCCCCCACATTCTTCAGACTAAACTGCATGGCAGAATAACAGTATAGTCCCCGATTGGTGTTGAATGACGTCTTCTCCTCGTCACTGGGATACGAATCTAATTGTACCTCGAGTAGGCATCCATAAAGCATAGCATACGATGGCCAATTGTTGAATCCACAATGAGGTCAATGCGGGGGAACGGGAAGTTATCCTTGGGGCATGCTATGTTTAGATCCGTGAAGTCCACACACATTCTCCACTTGTCGTTGGGCTTTTTCACCAGCACCACGTTGGACAACCACTTTGGGTAACGTGCTTCTTGTATAAATCCCATCGCGGCAGCCAATTAACTTCTACTGTGATGGTGGTATTTTTCTTCGCATTGAAGTTTCTACACTTCTACCGTACGCCCCTGGCTTTGGGGTCTACGCTTAAGTGATGATGTGTATGATGGCTGGATCTATCCCTAGCATATCATCGTGACTCCATGCAAAGATGTCTTATTGCTCTATAAGTAGTTGTTGTATCGCTTCTCTCATGTTAGTGGTCATTCTGGTGTCAATCCTAGCAGTTGCTTCCATTCAGCTATGGTCCAGCAGGATCATTTCCCAAGGATCGTTTGCCTCTGCCTTCTTCAATGTATGTTCATCTCTCGTTTCACTTTCTGCTGGGATGCATTCTAGAATCGGTGGGGGATCTGGAAGCGCCTCCCTTCCTGGCAGCTTAACTCAAACTCCCCCTCAAGTGATCTCCGGTTTTTCGCTCGTCTCACATTGCATCATCGCCCTAGTTCTTTCCTGTCTTCTCTCTTTCGTGGTCATCCCCTTGTAGCTTACTAGCTTCAGTGTTCTACTCGTCCTCCAAACCTTCCAAGGATGGGTTCTAGTGACCATACGAAGAACACGTTTGAGTTTTTTAGTTTTTTGAATCCTACAAACAGAACCAAATATTAACGATGTGTTTTGTACACCTTTGGGCCGGGTCCTCTGTGACTCGGGTCTTCAAGCTATTGCTGCACACAGTGAAACACTCTAGGGTCCAGTGATTGAGGGGGTGGCCGAATGGAGCCTTCGACGCTTAAGTTAGCGAGAGTTTTAGAGGGAAGAAAATCTTCTGGAGAGTCTAGTGAGTTCCAACCTGTGATCCGGCACTTGGAAGGCCGCTCTTATACTTGCACTTGGGGTCAGCAAGCCATGCCCTATGACTAAGCGAGAAGATACCCCTTGACAGAGCTCATTTAATATGGCGTGGCACCCTGGCACGGATAATTAAGCAGCATGGCCACCATAGTGGAGAGAGCGCCTGGACATAGAGTTTCATCAAGGTGGCATGTTTTATGCTCTATGTCTAGAAAATGGGAGGTCCGGTGTCCTCTGAATGCTGGCCAACTTGACCCTCCAGCTCGGCCCATGTTATACCGGACCGAGGGCTTCCTGGGTGGGTTGACGAGGGGTCAAACGAGCTTCAACCTATTCCTGGATAGTTTTGCCATAAATTGGGCTGGGCTTGCACCTTCAAGGAAAATCCCCCTATCATTATGCATATGGTCGATTATACTGTCTGATTATTATTATCTATGGTGAATTAATTTTCCCATAGTTTGTATACCAATTATATCTGTGGTGAATTTTGTTATAGATCCTGTCAAGTCTTACAAAAGTCAAGTTGTTGCCCTTGATATTTATTGCAACAATTATCCATCATGGATCATTGATGCTAAGATTCGTCTTGTTGAGTGAATCTTAAAAATGAAATGGAGCATCCCTGAAAGATCGCCCTAAAGTAATAAATTTATCGAGTACCTCACAATAAAAGTTCCATTGATATTATGGGATTATTTAGAAAGGAGATAAGTATACTAGAAGACCGTAATCTCTCAAAAGCAATGCATCTGAAGTTGTACAATTGAAATTATGAAAATGCTAATGCACTTAAGGTTGCACAATGAAAATTGTGAGGAGCTTGATGAATCTAAAATTATACAACTAAAATTGTGTAGAGAAAAAGACCACTAAAGAGGATATGTTTGAAATGAAATATATCATATTTATGCCTCAACTGTACTCCTGTAGTAGCAATATCGAGTGTGAAAGTTCACAAAATATTCCCAACTGATATCTTGTCTTTTAGAGGCTGAACAAAATAGTGAGCTTTTAATGAAAAATCACCAGTCTCGCCCAATCGGTTCTACCTCATTACCTGAAGAAAATTAAAACTCATTTTATAATAATATAGGAAATAATGGTTATGGATGTGGACATGGTAGAAAAAAAAAACTATTGGAATCATGGGGAGTATACTCAAAATTATTCAAAGAAAAATGCTCTATGTTGCCAGAAGTGGAACCATGATAAGAAGAAATAGACTTGAAACAAAGGCTTTTGAAAATAAGGCTGTAAAGAAATAGGTGTGGCATGAATAGGCATTAGTCACATACCTGTCGTATGCTCAAACATTTGGTGAATCTATATCAAATATCCACAAAGGAATAAGGAAAAGATGAAATGAATTTTGCCAACCACAATGATTCAAAAGATCATCTAAATTGTAATTTCATTATGTTTAAATTGTTATCTTTTAATACATCTTGTTAAACTTTTTTTGGCATTAATAATGTTTTATACATACTTTTGTTTATAAGCATATATGGGTTCTATTGGTGCATTGATCAATTTGAAAACTAGTGGTGAAGATTGGTGTCTAGAAGATAGTTTCATAATACACAATAATTAAGGATAAGAAATACTTTCAATGTTTAACTTTAAATAAAGCCAATGTCAATACAATATTCGGTTCATCTAACCTCAATGAAGGCTTCGAAACAGCTAATATCATGTCATCAAAAGAAACAAAATTTGGTATTGACGATACTTTATATTCTTCAAAATCTAGAAGAAATTTACTAAATTTTAAAGATATTTGTCATAATGGTTATCATGTTGAAACCATCAATGAAGGCAGTAATGAATATCTTTATATTACTTCTATGATTTCGAGCCAGAAACTCATATTGGAAAAACGGCCAACTTTTTCTTCAGGATTATATTATATAACTATTGAATCAGATATTGTGATGTATCAGAAGTGCTATAATTTAAAATATTTTAATTCTTTTTAATGATTAAATTGATCATCCAAAATCAATTTTGATAAGTCGAGTAATTTTCATATGGAAGTCTATTAAAGAACCAAAAGATTTTTTTACTATAAAATCTTTCCACCATGAGGGGGAGAAAAAATTACTTGAAGCACAAAAACAAATAAGATAAAACAACTCAACGTTATCTTAATTATCATATAAATTTATGTAAACTAAAAGTTTAGATGATCATTCATTGTAAATTAATTGACGAATGCAAGAAGATAAAATAATCTCATATTCTAGTTGCTAATATCCCTGCGATAATTGAAGTCCTTGTAAGACAATTAAGAAATTTAGTAGTAAAATGAACATAAAATAGCCTAAAAGAGTCAAGACCTATTGATACAATGGATAAAACATCACAAAAGAGAAAAACACAAAGAAAAGAAATCGGTGCTCCTGAAGAGGCTGTACCCACAAAACATGCAATAAAAACTACAAGATCTATCCAAACTTTTTATACAAAATTCTCCTAAAATAAAATCTCTTGAAGAGGAAACTCCTAAAAAGTAACCCCTTGAAGAGGAAACTTCTAAAGAGTATCTCCCGAAGAGTTATCTTTTGAAGAGGAAAATGTACCTAAAATAATGAGATCTCTATAAATTATGTAAATACGAGAGAGTTATTTGATAGAAATAAAAATTATTACTGACAACATATTTTCATTTGATGCCACTAGAAGTGATAATGAAAAATAAACAAAGAAACCGTTAATACTGACGTATAAATATAGACCAAAATAGAAAGAAACAATTCATACAAAATTGATATCACTAGTAAAATGTTATATATATAAATATATGTGTGTGTGTGTGTGTATGTGTATGGACCTATAGTCCAAACATCTAAGTAGTGATGCTTGTTGAATATTAGAAGGTACTTGTACAAATGAAATGGAGATGAGAAATATAAATCACAACTTGGTTACTCGCAAAAACCATATATTGATATGCCCCTGAAGTTGATGAAATTATATTGAAATTTTTATTAGCTTGATAGTTACAAAGAGTTTGGGTATGCATGATTAGTTACATATTTATATGAATCATTATATATGAAATGCATGAATGGTCATCTAAGAGGGAGTGTTATAAATATATACATTTGGTGGATGACCATATAAACTACACATTTTTGTATCTATTATACATGTCATTTGGTTAGCATAATAAACTATGGGTTTGTTATGCATTTGAGGGTTCGCTGTACACATGATTTTGTTGTGCATATAATGGTTTGTTGTACATAAGACTTGATTGGCACAATAAACGATCATGGAGTTGACTACAAAATGGTGGCTTGATGATCATTTGTAATACAAAAGAAAATAAAGAAAAGTGAATGATATTAAATTTTTAAAGAGCCAAGTATATTACAATCTTTCAATCTATAATAAATGATTCCATTTTCATAATATATATATATATATAGAAATGTGGAGAATGTTCCAATAAGATTAAAAACAATTATTAATCAACGGATTTATTTTATTTTTTTACATAAATTTGTGTGTTTAATATATGTTATTTTATTTACAAAACTTTTTTACATACCTAAAACACTATCGACGTGGGTCTAATATGATGGAAAAATTATTTTTTTATGAGTAATTTAGATTAAAAAACTAAAGTAGCAAGAGATGGGAAACACCAACAAATTACATCCCTAAATAACCATTACTGTGCATAAAATATAAATAATCGAAAAACAGATTCTAATAACGATTATAGAATAACATCTCAACTAGTAGTCCAGAAAGGACCATCATAATTAAAGGCAGTTTTGTCAGCTGAAGAAAAATCTATCAACACAGCTAGCTAGGATGTGCACTAGTACATTTCGTATTTACTATTTACACCTGGCTGTCGTTCTCCCGCAATATTTTTTGGACTGTGAAGGGTACAAATTATAAGAGTATACTATATTTATGAGTTTGTTATGTATCGTACAACTTTTTTAAAATAATTAAAAAAAAAGTTTATTATTAAAAAATTAATTTTTTTTTAAATCTTATATTTATCTATTTTTTTAAAAAAATTATATAATATTTATGAAAAATGTTACTCATCATTTAAATTATTATTATTTTCTTATCATGTGATATTAGATAATTTAAAATTATTTATTATATTTTATTTATAAACTTATGATGATATATTATGAAATATGAGATAATGTGATCATAATAAAAATTGAAATGAAAAATAAATTTTCTCAACATTTATACATATTATAAATATCTTCTCTAGACGAGAAAGAAATCATAGCGTTTGGATGTTAAATTAAATTTTTTATAAATAATAGTGAGTTAAATTAATAAAGTGAGTTATGTAAAGCCAATTTAAGATGAATTATGATATGTTTAAATGTTAAAATAAATTTAAAATATTTATAAAAAGTTAAAAAAATTAAAATTTCTAAAAATATAAAAGTGTTAAGTTAAAAAAAATTATAAATCGTGAGTGTAAAAAAATTTTAAATTAAAATGAATTTAATAATTAAATATTAAATTAAACTTAAAATTATACTCAACATAATAATCAACAGCCAAATCCTGACCAAAACATTAAAAAACTAAAAAAACAAAACCGTACAACAATGAGACACAAGGAGTCTGTAAGCCACACGTTGTTGGCGGTTCATGGACCCCACACGCTTTGAAAATTTGAGGTGTTTTGTCGGGAGGTGGGGTTAGAGAGTTGGACGCCACGAGACTCCCGATGGGAGGATGCCTGTATTTTGGTGGGTGGTGGTAATGCGTATGATCTGATCTGAGGTTGAAGGTCTCGAAATGAAGACAAAAAGTTTTTTATTAAAAAAAAAAAAAAGGTATCAAAACAGTAAAATTAGCCAACCGGCGATCGGTTGAAGCAGCTGGCGTCCAAAGGAGACTGAGATCCAACCTTATAAATATGAAGTAATTTATAAATTTAACTCATTTCATAAAATTGATTTTAAGAGATATTTATTTTAACCTTATAAACATGTCGAAACCTTTATTACCAGACAATATGAAACTTATTCCATATAACAGTTACCTTACGGTATAAAGTAAAAATTGCAGAATACAAATAGCAACTTAACCACATATTTAAGAGCTCAAGAAGTTGTCATTCAGCCTGCTCTTCAGACTTTGAGCTTGCTGATGACATGGCGGTCTTCGACTGAGGGGAAGAAGTTGAGGTATTACTCCGTGCTTGTGAATTTTGGCTTGAGGATGATTCAGTGAAGAAAATTATGTCCTCCTGGTTGTCCACAAACACTTGGAGAGATCTTGGAGTTGGGGCCAGGTTAACATCCAAAACTCCCTCAAGGATCTGAACTACCTGACCCATCGATGGCCTACTAGTTTCATCATCTTGGATGCACCAAGAAGCAACCCTAAAAACCCTTGTGACCTCTTCTACATCAGCATTTCCCTCCAACCTGGGGTCTAGAAGGCTAAAGATATCACCCCCATCAGTCATAAGGTTTGTAGCCCAAGATGGGAAGAATTTAGTTTTGCCATCAGGAGATGGCTCAGCGTTCCTCCTTCCGGAGACAAATTCAAAAAGCATCATTCCGTAGCTGTAAACATCAGCCTTGGCTGTGATGGCCACCCCTGAGATCCACTCCGGAGCAAGATAACCTCTGGTGCCTCTCATGGTTGTCAGGACTCGGCTGAACTCCCGCCCAACCAGCTTCGCCAGGCCAAAATCTGCCACTTTTGGACAAAATTCAGCATCAAGAAGAATGTTTTCGGGCTTTATGTCGCAGTGTATGATGCACTCTCTGCACTTCTCATGGAGATAAGCCAATCCTCTGGCTGTTCCCAGAGCAATGTGGTATCTTGTTTTCCAGTCCAAAACCTCAGGATTCTTTCCATGGAAAAGATGAGATTCTAAAGATCCATTTGGCATGAAATCATACACCAGCAACTTTTTAGTCCCCTCGGAGCAGAACCCACGAAGCCGGACTAGATTTACATGTTGGATTGTCCCAATTGTGCTGACTTCTGTGCGGAATTGCTTCTCTCCTTGGCTGATGCTTTCAAGTTTCTTCACTGCTATCAATTTTGAATCAGGTAATGTCCCTTTGAAAACTGAACCAAAACCCCCACCTCCCAACTTCTCCGAGAAATTCTTGGTGGCATTTTGCAAGTCCTTGTACCCAAATGCCACCAAAGAACCTTCTATTGATTTCGCTATTCCAACAGCTCTCTTCCTTCGCCTAAGGATTGCAAACACAAGAAGACCAACGAGAATTGCTACCCCTGCGACTGAACCCAGAACAGCACCGACAATTGTTCCCTCATTATTTTCATGACTTGAAACCTCTGAAGCTGCCAGTCTGAGATGTAGAATCCTTGCATTATGATCACCTGCTGTGAGTTGCTTCAGATTCAACAGATCCCCGATCCAAATTGAACAGTTATTAGTCTCGTAGGCATAAGCAGTGCAAGAGCAGTTATTCAAGCAGCTTGATTCACATTCTGCTGCAGTTCCAACCAAAACAGATTGTTGTCTTTCCGGTAATGCCATGTTGGTCATTGGAAAGAACTTGTCCTGCCGTCCATTAGCAAGACTGGTATTCTCACACTGCAAGGGCGTTTTCCGCACGCAACCACCAGAATAATCCTTCAAGTTCCACTCATACTGCGATTTGTGGTCAAACCCTTTCAAACAACTACAAGAGGATTCGCTTCCTCCGTTGCAGGTACCGAAAGCCCCGCAAATAGCATAAACCTCACATGGTGTTTTCGGTTGACTCCAAAACAAGTTCCAACCGTTAACTATCCATGTCTGTTGTTTAATTTGACCTGAAATGTCCATCACGAACCGAGATATGATGGAACTGTTGTAAACAGAATAGGTGAAGTAACTCATATTTGTGTTGTTAACATATTCGAAGTTGTAGATATAATTGAGCCTCATTTCAGGAACGTAACTAAAAATCCTCCCATTCCAAGGCCCAGTATCATAGAATTCAATAGACCCATTCCACAGAATAAGATATGAACTGGTATTTGCCCGAAGCTCGAGAGAGAAGAGTCCCGGAGCAGGATCATTTTCATTCTTCCATGAAGTGAGACGTTGGTTTTCCTTGGTAATGTTGTTGTATCCAATCTTACCACCAGGAAGCCATGTATCAGTTGGATGATCAAAACTTCGCCATAAATATTTTGAGGAATTAGACCCATCTCTAAGAACAAGATTTCCTTCATCTAGAAGAACAGCTTCTACAGCACTTGAGGTGTTGGAGCTCAAGTTTGTGGACCAAACTGGGATTTGAGACTCGTTAAGGAGAACCAAATTACCATCTGAGATTCTTAACACAGAAGAACTTGTATCAGAGATAGGCTTATCTCTGTTTGCGACCCAAACTACGGTCTGTTTTGGGACTTTGCCGTACCAAATGCCTATATAGTATTTCGAAGAGTTACCTGGTGTGAAGAAACCCAACACGAAGTCCCCACGTGCAGAGACAATGGTTTGGTTTCCAGAGAGAGATTGGTTTGCAGAGATGGTGCCAGCTCCAAGGGAGAGATGAGTGGTGACAGAGAAGCCGAGGAACAGAAGAGAAAGCATGAGCCATGGATTCCTCTTGGCATCCATGGCTGCAAATAAATTTTGCAGACAAGGTAAAGATATTTTGAGGAATAAGAACTTTTGCAGAAGAAGAAGAAGGGGTTTAGATGCTCAAATGGCCAGACATGCTAGAGCAGGTTTAATAGCAGCTGTTGTCCACCCATAAGTCAACCAACCTTCTCGAGCAGACCCCTATGCCCTTCGGCTCATAAGGCTTGCTTTCATGGTTGAGGATCTCTAATGAACATCTCATTTTTTGCTAGTTCGGGATATTTGTGGAATTGATGATTTGCATATATATTTCATAATGGTAATGATAGACTTACCATTTATTTACCATCACTTTAGTACTCGTAGTATTTATTTATTTTTTATTTTATTTTAAATATTTTTTAATATATTTAATAATTAAGAAAAAATTTAAAAAATATATAATTTTATTGATAAGTACTTTCTTAATCATTAAATAAAAGAAATTTAAAAAAAATTTAAAAATTAAAAAAATTGATAGAAGAGTAGTAGAATAGTGATAAGGCTATCATTATTCTTTTCAGAAAAAATAAAATAAAATTACCCAAAATAACATATTGATATTTCTAATTAAAAGTAATGTTATATGTACTTATAATTTTATTTATTATTTTTTATTAGAATTTAATTTATATTTTACTTACAAAATTCATTTTACAAATTTTTTTGTAAATTTTAAATATTATAATTTTTATTATATCAATAAATAAATATAGACAAATAAATTTTTTATAAATATTATTTTAAATACATTTAACATTTTTCTTTCGGATAATCTAGAGGAGATTGGGGCCCCACGAGAGCTCCCCCCCCGCCTTGCATCATCCTCCACTGCTCACTGGGCGACAAGTCAAAGAACACGCTTTCAAGTCTCAATTCCCTCCCAACCTTGGAGTAAAGCATCAAGTTTGTGGACTTCAACGTCTAGAATCATTATTAATCTTCTTTGCTAGGTCAAACCTCCATTAAAATTGCATCAACGATTATTTAGATCCGTCGTTGTCACGAGCCAGTACTAACATATAAAATTGAGGTAGAAGGACCTTAATGCGAGCACTTATTTTATGGGTGGAATGAATCTTGACCTTATCCCCCAAAGACTTCACAAGTCACAAAGCCATTTTCCCCTCCAAAGTTGGCCCATTTTTAGGCTCACGGAGCTTCACTTGGTATAAATCCAGACATGCCATATGTACCTTAAGACTGAGTCGTGAATACAAAAATCACAAGCATCATTCAACGGTAATGAAAAGTTGTATAGCATTAGAAGTCAGTCACAACCGCATAAATTTGCAGCAGACTTGGGAATACGGTCTGCAATATCTGGCTGAGAAACGACAGAAATATAAGCACGCCGTGTAGGAATTCAAGCACATAATTTTCACTCGGAAAAAGTGTTGTGTGCCCTTTGAGCTTTGAGCAATTGGGTTTAATGGGTTCAAAGGTAAACTAATTTTGAGCTGTAACACGTTATTTGGCATTGAATGTTCAAAGTTACCCAACCTCGTACGACGAAAATTCCAAACCATCTAGAATTCCGCCCATCATGCAATCTATCCTCCCTCTGAATGTTACAAGGTCCTGTATTGAGTCTATTGACCATGGCTTGGAATGCTGAAAGATGACACCCATTCAAAATTTTCAACTAGAAAAATCGTCGGTCACCACTACAAGCTTGCTTTATTTTCTGTCCACCGGCCATTTCTTTTCGTCCGTCAAAAGTGTTGAAACAATTCCAGATGCGTAGGCCCAATTGGAGCGAAGACCTGTGGAAAGAGAATTCCGCTGTGAGACCAAAAGTTGTGAGAGTCTTTGTGTGCAGAGTTGCTTCCATCGGCCTGTTTTCCCGTCCATGAAAAGTTTTAAAAGAACACTGAAACCATGTATACAGTATAGCGTATACCCCATCAGACCACTGTTGTGAAACCAACTATGAGTCTATGACAAACAAAGTAATAGTTAATACAAGCAAACAATCACACACAAAATTAATGTGGTTTGGCCAAGTGCCTACGTCTATAGAGCTGCAGATGATTTTATTATGCTAGGGAATCACAAATACACTTTGAGACAAAATTTCACTATTCAAAACACTCAGAACTTGCATTAAGTACATATTTATAATGTCACAGACGGAAATCCTAATTTTCACTCTTCTGTGTTATTCGTTTGAGCAGCATGTCGAGCACGCATCGAACAAACTCTCTGTTTGAGATTCACTCAAATGGAGTTTCGAGTATGCGTAGAGCAAACTATCTGTCCAAGCTTTGCTCGAGTGACTGTCGAGTGAACTTTCGCTTCGGCTTGTCGGGTCGAGTCATCAATTTGGGCCGACAAACCAACAAAAGCAGGCTCTACAAACCCAACAACCATCACTACCGTCTACCCGAATGGCTGAAACTAACTTACCCCAAGTTTGATTGTTGAAGCCATAAGTGAATAAAACTAACAGTACGAGAGTTTCAGGCATCATCCCTGAAAACCAACAAAAAGAAGATATAAAGAAATTTATAATCAAAACAGATAATTAACTGTGCAGTCATCTCAGGATGTGAGATGCCTATAATTAAGACTCTTTCTAACCACATTATGGGTACTTACAGTGGCATTAAACATGCAGAATCATGTCTGTCAAATTGTTATTGAAAGCCTGTCAAACTTCTCAATTCAATAATCAAAATTATAAGAATTTACTTATAGAAATAATAATATCCAGATAATACAATGGACAAAGATGTAGCGAAAAATATCAAGGAAAAAGAATAGTTTCGTGTTTATACAAATACATTTCTTCATTAATCAACAAGTTATCAGCATTGTACTTTCTCAGACAATTTTGATCAGAAATGCAATGGGCCATGAAATAGTTTCTTCTTATCTTGCCCTACAATGTTACACAGAATGCAATGAAAATAATAAAATGGATAAGAGGGAGAAAAAGAACAAAAATATCCTTTTCTACACCCCAAGTTTCAGGGGAATTTCGAACTCTAGTTGAATTACATCCAACCTTTGGATACACCACCTTTTCACTGCCAACAATGAACAATCAATCAGGACGGTCATTTTCCACTATCTTTGCCCCGCACTGTCTTCGTCTCAACGCACGCATCCTGCTCAAATGAATACCCGAATATTTAACCTTCACAGTTCTTCCTCTTTTCCACTCTGACTCAGCAGAAACACCCTTGCTAAAGGAAGTCCTGGTCCAGACAGCTGGAACTTTTTCAACTCTCTCTTTTCTCCTATGTTTGTGATGTAACATTTGAGCTGGTTGGTTGGCTCCACAAAGACGGCCAAAATAGTACGAAGGATCAACATAGCAAGTAGATGAAGAGACAATGCCTTTCATGCTGGTCGGCTGGACAAGTTTTACAAAATCCTCCAGCTCTGCAAAGCATGAGTGATCTGAGTATGGAACAGAATAAATGTACTCATGAAATCTTTCCACATAACCTAGACCTCCATTTTGCTTATCAGTGCAGTTCCCACTGTTTCCACTCCATTCGCTTTTGTTGTAACGAGAAGTTAAAAGAGAACCAAAAAGTTTGTCACCTCTTTCAAGAGGTTTCACCACCCATGGAAGACCAGATGGCATGATACCAATGGTTGGGCGCATTGCATTCAGTCCCTCTAAAGTTTCAATGCTAAAACTGTAACGAGGAACTGCTCGCACTCTGGTAAGAGAGGTATTGGTGGTAAATATGTCATGGAACCCAAGAAGGTGCATAGTTTGCAAGCGTTCTGGCCACACCCAAATCTTGTATTAAGAAAACAAGAAAATAGAGTGAAAAAATGAATAGCTAACAAATCAGAAAAAAAAAATATTAAGGATACAGTTTTCAACATATATATGTAGATACTTGCATAGGGGAAAAAGTAAATAAGAATATTGGCATACTTTAACTTTGAAGTCATATGATCAAATAAATCAATGACGCAGCTCAAATGTTATAGAAAACATAAAGGCTACAACATAGATGATAAAATGTTATATTATTTTCTGCAGTCATTTTCAAAGTGGAAGTTCCTTCTAGGTGCATATGAATCATGGTCCATCATGCACTTTACAGAGACCATAATGGTAATCCATAAATAGAAATCTAGAATCTCCTCCTGAAAAAAGGGAATGAACAGACCTTTATTTTAAGTGCACGAGAAATGTGAAGCAAAAGATCTTCTTTCCCTAAAGAATCAATCCCAATAATGAAGTCATGTTCAGGATGGGAGCCAATGATACTGACAACCTGTAAGGAGCCATCAAATGATTAGCTAGAAAAACAAGAATTTTTTTATTACTATGATGTGTTTTTGGATAAATTGATACGATATCTGATTTGGCAAAAAAAAAAAAAAAAAGAAGAAGAAGAAGAAGAAGATAATTTTATGATAAAAATAAACTACTTGCATCTACAGATCAGCATCATTGTTCACTTACACGCAGCTGCAAAGTGCATAAGACTTTACGAAACGATCTAGGCTAAACTAATGAACCTCTTAGAGAGACCGCGTGTGCACCTGCTGAGCAGCAACTTCTCGAGACGGAAAAGCGTATGATGGATTGCAGTATGTGTTATCCAAGTAAAGAATGTCGACCACGTCATCCTTGAGAGCATTGAGGAGCATGGTCCTCCCGATATCTGCCCTCTTACTAGTTGCTTCCCAACGGAAATCACCGGTGTAAAGCAAACAACCAAAATCTCCACGGAACAAGAACATAACTGCCCCTGTTGAATAAGGATATAGAAATGAACAATCCTAAAACCATTTTCAAATTAGGTTCAACATTATAACCAGGTGCCCTGTTCAAAACAAAATCAATTTTCCAAATGAACTAGTTAGCAACCAAATCTCATCCCCGAAAAAGGATAGTCATTTACATGTGCACAAATTACAAGCATCATCCAACAATGAGAAGAATCCGCACACGTAGGCACGCATGCACGCACAAATACACATCAGCCTACAATCTACGCGCGCGCGCACTTGCCACAGAGACACACCAATTAACAATCAGTAAGAATGAACTCCTACTATGTATTGTTAAAACTTAACAAGAACTCATTTTTTCTTTACATGTAGCTAATCTATAAAGCAAAGAAATCCAATAACCTCATAAATCTAATTATAACCTCATAAATCGAAAGAAGGGGTTCTATTCTTTAAAAACCTGAACCAAGCAGTTGGTGAGTAATTAAACCAAGACATCAACTATAATCTTACTTCTGTTCATTTGTACTCTTTCTATAGTGAAACTTACCAGGACAATGGTGAGCGTCGATGGCCAGGACCTGGACGACGGACTGCGTACCGGTGGAGGTTGGGACGAGAGAGAGGGAATGCCATACGCCGACATCGAGGACGCGGAGCAACGAGAGGTTGAAGCCCCGGAACCTGAAGGGGAAGAGCTTGGCGGTGAGGCGGGAGCAGAAGATTGGGCCCTTTGACCAGGTGGAGGACAGGCCTTGGGTGTGGTCGGAGTGGAGGTGAGTCAAGAAGTAGGCCTGGCTGTAGCCCGTCCACCGATCCACCGAGATAAGGCCCTTGTCCATTGCATGCGACGGCGGTGTTTCTTAGGCTGTGGAGGACCGTCACCGGCAGGGATGTGGACGGAGAGAGAGGAGCACACAGAGTTTCTGTTATTTTAAAGTACAGAAAGATGTTTGTTTTTGAAATTTCGACTTCGGGAAACTGAAACGCTTGAAATTTATACGTGGTGGCGGGAATTGAAGGTTTAAAATATATTTTTTTGGGTGATGCTATGCCCCCACAGCAGAGGACTATCACCGAGATTTCTCGGTGCAATTTTTTTTTTCCAAATATTTCTTTAAATCTCTTAAATATTTTTAAAAAAATCACAAATTAAATGAAAAAAGTACTTTTTTAACTATTAAATAAAAAAATAAACAAAAAAACTCAAGAAAACCCCAAATAAAAAAAGAATCTAAAATAACGATTATGTAATCCAATTGGTAGATTCGTTAAATGAGATTGTGATTGGCTTTTTTTTTTTTTTTTTTTAAGCTACTATGTTGCTCAGTCCTTACGGCTCCATTTGACCGTTTAGTGAATTTTTTTTATATTTAATAATTAAAGAAGTAATTTTTAGTGTATTGATATATTTTTTTATATTTTTATAAAAATATTTAAAAATAATAAAAAAATAGATAAAAAATAACACTACTTTTATATTAATGGTCACTTGCAACGGTAAGTTGCAAGCAGCACGCTAGCTTTACAAAAAAAAAAAAAAAAAAAAAAAAGTATTCCAATCATTTGTTACAGAATTGGCAAAGGAAATCTCCATGCCCTTTTTCTCCGAATCTTCAATGACCAGTAAAACTCATCGAAAAGACACATGACAATGAGTACTCACGGGGCTTACGTGCTAACAAGGTTAGGCAAGATAACTCAAATCTAAAAGTTCTTGACATGAGGACTCAAGTTATACCATGTGTGTGACGCTTGGTGACTGGCAAAAACATCAGCTAAACATCAGCTAAACCTATATTTTAAAAAGTCCCAAGGTCAAGCCACATCTAAACCTATATTTTATAAAGACTCTTTAATGATATAATTAGAGGTCAATTAGAACCTTTATAAAAACACAAGAATTTATTCTTATCAAATATTATGGAATCACATATACCATCTATCTTTCACTTACTAATCAATATGAGGTATCACCTCATCTAACGATTAACAAGTAAGTTGGGCGGTGTTTGTTGTGCACATGCCAGTAAAGAAATGACGAGAAGGGATGTTAGGGGTCGAGAAGGTGCTAGAGTGGAGGGGAAAGGTGCTGGAAGGTGATTGTGGTGCTATGTTGTATGCAGAAGAGGAAGGAAGCAACAGTAGCCGTTGGTGTTTAGTTGCTATATATTAAAGGAAAGAGGAAACAATGTCGTGTTGTAATTGGGAAGGGAATAAATAGAACATTGTCGTTTTAGCTTAATGAGTTGTCATATAAATAATTGGAATGCCGCTTTGTAATAAATTGTGTTTTGGAACGTTGTAATACGATATAGAAAGTATAAATACAGTGCTCGGAGGGAAATCCCTCAACTTTGATCATTCAACACAATTGTCTTCTTCCTCTCAATTCTTTCTTCTCTCTCTATATATTCTCTAACCCTACTAGAGATTGACTATCTCGAATCAGTCAAGCTTGGGTCCATTATAGTTGGTATCAGTTAGCCATGGTAGAAGAAACACGTTCGTATGCACAGATAGTTGATTCAATGAATCACTTACGACAACAGCAGTATTAGCAACAAAAGCAAATCGAGGATGCAATTGGATTGTTGTTGAAGCAACAGGAAGCTACGAAGGTTGAAAGATAGACACAGGACAAGAAGTTTCATGACTTATTACAACATATCTCACAAATTTCTTGTAACGTTTCTGGAGATCATAACGAACCTCTAGCTGTGCAGCAAAATGTTGATATGAATGAAGGCTCCAGGGAGGTTCCTCATCATGAGAGTTATGACATAGTATTTATTAAAGGACTTAAGTTGGAGTTTCCTCGGTTTTTTGGTGGAAATCCTTTAGCTTGGATTTCTCGTGCTAATCAATATTTTCTGTACCATCAAGTTTCCTCGGTTTTTTGGTGGAAATCCTTCAGCTTGTCGCTTCTTTTCACTTGGATGAGACGGCACTGACCTAGTTTGAGGATGGCAGTGAGGCAAGAGCATTTCATTCTTGAGAGGACTTTGTTTTAGCTCTTCAAATTCGATTTCGCTCTTTTCCATATGAGGATCCTATGGAGGATCTAACTCACCTGAAATAGGGCAATACAATTATGGAATATAAAGCAGAATTTGATATTCTTTCAAATAGAATTAGAGGTATATCTGAGAAAAACAAACTTAGTTGTGTTTTGATTGGATTGGGTGATGATATCAGATTTCCTATGAAATTACTGAAACCTATAACTCTAAATGATGCATTTGGCCTGGCTAAAATTCAAGAGCAATATGTATTAAGCCTTTGAAAGTCTTGGAGAGGATCATTTACTAATTCTAGTAAATTTAGTCCAGAGTCTAGTTTGTTGAAATCTGGACAAACTGCTTCTATTTTAGTAGCACCAAAGGCACAACCTCTAGCCAAAGTTCATTTTCAAAAACTCTCTAATTCACAAATGCAAGAAAGGCGTAAGAAGGACCTTTGCTACTTTTGTGATAAAAAATGGCATCAAGGCCATAGGTGCCTTAAGTTAAAGTTGTTTTTATTAGAAGGAATGGAATTTATTGCAGACATGGGAAATGAGGTTGGCATTGATTCAACTGGCGAAGTTATGACAATGGATATTGAGGATGAGATTGAGATAGCTTCTATTTCATTACACACTATTGTAGGGGCCTCAGGGCATAGAAATATGAGACTTGTGGGTTAGTTGGATAAGAAAAGAATAGTCATCTTAATAGAAACTGGTAGTACTCACAACTTTGTGGATGCTGTCGTGGCATCTCAATGCAAGTTGGTGGTGCAACTAAAGCAATCTCTTCAATTCAAAGCAGCCAATCGTCAAGCCATTGAAAATAGTGGGAAGTGTACTGCAGTGCCTATGCAGATACAAGGGGTACCTTTTCTGGTGGATTTTTTTACCTTGTCCTTGGGGGGTTGTGATGCTGTCTTCGGTGTGCAATGGTTATCATCAATCAGGCCCGTGTTGTGGGACTTTATGGAATTACAAATGAAGTTCCATTATGAGGGAAAGGGAATTTGTTTTCAGGGCTTGATAGCTTCTCAAACTGAGCTTATTGGTGATAATGAATTTCTAAAAAACCTCTAGTTGTGGGAAGAGGGGTTTATTATTGCAGTTAGTTTCTTTTGTAGTGAGTGAGTTTGATTCCTTGGGGAATGAGAAAGTTGAATAGATATTGAATGCATTTCAGAGAGTATTTGATGAGCCAAAAGGGTTACCACCCAGTAGGTCTCATAATCACTAGATTCATTTGAAGCAAGAAGCTACACCATACTATAAAAAACAAAAATTGAAAAAATTGTTAAGGAGTTATTGAACTCAGGAGTAATTAGGACAAATCAGTCACCATTCTTCTCTCCTATTTTACTAGTCAGGAAGTCTAATGGCACATGAAGAATGTGCATTGACTATAAGGTCCTAAATGAAGCTACAATCAAGGATAAATACCCCAATCATGTTGTTAATGAACTTTTAGATGAAGTTTTGGGTTCAACTATTTTTTCCAAGTTGGATCTTGGAGTTGGCTACCACCAAATTTGTATGAGGAGTGAGGATGTGCACAAAATTGCATTCAGAACTCATGAAAGGCATTATGAGTTCCTTGTCATGTTATTTGGACTCACAAATGTCCCTTCAACATTCCAAGGCCTTATGAATGAGGTTTTCAGGCCTTTTCGTTGACAGTTTGTCATAATATTCTTTGATGACATACTTGTTTATAGCAAGGATATGTCATTTCACTTGTTGCATTTAACCGCTGTGCTAAAGACTCTTCAATAGCATTAGTTATATGCTAAACAGTCGAAGTACAAGTTTGCTTGCCATGAAATAGAGTATTTGGGCCATTTGATCTCTAAGGATGAGGTAAGGGCAAATCCTAAGAAGCTGGATTCCATGGTTAGTTGGCCAATTCCCAAAAACCTTAAGTCATTAAAAGGATTTTTGGGGTTGACAAGTTATTACAGGAAATTTATAAAGGGTTATGGCTAGATTGCAACACCTTTAATTGCATTGAAAAAAGATGCCTCACTTGGACTAATACTGCTACAGAGTCCTTTAATGAGTTGAAATTTGCAGTTACTAACCCTTCTATTTTTTCCCCTACCAGATTTCTCTAAAGTATTTGTGATAGAGTGTGATGCATGTGACAAGGGAGTTGGTGCAGTTTTAATGCAGGACTAGAAGCCTTTGGCCTTTCTTAGCCAAGCATTAAAGGGCAAAAACTTGGCTTTATCCATTTATGAGAAGAAGCTTATAGCCTTAGTGCTAGCTGTCAAAAAGTGGAGACCATACCTTTTGGGGAGTGCATTTGTGGTCAGAACTGGCCATCATAGTCTGAAATATTTGTTGCAGCATAAAATTGGCACAATTTCTTAGCAAAAGTGGCTTCTAAGCTACTTGGTTATGTGTTTACCATTGAGTACAAGAGGGGGTGGAGAACAAGGTGGCGGATGCCTTGTCCAAAAGAGGTCAAGAGGAAGAGCTTGGTGAGTTTGCTGCCTTATCATTTCCTACTCCAACTTGGTTAGCAAATTTGAAGATGGCTTATGAAGAAGATTAGTTTGTGCAACGGTTGATTTCTACTTTACAGCTTGATGCAACTTCCAACCCTCTTTCAGTTTAAGACATAGGATCTTGTTTAAAAAAAGCAGGATTTATGTACCTGATTGTCTACCATTGAAGTTGAAGATTTTGAATTATATTCGTGCCAGTCCAACTACTAGCCATTCTGGTTTTCATAAGTATCTACACAAAGCTCGAGTGGACTTTTATTGGCCTAGTTTGAAGGCTGATGTGAAGAATTTTATTCGTGAATGTGAAGTGTACCAAAGAAATAAAGTGCATAATGTACTTCCAGCAGGTTTTTTTATAGCCCTTGTCAATACATGAGCAAGTGTGGATTGATCTCTCAATGGATTTTGTTGAAGGCTTGCCTATTTCAAAAGGCTATTCAGTCATCATGGTGGTAGTAGATCGATTGTCAAAATATGCTCACTTTATGCCCTTGAAGCATCCCCTTTACAGTTGCTACAGTAGCTTCACTCTTTTTGAACAATGTCTTCCAAAGACCATTGTTTCATATAGGGGTTCAACTTTTACTAGCTCATTTTGGAATGAGCTATTTCGATTGCAAGGGGTTAATTTGTCTTATTCTTCTGTCTATCACGCTCAAAGTGATGGTCAAACCGAAGCTGTGAATACGTGTTTGGAACACTTTCTAAGATCATTTACAGGAGATAAGCCCAAATTATGGGCTGATTGGTTGTCATTAGCTGAGTGGTGGTACAACTCCTCCTTTCACTCTTCCACAAGATTGACTCCATTTGAGGTTGTTTATGGAATCCCTCCCACTCAACTTCAATTTTACATTACTGGTATTACCAGTACTCCAGCAGTAAATAACCTTTTGAAGACTAGAGATCAGATCATGGCCACATTGAAGGGGCGAAAACTATTGCTCAGGACAGAATGAAGTTCCATTTTGATAGGCATTGCACTGAAAGAGATTTTTCAGTGGGGGATTGGGTCTATCTTAGGTTGTAGCCTTATAGACAACATTCTTTAGCAGTGGGAAGAAACTTAAAACTATCACCTCTGTTTTTTGGACCATTTTAGATTACTCATAGAGTGGGTCAGGTGGTTTATAGATTGAATTTACCCCCAAATTCTCTTGTGCATCCTGTTTTCCATGTCTCATGCTTAAAGAAGAAGCTTGGGGATGATGTTACTCCTTTGTCTACTTTGCCACCAACTGATTTGTAGGGGGAATTCAGACCTCAACCTGAGAAGATCATGCAGCATAAAAGTGTTAAAAGTAATAACATAGCTAAGGTTGAGGTGTTAGTTCGATGGGAAGGTGCTAGAGTGGATGATTGCACGTGGGAATCTTATTGGAAGCTTCAGCAGCAATTTCCTCACCTTGTGGGCAAGGTGCTCTAAAGGGGGAGGGTATGTTAGGGATTGAGAAGGTGTTGGAAGGTGGTTGTGGTGTTGTGTTGTATGCAGAAGAGGAAGGAAGCAACAGTAGCCGTTGTTGTTCAGTTGCTATTAAAGGAAAGAGGAAATGATGTCATGTTGTAATTGGGAAGGGAATAAATAGAAAGTTGTCGTTTTAGCTTAATGAGTTGTCACATAAATAATTGGAACGTTGCCGTTTTGTAATAAACTGGGATTTGGAATGTTGTAATACGATATAGAAAGTATAAATACAGTGTTTGGAGGGAAATCACTCAACTTTATCATTCAACACAATTGTTTTCTTCCTCTCAATTCTTCCTTCTCTCTTTCTCTCTAGTCAAGCTTGGGTCCATTACAAGGGAGGAGCTTCTCTTACAATAAAGTGGTTCAAGGCTTTTAGAGAGGTTAGAGAGATAATTTTGAAATAGTTTATTGTCTATGCATTGCCTTTCATTGTTTTGAAATCCCTAGGTTAAATTATGGTGTACGTGTATGGTGAGCTTCTCGAAAGAAATACATAATACAAAGAGATGTGCAAACCCAGCCAATTCATGACTTATGTTCAAGGGAATGAGGAGCAAAAACAACCAATTCGCCTTAGACAACCAAGATTATTTCCAGGACTATCATAATTTGATGCATTATGCTAGAATTATCCCCACTGGTGTTCCACAACTTGCTTCCTTAGCTTAATGCAATAAAATGCAGTACGGGTGTCACACGAGCATGATCAATGTACATCATTCCTGGCAATATGAAAGCATGGCTTGTTTTCTTATTGGTAAGAAAATGACCATGGATGTGACGCCCCCAAATTCCGCTTGGGATTGAACGGACATTTGAAGCGTCGAGACATGCAACACAAGGTTACCTGCCCCCGTTCATGACATATAAGATGCAATGTTCCTAACATGCATCTAGCATTATGCAATATTCGCAGCGGATATTTTTTTTTTTTCTTTAGCAATACTATGCACCAAACTAAAAATATCCCAAATACTTGAAACATATTTCATACATAAAAACATACTAAAAAGCCGTGATCACTACACTAGTCCAAAATGGTTGTGATCAAAAGAATACTTGAGATACAACTCCAAAAGTACAAGCATTAACCTAAGTTAAATACTATACCATCATCAACATCGCACCGTAGCCTAGATGACCGTATTCAGATGGTCAGATTCCAATTCTTCTTTGGGTCCTGTAACAAGATCTACCATTCGGGGGGAATGGTAGTTGGGACTACCACAGTGAGATTTGATTACAAATCTCAGTAAGTTAACATAAAACTCACACACAGGTTAAAGATGCATGCATGGCAGTAAAAGCATAAATGCATAAGTAAAGTCGTACATAAGCATAGCATAACTTGACATATAACATGACATAACCAGAACTTAAACGTGAACTGAACTTGACTTAACATGACATGAACTTGAGTTTAAAACATAACATGGACTTGAAATGTAGCATGAACGTAAACATGCATAACATAAATATGAACTTGAAAATAACATAAACTTGAACATATCATGACATAAACGTGAACTTGAGACATACTGTAAACGTGAACTTAACATGATGTGAACATGAACTTGGAACATAACTTGATCATGAACATAACATGTACGTGTACATAACAAAACATGAACTTGATCTGAAACTTGACTTATCATGCACTTGATCTGAAACTTGACTTAATACGTACTCCACAGTTGTTGTGGCCCCACGTATTCTACGTGTCACAATTGCTGTGTCTCACGTAGTGTATGCTCCACAGTTGTTGTGGCCCCATACTTCATGCTCCACAGTTGTTGTGGCCCCATGAATACACGTAACATAAAATATAATACGTACTCCACAGTTGTTGTGGCCCCACGTATACACGTAACATAAAATATAATACGTACTCCACAGTTGTTGTGGCCCCACGTATACACGTAACATAAAATATAATACGTACTCCACAGTTGTTGTGGCCCCACGTATACACGTAACATAAAATATAATACGTACTCCACAGTTGTTGTGGCCCCACGTATACACGTAACATAAAATATAATACGTACTCCACAGTTGTTGTGGCCCCACGTATACACGTAACATAAAATATAATACGTACTCCACAGTTGTTGTGGCCCCACGTATACACGTAACATAAAATATAATACGTACTCCACAGTTGTTGTGGCCCCACGTATACACGTAACATAAAATATAATACGTACTCCACAGTTGTTGTGGCCCCACGTATACACGTAACATAAAATATAATACGTACTCCACAGTTGTTGTGGCCCCACGTATACACGTAACATAAAAAATAATACGTACTCCACAGTTGTTGTGGCCCCACGTATACACGTAACATAAAAATATAATACGTACTCCACAGTTGTTGTGGCCCCACGTATATACGTAACATTAAATATAATACGTACTCCACAGTTGTTGTGGCCCCACGTATTCACGTAACATAAAATATAATACGTACTCCACAGTTGTTGTGGCCCCACGTATTATACGTAACATAACATGTCTTATCTTTCTTAATGCATGAGATATTAATTAATATCATATACTTTTCTAACATGGCGTATACTTGTAAATGGCACAATATGATTTAATCATAACATTTCATGGCATACTTAACATGGCATACTTATAACATACATCATTGTATGACAGAAAAGATTATGTAACAGATAATTATTCATGAGAGATTAAATCATACGTAGCAGATAAACATGTAATGACATAGCATGACATGGCATATACGATAACATACATACATAAATTGTAGTTCTCTTACCCATCACACATACACAATAAACTGATAGTAAGTTAGAGGCTAACTTACCTCGATCGTCGCGTTCTATGAGAATAGAGCGCGAGACACGAGGAACTGCACAACAGCTGGAAGAGGAACACTCAAGTCCTTAAGATTTTCACTTCTGAACTCAATTGCCATATTGTAAGCACTTGCAACACCACGGCCAACTTGAGGTTTCACTATACTCGGAAGAGATAAATTGACTTCAGAAAGCCTTTGCACTAAAACAAGTTCATTAAAATTATCAATAACAACCAAACAAACAACTCATTTCTCAATCCATATACTCTTAGCCATAGTCAACCACAAGATGACACCAGTCATCCCGGACTATAATCCATATCATCACTGCTTCGGGACACTGTCATACAGTTTCCCAACATTACACCATACGCTCCACACTTCTCTGCTACGCCATCCAACCCTTCGTGACACGCCATCCGGTGTATCACGACTTAGTACAGAGTACACTCACGTGAACTCTCTTCCATTCACACTACAAAACCCATCACTGCGATACACGTCTCACGGTGCATCGCTACGCGACACGGAGTACGCGCTACGCGTACTTCCTTCGCTACAACACTCATCAACACGATGCACATCACACGATGCATCGCCATACCACACGGAGTACACTACATGCGTACTCCCTTCCTTCTACGACCCACATCACTACAGCGCACGTCGCGCGGCGCGTCGCTGCATTACACAGAATACGCTACACGCGTATTCTCTTCACACAACCCGCCGTATCACATCTACGGCATCCATCTCACGCCTATACTTCACAGCACAGTCCACAAAACTACAAAATCAAGCCTAACACTTCACAACCACACTTCGTTTCACAACTACGCAGCGAACTCCACAAACACTAACTACACAGTCTACAGCCAACCAAATCAACTATGTTAAACATAAATAACTAAAGATAGAGGGTTATACCATCGACGGGATAACCCGTGCGTCGCTCGCTGCTCGTCACGAACATGCGTCGGAGGAGCATACGTGGCGGTACGGTGTCTGTCCACCACATAAAGTGGTAGTTTGGGCTTGAGAAAGGCTAGGCGTGGTCTTGGAAGACTCACGGTCGCCTTGTGATGGTCAAAGGTGGCGGAGCACGGCGGCATCACGCCGTGAACAGTAACTCCGAACGGTGAGCGGAGGAGACGCGAGGTAGCGAAAAGCCATAGAACTTCATGGAAAGCTAGGGAAAGGTAGAGGAACATGTGGTGGAGCTGTGGTGGCGAGGTGGTGGTCGGACGGTGGCTAACGGCGGCAGATCGGCCGTTTGAAACCATTTTTGGCCTTGGAGAGTGCGGGAGAGTGTGAGCTCTACGAAGCTCCGTTGGCCATGAAATTTCTTGGAGAGGTTCATGAGGATGAGAGGAACAAGATGGTGGTGGTGAAACACCACGGGTGGCCGTGTACGGCGGCGCACGGTGGTGCAACCGAACGGGTGTTTTGAGAAACCCATATGAGAAAAAGTGAGAGTTTGGGAAAAAGAAAGACATGGGGAGGAAGCCCTTGATGTGGTGAATCCAATGGTGGTGCTTGGTGGCTGATTTGGCCGTGTATGGTGGTCCAAAATGGTGAAAAGCCTTAAAAACCCATTTGTTTGGAGGCGAGAGTGGCGGCTAACCGTGGCTCGGATGGAGGTGAAACTTGGAGGGGATGTTCACCGGTGAGAGGGGAAGAAATCTGGGTGGGTGGTGTAGTCCACGCCGCCGGCGAGCGGCGGTTCTGGGCGGAGAAAGAAATCGGCAACAGGGGAGAAAACAGGGCAGGGGCAGCAACTTCCGGGGGCTCTCGGCGACTAACGGCTGGTCCGATGGCTCTGAAAATTGGTGTGTATGAACTATGGTGAAAGGGGAAGAGAATGGCGGGGGTGGTGTACGACACCTCCACCGGACGGCGGAGAAACGGGCGGTCAAAGGGGCGGCGACGGTAATGAGACAAGAAGGAAGAGCACGGGAAGAGAGAGAGAATTGGTGGCCGGCGTTGCACACCTCCGGTGCAGATGTGTTCGCCGGTGAGGGAGGGACATGCCGGAGGTGGAGGTGAGGCACGGCGGCCGGAGGTGGCGCCGGTAGGAAGCTAGAACCGATCAGCTATGGTGGAAGGGTGTAAGTCGACCATGGAGAGAAGGAGAGGAAAGAGAAGAAAAAAAAAGAAAAAAGGAAAAATGAAGGAAAAAGGGTAGGAGCCTAGGTAATAAACTTCAATCCTACGTTTTGGGATCCTCAAATAATTCAACGGTGAATTAAAACACTGATTAAAAACGCGTAAATGTTTTATTTTAAATAAAACACTTTAAATAAAACACCACGATGAATTAAGGTAGAATATTATTTTATAAACTAAAATTTATAAAATAATATTTCCTCATCATTATATAAAATGATAAAGTACCGTTAATTAATCGAAGATGATAAAACCAATTAATTTAAATAAGAGTTTTCAACGTAAAATTAAACATCTTAATATCTTAAAACAACTAAAATATTTAATCTAAGTAATTATCCACAATTATAATATTTTCAGAGCTCATTAAATTATTATAATTGTGCTACTTTAAAAACAAGCTTATCTAATACTTTGAAATTCGATGGATAAGATCCGGGAAAACGCCATCGAGGTACAACGCTTAGGATAAAACTGTTCATGATTTTACAGCTGTCGGTGAAGAACAAATTACGTGATTTACGGAAAAGATAATCTATACGCGTGATTCCAGATGAGGGTAAAGACGAGAGAGATGTGATTGCTGTCGGGAAATAATCCAAAACTGATAATTTTAGCGGACTGTTACAATGGAAGCATTGTTTTAGGCCACATTCCAGACATAAAAGACAAATCATTTCAGATAAACTGAAATGATTTAAATATACTAAAAGAATGAAGTTGGATAGCAGGCTGCTCATACGGCAGAGAAATTTCAAAACCACGAGTAATAAGTAATGCAGAACCCAAGCACCATGTGAAATATGCTGTAAAATCTATAATCATCTCAAAGAGCTTGGAGAGTTCCCTCAAGTTGACTTCTATGGATGGAAAGATTTGGCCTAAAGTTAAGAAGTTTGCTACTGAAATCAAAGTCATCATACTGATTACGAGTTGTTACTTTAGTTCCTCCCGTTGGGGCAGAAGCCCATGCCTACCCTTGGACCATTTTGGTAAGACCACTACTTGACTTTTATGACCATGAGTTGACGAAGATGGTGGCCTATGAGCAGCTAAACATGGCTAACCTTTCTTATAACCTTATGATCAAATCTAATGCTGCGATCTAACTGATGGGAACCGATGCCCAACCGAGCCGACCAATCAGCAACATCCTTGAAAGTGCTAGCTTTGAAACGCAACCGATTGAAGCAAGTCAAATATGGTGGAAGGCCTTGCAGATATTTCTTCAGTTGTTCATCTCCAACATTTTTCTGGCATGGGTTTCCTTCTATGCTGATAGCTTGCAAGGAACTTTAATTAGCTGCAAGTTGACCAAGACATTTGGCCGTTGAGATTTTGTTGAATCGCAGATCCAGAACATTCAGCTTTAATAGTCGATGAGGACCCTTTACCTCGCTGATTTTATTTCCGGCCAAGTACAACTCCTTTAGGGTGGAACAAGAAGGTAGGCCTTGCACACACCAAAAAAGAAAAAAAATCGAAATGTGATTGGAGATTTTGAATGTCTGCAAACTTCGCTATTGAGTATGGCATACTTTTAAGAAGCCAACTACTTTTAAATCGCAGTCTAGAATGTCATACCATGTCCAATTTTGAATATTCAATTGTTGCTCAGGTCTAGCAAACGGAGTCGTGTAAGTTCACTGAAGCCATCAACATATGAAGTCCTCTAGGAAGAGCGCGCCAGCAGTTATCCTCACTCGGAAAAGTAAGCAGGAAGATCACAAATAAAAAAAACTAAATTCTTTCATAATAAATAAATAAGTAAATAAGCAGATGAAGCTGCTGTGAGAAGTGAACCTATTGCATTTCCTGATAGATTGAGCAGCCCCAGGCTTGTAAATGTATTCAAAAATGGTATCATGGCCAATCCATGGTTTGCCAGTTGAGCTGTGGTAGCTATGGCACTCAAAGAATAAATATATTTTTTGGCAGCCTCCATGCTAGAAGCGACCCTCCCATCCACTTTTTCAGCAGCCAAACTGTTTAGCCAGTTTAGGTTATTAGGGTCTCTCTTCACCTGGTCACCAGATTGGGACGATTCATTTGTTTCCTCTAGTGGGCTGCAAAGTCGAAGATCATCGATCCACTCCTCAATGTGCTTGATTTGAAAATCCTTAACAGGCAATTCATCCCACTAGTGGACTGAGGGTTTTCCCAGAAGGTTTTTCACTGGCCTTACCTCATCCATAACTGGCATTATCTAGTGTTTTGCTAAACCAGAACAATTATGACAATCATATCCATCATCAATTGATTTTTTCTTTACTTTATCAAAGCCATCATCTATTTCTTGTCCTCGCACACCATGCCTTTCGGACTCATGAGTTGATATCTCTCTTATCCTCATGTCTAAAATCTGCAGATACTCAGAAGATCTAGACTGCAGAGCTAAATGCCTGAAAGGAGAACATCTTCCAGAAATGGGTTTACAGGCACTGATGTTGGGCAAAGAATATGATTTTACAATCAGAGGGGGGATATGAAGTGTATGGTCGCCAGATTCACCAGAACATTCACCAAATAATGGTGTATCAGAATTTTCATGGCCTTCCTTCTCTGTATGTAGTGATCTCCGATAGAGAAAATAGACTTGTTATTGATAATGTTAGATCTTAAACGAAATGACTTCAATGTAGGAATTCTTTTAGACTCGTCTGGCAGGTTCACTCCTCCGTCCTTGCTAGAACCTGGTTTTGCCAATCCTTTGTGTACGTGGGGACCCTCAAAAGAACACCCTGAATAAATCTCGTCCTTGGTGTCAATGCCTGCAGACACCATGTCCTTCTGGTATGGTCCACTTCCTGTAGAATGACTTTTCCTAAGGTGCTCTCTTGCTAAGATATTAAGAACAGTTTTTCTTGTATTATCTTTCAACTCTCATTCTTTTACAATGAGGCATTGCCTCTATATATAGGCATACAAAAGGTATAAATGAAGGTATATTCTCTATCACAATTTACAGCTAATGAACAAGGACTATAGTGGATGGTTGGATGAGGACGGACTGCAGGATGGAATTCTGTTGGAGAAGATTATCGTAGAGTGTTGCTGCGTATCAGTGGCTGAGTCCTTTTCAAGTAGTGGCTACACATTATGTGTCAGTTGTCCTGCATGCGATACGTGTGGAGTGTTGGACTTATCTGCATTGGATGAAGGCCATGCTTTGTGGTCTGCATGGCGTGCATGCATTTCATGTATTACACTTGGTGCTTGAACAGGCCCCCTCAAGTCAAGCTACAGTGATCGAAGGCGTAGACTTGAAAAAAGGATTTGGAACCTTGCTGCTGGGAGAGGCTTTGTTAAAGCATCTGCCAATTGATCTCTTCCGGAGATAAAAGCCACTGTAAGTGACTTATTAAGGACCTGATTCCTCACAAAATGGAAGTCAATCTCCCCGTTTTGGAAGAAAGGTATGTTGCGCCTAGGTTGTCACAATAAAGGATCGGTGCAGCTATAAGATGAATTCCAAGATCTTTGCACAGGTTTTGGACCCATATAACTTCGACAGTGGAATTTGCCACTGATTTGAACTGCCTCGGTGGACAACCTCGCAATTGTAGCTTGCTTTTTGGATGACCAAGAGATCAAGTTGGGTCCTGAAAACACACAGTAGGCACTTGTGGATTTCCTATTGTCTGGACAGCAAGCCCAGTCAGCGTCCGAGAAGGCTGTGATGTTCATGGATGGAGACTTTGTTATTTGCAGACCCAGCTGAGAGGTGTGTTTTAGTTACCTTAGTATTCTTTTTACAGCTTACCAATGAGGAACTTTTGGAGCATGCAAATATTGGCAAACTTTGCTCACTGCAAATGCCAAGTCTGGTCTCGTAAATGAGAGGTATTGAAGCGACCCTATAGTGTTACGGTAGAGGGATAGATCATCAAATGTAATACCACAATGCATGCTCAATTTCTCAGAAGTTGCCATTGGTGTTTTTACTAGTTTGGCGAGGGTCATATTTGTTCTTTCCAATAGTTCAGTAATGTATTTGCGTTGAGTGAGGAGGAGTCCATCCGCATTGTAGGTTGCAATGCCTAAGAAAAAGTTGGGCTGGCCGAGGTTGGTCATAGGAAATTCTGAACTTAAGTCAGTAAGCAACGTTGCGATGACATTCATTTTAGAACCAGTGACAATTAAATCATCAACATATACCAGAACATAGAGGGCAGAGACACCAGTAATTCGAACAAACAATGAGGAGTCTGCTAGTGAAATGCTGAACCCGATTTCCACAAGTTTGTGACTAAGACGAGAGTACCATGCTCTTGGTAATTGTTTGAGCCCATAGATTGCCTTTTGAAGTCTGCAGACGTGTGTTGGATATTGCGGATGAGTGAACCCTTGGGGTTGTGACATAAATACTGTTTTGGATAGAGGTCCATGGAGGAAAGCATTTTGAACGTCATATTGCTGAATTGGCCACCCCTTTGTCACGACAAGTGATAGTACAAGTCTGATAGTTGTAGCTTTCACCACAGGGCTGAAGGTTTCATCATAGTTGATACCAGATTGCTGGAGAAAACCCTTTGCAACGAGACGGGCTTTCCTTATTTCGATGGTACCATTGCCACGTTTCTTTGTTTTGAAAATCCACTTGCAAGTTACAATGTTTGGGGCTTCAAAAGCTAGAACCAATGTCCAAGTCTTGTTAGCTAGAAGAGCATTAAACTCGTTGGACATAGCCTCTCTCTATTCTGGAAATTTTTCTGCAACAGAGTAGCATGAGGGAGTCTCGGGAATAACAGTTGATGAGGTAATAAGATGAGCTTGAGGTGGTGGTGGTGATGGCCATCTGACGGTGCCATCTATATACTGACGTGGGCAAGAAGAGGCAGTTTGTGATCGAGTGATTATGGTTCGTAATTGTGAGGATGGATGTGCAGGACCAGAAGGTGGCTGTGAAGGATCAGTAAGACGCGAGGAAGAAGGAGTGGTGTTGGTGGGTATCGGACCTAAGATAGATGGGGCCTGATTTATTTGGTTTTCAATGGAAGTGAATATGGGAAGAATGGTGTGAGTGGGTTCAGATTTGGGCTCAATCTTGATGTGTTGTTTGAATGGGAATGAGGCCTCATCATATTTGTCATCTTTTGAAATGTAAACTCATTTGGAGGAGATGTGGTAGCATATGGAACCATGGTGTGCTGGGCTGACACCGAAATAAACACATTGAAGGGCCCGAAAGTCAAATTTGTGTCGGTTGTATGGTTGTGTGAGAGGCCAACATGAGGATCCAAAAACATGTATTAATTTGAAGTCAGGTTCCTTTTTGTGAAGAAGAAGAAATGGTGAAGAGAAGTTTAGTGAGGAGGAGGGTATCATGTTGATTAGGCGTACAACATGCTGAAATGCGTATGGCCAAAAATTTAGAGGAACAGATGCATGAGCTAGTAATGCTAGTCCCAAATCCACAATATGTCTATGTTTCCTCTCAACGATGCTGTTTTGAGTGTGGGTGTGTGGACATGTGATTCTGTGTATTATAGCCGAGTTTGAGAGTAGTTTAGTGAAGGGCCTAAACTCCCCTCCCCAATCAGTTTGAATTTGCTTGATTTTTGTTTGAAACTGTAACTCAACGTAAGCTTTAAAATTGACAAAAGTGGGCAAAGCTTGGGACTTAGTTTGAAGAGGAAAAAGCCATGTATATCTTAAGTAGTCATCTACAAAGGAAATGTAATATTTGAAACCATCCTCCGAGACATGGAGATGGCCCCCATAGATCACTAAACACAAGATGAAATGGTTCAACAGATTTTGTTTTCCTAGTGGGTGCTGGTATGCGATGGTGTTTAGCCATTGCACACGCAATACAAAAGTGCATGCATAGTTGGCATATCGTCAAAGGGTAAGCCATGCCGAAGAAGAACTTGACGAACAATCTTGATAGAGGGATGTCCCAAGCGTGAGTGCCATAAGGGAAGATAGTTGAGTGTACTGGAATGAGCTTGAGGAAATTGATTGGTGAAGGTGTAAAGGTCATTATTTGTTGTCCCTTGGAGGAGGAGCTTCCATGTGTTGCAATCCTTAACATAGAAACGATCAGAGAAGAACTCAAAGTAAGCATTGTTGTCAATACAAAATTGTTTGACAGAAATTAAATTTTTGTCGAAAGAAGGAACACATTGCATTTTTGTTAAAAGAAATGAAGAAGAAGGTGAGGGAAAATGGGTTGAACCAGTTTGTGTTATTGGGACAAGGGACCCGTCACCAACATGGAGTTGATCCTAGCCTTGATAGTCAGATGAGTAAAGGTTGAAGTTGCCTAGTTCACTTGTTATGTGGTTGGTTGCTGCTGTATCAGGGTACCAGGCATCGTCTGAGGCATATGAGGAGGCAGTGTAATGAGCTGAAGCTGGTGCAAGGATGGTGTAGGATTGGTTGAAACGGTATATGCAGGTAAGTGCAATGTGACCAGTCTTGTTGCACACTTGGCACACTGGGCGAGGATTAGTTGACGGAGTAAAAGAACTAGTGGGAGAGGTACCTGAGAGAGGAGATGGACCACGACCTCGATTGTTGAAGCGTCCCCCATGGTTACAGCCCCACGATTATGTCCCCCACGATTGCGTCCAAACTGTTGATTTCTGGCAGAGAAATTAGCAGAGGGATCTGAGAAAATTATGGTGTTGGCTGCATGATGTTGTAGTTGTGCTTCATGTGCTAGAAGATGTCCTGAGAGAGTCTGTAGAGATGGGATCCAAACGAGTTGTGACAGAGGAGACTAATGGGTCATAGTCCGGACCGAGTCCTACTAGTAGGTAAGGAACAAACTCATTTGATGGTAGTGGTCGACCAGCAGTGGCCATGGTGTCTGCAAGAGCTTTTGCTCAGCGATAATACATTGAGATTGAATCATTTCCTTTCTTGAGTGAAGCAAGTTGGAGCTGCGTTTGGATCAGTTGTGCCTGAGATGAAGAGGCATAAGATGACTCTAGGGATAGCCAGACCTCTCTGGCAGTGGCACAACCAACTACTTGGGAAATAAGTGTCTCGAATAAGGAAGAAATGAGGGTGGACATAACCAGTTGATCTTGTTGGATCCAAAGGTCGTATTCTGGGTTGGGTGAGGAATTTGGGAGAGTGGGTGGTGGAGATGTGCTAGACCCATCAACAAACTTGTATAGTCTTTGGCCTCTAAGATATGGAACAAGCTGCACCTTCCATAGGAGGTAGTTTTCAGGGGTTAGCTTGACCGATAGCATATGTGAAACGTTGGGAGAGGGAAGGGATGGGAGAGAGGTAGGGGAAGAAGAAGAAGACACAGTCCCAGAGGAATCAGACATCTTTGGACGATTAGTCATTAGTAATGCTCTGATACCATGCTAAGATATTAAGAACAACTTTTCTTGTATTATATTTCTACTCTCATTCTTTTACAATGAGGCATTGCCTCTATATATAGGCTTACAAAAGGTATAAACGAAGGTATATTCTCTATCATAATTTACAGCTAATGAACAAGGACTATAGTGGATGGTTGGACGAGGACGAACTGCAGGATGGAATTCTATTGGAGGAGATTGTTGTAGAGTGCTGCTGCGTATTAGTGGCTGAGACCTTTCAAGTAGTGGCAGCACATTCTGTGTCAGTTGTCCTGCATGCGATACGTATGGAGTGTTGGACTGATCTGCATGGGTAGAGGCCATGCTTTGTGGTCTGCATGGTGTGCATGCATTTCATGTATTGCACTCAGTGCTTGAACACCTCTCCACTCAAACCTAAAGTCACTCTCAATAATAAATGTGCCCCTCATGTCCCCTGAATCCCTACCACTCTCAACAGAAGCCACACTAGTAACTTGCTTGTCAATCTCAGTATTTCTTCACACCTTCAAAGGTGGCGGGTTTAAGCTGTTATGCTTAATTGAATCCACTGAGGTTTGACTTTGAGAAAAATCTTGTGAAGTCTTGTACAGTTTTTCAACCAAAGGTTGGACTATTTTTTGATTGAGAAAGGGAGATGCAGAATCAGGATAAGCCATGAACTATAATTCTAATTGTACCCAAATTAAGCATTGATGGCCTTAGTTAGTCTTCCACTTACCTTTGGTTTGGGCAATGAATGCAAGAATTGAAACATAAAAACCTAACGATTGCGGTTAAAAGGTTACACTGACTGGAGCTACATACAGACACGACCTACTTTATTCTACATGAGCTTCTATTACTGGAACTGAAACTATTTTGCTCAAAAAATGTCCACAAGCCTGAATCAAAGAAATAATTTTGCCATGCTAAGAGTAACAAATGACCATCAAGTAGCTGAGGACATATCAAGGATGACCTTAGCCATAATCAAGGGGTAAACCTTCTGAAACACGGCACAATCTCCAAATGTTTGATGACCTTGATGTCCATAAAACACAAATCAAATTCACTCCTTCAGTGGAACTACCCCACACCTTCTTCGAGGTGTGAGAAGAGTTAAGACCTTTTTGTGGTGGCCAGAGTGAATGAAATTCTTTGCCAACTAGCCCTAGGAGAACCCAAACCCAAACATGCATAAGAGACGCCAACCTCATACAGAGGAAGAAAAAGGATGAAGGGTGACTTAGCAGCATATAAGGGGGAGTATAGTTTCACATGTAGACAAGATTCTTATAGTAGGGTTGTAAAGAAATATGAGACTTAGGCAGTAATTTGAAAGGTATCAAAGGAAACTTCAAACAATCTACAAAAAGGCAGTAAAACTTAATCAGTGCACCTCGAACTTTGTTATTGCTACATTTCGTTTCTTCTCATTGGGAAATGCACAGCGACATTACATTATTTCCATATGAACTTAAAATATGCATTGTTTATTATCGATATAATGGAGTAACAGAAAATAAAACTAGGAGTGTTAAAACATCCACTGCAACTCAACCTATTTTGAGATTTTCTTACTCTAAGATCCCACGTTTTTCAAACAATCTATATTACTCCATTGTTTCCCTGAGCAAACAGGGCAAAATAAGGTATTCACACAAGATAGGACAAATGAAAGAAACACAAAAAACTCATTCAAATCAGGATTTAAAAGAGGAAGAATAATCAAATTACTGTTTACTCCCTTTTACATTAGACTAGAGATCAAACCATCAAAACCTTCAATAAGACCCGAGAGAGAGAGAGAGAGAGAGAGAGAGAGAGAGAGAATATTACCTATGTTTAAATGCCCTAAGATTGTTGTGACGCCCCCAAATTCCGCTTGGGATTGAACGGACATTTGAAGCGTCGAGACATGCAACACAAGGTTACCTGCCCCCGTTCATGACATATAAGATGCAATGTTCCTAACATGCATCTAACATTATGCAATATTCGCAGCGGATAATCTTTTTCTTTAGCAATACTATGCACCAACTAAATATATCCCAAATACTTGAAACATAATTCATACATAAAGGCATACTAAAAAGCCGTGATCACCACACTAGTCTAAAATGGTTGTGATCAAAAGAATACTTGAGATACAACTCCAAAAGTACAAGTATTAACCTAAGTTAAATACTATACCATCATCAACATCGCACCGTGGCCTAGTCGACCGTATTCAGTTGGTCAGATTCCAATTCTCCATTGGGTCCTGTAACAAGATCTACCATTCGGGGGGAATGGTAGTTGGGACTACCACAGTGAGATTTGATTACAAATCTCAGTAAGTTAACATAAAACTTATACACAGGTTAAAAATGCATGCATGGCAGTAAAAGCATAAATGCATAATTATAGTCATACATAAACATAGTATAACTTGACATATAGCATGACTTAACCAGAACTTAAGCGTGAACTGAACTTGACTTAACATGGCATGAACTTAAGCTTAAAACATAACATGAACAATCAACATAACATGAACGTGAAACATAACATGGACATGAAATAACATAACATGAACGTGAGCTTGAACGTATCATAAACGTGAACATAACATGATGTGAACATGAACTTGGAACATAACATGAACATGAACATAACATGTACGTGAGCATAACATAACATGAACTTGATCTGAAACTTGACTTAACATAAACTTGGAATCTTATTTAATTGTCTTGATTAATAACGTGCATTAATACGTACTCCACAGTTGTTGTGGCCCCACGTATTCAAGTAACATAAAACATAATACGTACTCCACAGTTGTTGTGGCCCCACGTATTCTACATGTCACAATTGCTGTGTCTCATGTAGTGTATGCTCCACAGTTGTTGTGGCCCCATACTTCATGCTCCACAGTTGTTGTGGCCCCATGAATTCACATAACATAAAATATAATACGTACTCCACAGTTGTTGTGGCCCCACGTATTCTACATGTCACAATTGCTGTGTCTCATGTAGTGTATGCTCCACAGTTGTTGTGGCCCCATACTTCATGTAACATAAAATATAATACGTACTCCACAGTTGTTGTGGCCCCACGCATTATAAGTAACATAAATATAATACGTACTCCACAGTTGTTGTGGCCCCACGCATTATAAGTAACATAAATATAATACGTACTCCACAGTTGTTGTGGCCCCACGCATTATAAGTAACATAACATAAATATAATACGTACTCCACAGTTGTTGTGGCCCCACGCATTATAAGTAACATAAATATAATACGTACTCCACAGTTGTTGTGGCCCCACGCATTATAAGTAACATAACATAAGATATAATACGTACTCCACAGTTGTTGTAGCCCCACGCATTATAAATAACATAACATAAATATAATACGTACTCCACAGTTGTTGTGGCCCCACGCATTATAAGTAACATAAATATAATACGTACTCCACAGTTGTTGTGGCCCCACGCATTATAGTAACATAACATAAATATAATACGTACTCCACAGTTGTTGTGGCCCCACGCATTATAAGTAACATAAATATAATACGTACTCCACAGTTGTTGTGGCCCCACGTATTATACGACATAACATAAATATAATACGTACTCCACAGTTGTTGTGGCCCCACGCATTATAAGTAACATAACAATATAATACGTACTCCACAGTTGTTGTGGCCCCACGCATTATAAGTAACATAACATAAATATAATACGTACTCCACAGTTGTTGTGGCCCCACGCATTATAAGTAACATAACATAAATATAATACGTACTCCACAGTTGTTGTGGCCCCACGCATTATAAGTAACATAACATAAATATAATACGTACTCCACAGTTGTTGTAGCCCCACGCATTATAATAACATAACATAAATATAATACGTACTCCACAGTTGTTGTGGCCCCACGCATTATAAGTAACATAAATATAATACGTACTCCACAGTTGTTGTGGCCCCACGCATTATAAGTAACATAACATAAATATAATACGTACTCCACAGTTGTTGTGGCCCCACGCATTATAAATAACATAACATAAATATAATACGTACTCCACAGTTGTTGTGGCCCCACGCATTATAAGTAACATAAATATAATACGTACTCCACAGTTGTTGTGGCCCCACGTATTATAAGTAACATAACATAAATATAATACGTACTCCACAGTTGTTGTGGCCCCACGCATTATAAATAACATAACATAAATATAATACGTACTCCACAGTTGTTGTGGCCCCACGCATTATAAGTAACATAACATAAATATAATACGTACTCCACAGTTGTTGTGGCCCCACGCATTATAAGTAACATAAATATAATACGTACTCCACAGTTGTTGTGGCCCCACGTATTACAAACATAACATAAGATATAATACGTACTCCACAGTTGTTGTGGCCCCACGTATTATAAGTAACATAACATGTCTTATCTTTCTTAATGCATGAGATATTAATTAATATCATATACTTTTCTAACATGGCGTATACTTGTAAATGGCACAATATGATTTAATCATAACATTTCATGGCATACTTAACATGGCATACTTATAACATACATCATTGTATGACAGAAAAGATTATGTAACAGATAATTATTCATGAGAGATTAAATCATCGTAGCAGATAAACATGTAATGACATAGCATGACATGGCATATACGATAACATACATACATAAATTGTAGTTCTCTTACCATCACACATACACAATAAACTGATAGTAAGTTAGAGGCTAACTTACCTCGATCGTCGCGTTCTATGAGAAAAGGGGCGAAACACGAGGAACTGCACAACAGCTGGAAGAGGAACACTCAAGTCCTTAAGATTTTCACTTCTGAACTCAATTGTCATATTATGAGCACTTGCAACACCACGGCAACTTGAGGTTTCACTATACTCAGAAGAGATAATTTGACTTCATAAAGCCTTTGCACTAAAACAAGTTCATTAAAATTATCAATAATAACCAACAAACAATTCCTTTCTCAATCCATATACTCTTAGCCATAGTCAACCACAAGATGACACCAGTCACCCCAGACTATAATCCATAACACCACTGCTTCGGGACACTGTCATACAGTTTCCCAACACTACACCATGCTCTACACTTCTCTGTTACGCCATCCAACCCTTCGTGACACGCCATCCGGTGTTTCACGACTTAATACAGAGTACACTCACGTGAACTCTCTTCCATCCACACTACAAAACCCATCACTGCGATACACGTCTCACAGTGCATCGCTACGCGACACGGAGTACGCACTACGCGTACTTCCTTCGCTACAACACTCATCAACACGATGCACATCACACGATGCATCGCCATACAACACGGAGTACACTACATGCGTACTCCCTTCCTTCTACGACACACATCATTACAGCGCACGTCGCGCGGCGCGTCGCTGCATTACACAGAGTACGCTACACGCGTATTCTCTTCACACAACCCGCCGTATCACATCTACGGCATCCATCTCACGCCTATACTTCACAGCACAGTCCACAAAATACACAATCAAACTCAACACTTCACAACCACACTTCCCTTCACAACTACGCAACGAACTCCACAAATACAACTACACAATTCACAAACCAACCAACTAACTATTTTAAACGTAAAATAACTAGAGATAGAAGGTTATACCATCGACGGGATAACCCGCGCGTCGCTCGTTGTTCGTCACGAACATGCGTCGGAGGAACGTACGTGGCGGCGTACGGTGGCTGTCCACCACATAAAGTGGTAGTTTGGGCTTGAGAAAGGCTAGGCGTGGTCTTGGAAGACTCATGATTTTACAGCTGTCGATGAAGAACAAATTACGTGATTTACGGAAAAGATAATCTATACGCGTGATTCCAGATGAGGGTAAAGATGAGAGAGATGTGATTGCTGTCGGGAAATAATCCAAAACTGATAATTTTAGCGGGCTGTTACAATTGTTACCAGATAATACACCAAAAGTATCAGTCTAATCTCCTCCATTCATTAAATAGCTTAGCAAAATCTACCGGGATGTGGAAAAGAGAGATTACTATGTCTTTCCAGTCATGTACAATTACTCCAATCCCAATTTTACAAAGATTCTTGTTAATTGTTGTATCCCAGTTGATCTTTTGTGCTTTCCTTGGGGTTGCTACCTAGCAACAATCTTGGCTTGTGGGTGTAGCAGTTGCTAAATTTGTTCTATTCTTGAAGGCCAATATTTTGAGGTCATGCAAAACCTATTTTCATTACATCACCAGTCTACCGGGATGCATAAATTCTCCATAAAAACAAAGGAATTCCTTCTTAGCCAAATCTTCCAAGCTTCCACTGCATTTATGTAGCCTTTTTTAGCATTGTCCTCAAACATATTTTGCTGAACTATAACCCCACAAAGCATGCTCAATTGTTTCTATATCATTGATGCACATGGGGCAGTTTTTATTTTCAACCACCTTTTTCTTGAAAATGTTTATTTTGGTTGGGAGAGCATCAAGGCAGGCTCCCCACAAATTTATTTTTTCAGCACTAGGAATTCTCAGTTGCCATTTCTTAGATCAACTCACTTTCTTGTTGAAGCAGCTTGAAGATTGGCCCTTTAGTCGATCTTGTAGTTCTCCTTGTAGATGGTAAGCACTTCTCACTGAGAATTTGTTGTCTGTTGTGCATCTCCACACCAGTTTATCAAGATTGTTGCAAGGGCTTACTGGTATTTTGAATATTATCTCAGCTTCAAAATTCGAGTAGACTTCCTTTACCAGAGAAGTATTTCATTTGTTTTGCATCATTGTCTATCAGGGCAGCAACCTTTTCTTCTTTATTTAAAATCCTCGTTGCGGATTGGATCCTGAAAGTTACTAAGAGCCACTTATCTAAATCTTGACAGATTCTTCATTCTCAATTCTCCATATAATTCCTTCTTCAATAAGGCATCTTGCTACCAAAAAACTTCTTTATACCAATGATGGGTTACTTCCTAACTTAGCCTTAAGGAATTCAGCCTCAGAAAAGTATTTGGATTTTAGCACCTTTGTAGCCAGTGGGTTAGGGCTATGCACTAATCTCTATTCTTGTTTGGCAAGCATTTCAAGTATTCTTAATTGAGTGATGTTAGCAGTGGTGGAACCAAGAATTTGTTTCGGGGGGCCAAGTAAAGCTAAAAGTATAACAAGATTTTTTTATTCTATTTCTACACAATTTTTTTTTTTTTTTTTTTTTTTGCGGTATAGAAATATCAGATAATAAGATCTAAAATAAAAATAAAATATGTTTAATACAACCTATATATTCAAAAAATATATCATGTGTCAAGAACAATATATCATTGAAATAACAAAAAATTATAAGTAAATAATCTATAAGATCAAAATAATTTTATAAAGGGGGCCAATTAATTTTATAGAGAGGGGGCCAATAGAAGATAAAACTAATATTATCTTATTAAATCATAAAATATTAATATATATTAATTTTGTTTTCAAACTTTTGGGGGGCCTTGGACCTTAATAGGTCTGCCATGGATGTTAGATACAATCCTAAGGTATACAAACCCTGTGCACTCTCTTTGAAAAAGACGATGTCCATCATTAAAAAAGTAATTTATTTAAAAAATAAATTTTTTATGTAGATTCCAAATTTATCCAATTTTGTCAAAATGAGTATGTGGGGCTTGCACACCCTAAGACTACAACTATAATTACAAGTGTAACTCTGGTAATTTAAGAAAAAAATCACTCACGATTGCACTTAGAGATTTTTTGCACTCAATAGGATTTTGAATCGTGAACCTTAGAGAGGGAGTATACCATCAAGATCTATGCCTCTACTACTTTTTTTTTATAAACAAAACATCACCTTTCATATATCAATAAACTAGTCATTACAAAACTTATCTTGTAAGACAATAGAAAAAAAAAAACCCCTAAGGGCCATCCTCTATCCAGACCAACTCCTCACTATAATTGGCAGTAATCTGTGCAAGAAAATGAGCTACTTTATTCCCTTCTCTCTATATATGTTTGAGTATCCAATTTGGATGTGTAAAAAGAATCCTTTTAATGTCTTCTATAAATTTTCCATGTCATTCCCAACTTTCCTCCTTGTTAATTATAGCTTTAATCACCCCCAAGCATAGGTCCCTCCATAGAACAATAGCTTCAGCAAGCACAATTGTTTGAATTCAATCTTTTGGCATACACAAAGTCACCTGTACATCTCCCTCTTCATCTCTAATGACCACTCCAACCCCCATCCTCCTCTAGTTTGCCTTGAAAGCAGCATTTCAATTTACCTTCACATAGCCTTCTCTTGGAGCTTCCCATTTAACTAACCTCCACTCCACTGTAGCAAGTTCAACTCTCTGTACCCCCCTCTGTTGTGCTTGTTGAAATTCAACGAGGCTTACTTTTGCTTGCTGAAATACAATCCCAAGGCTACTAAACTTCTCCTCAAAGATAAAACCATTCCTTCTAAGCCAGATATGTCTCATAATAGATACCACCAGCTCCACATTTTCCAAAGCTAGCTCAACTAACAACTTCCTCCAGACAATAACCATATCCATCTCAGTTGACCCCCACCTCTGCATTGGACTCTCTCTCTCAGCCCATACATCCACAACTGCAGGACAACTCCATAAAACATGGCATACAGTTTCATCCTCCCTTTAGCAAATAGGACATACTGGCTTTTCCACCACTTTCCTCTCTAGAGATTTTTCTTGGTGGGAAGGCAATTGTTGAGGGCCTTCCAAAAGAAATTTTTAACCACTCCCGAGGTATTAAGCTGCCATAGCTCTCTCCACCCTTCTTTAAGCTTCCTTCCATTAGATGGCTCCCCTTTCAATTCCTACTTTCTGCTTAAGTCAAGGTGATAGGCACTCTTCACACTAAAGCACCCACTTTTAGAGTAGGCCCAAATTCTCTTGTCCTCTAATCCAGTGTGACTCAAAGAAATATTGCATATCACTTCAGCTTCCTCTTCATTGAATGTAGCCCTCACTGCCTTCATATCCCAACTACCACCATTCCCTAACAACTCCACCACCTTTGCTTCAACATTCAAATGCTTAATAGGAGACTGCACTCGATGAGAAGGTTTGCTGGGCAGCCATTTATCCTCCTACACTTTTATATTCAAACCATTTCCAACTCTCCAAACAAGCCCTTCCTTAAGTAGCTTCAAAGATCCCTAAATGCTTGCAAACATTCATGTGGTAAGTGGGCATGGACTAAATAACTGCTTTGAGTAATACTTTTTCATAGCAGGGGATAAAAACTGATTTTTTCAATATTAATCTTTTGCCAAATTCTGTCTTTGATTCCCCTAAAAGTGTCATAACAGGCTCCTCCAACCATAGTAGGGAATCACAGGTATTTTTCACAACTACTTTGCACCCTTGCCCCTAGGTCTTGCATAATCATTTCCTTCTCTTCCTATCTAATTTGAGAGCTAAACATCACAATGGTTTTTTGTAGATTCATACACTGACCAGAAGCTACTTCATATATTCTTAAGATTTCTTTTACTCTCAGCCATTCTAACCATTCAACTCTTGCAAAGATAATGCAATCATAAGTAAATAGGAGATGAGATACCCTTATACCTCCTCTTGAAACAACCATCCCTCTTATATCACCCTTAATTTCAGTTGCAGTAATAAGACTGCTAAGTCCCTCAGAACATAACCAACCACTTAAACCAACCCCTAAAGAGTTTTTGAGCACGGTATCTTATTTACTAGCAATGTTGGATGGTTTCAATAGAAGGTCATGTGCTTCGTTCTTGGCGTCTTCCATCTTTCTTTAAATAAAGGGATGACAAAGAACTTGGCGCCAGTTCTTTCTTTACATAAACTCTCCATTTTTTTTTCTTTTACAATATTATATATTGCACTTATTTTTTAAGCTTTTCCTCTGCCATATTGTCAAACCTTCCATTTTTAAGTTAACTTTACCCAATCTATTGCCATCCACCAGCTTCTAATACCCATGCACCATACCATTGTAACCGAGTAATGCTTGGTATAAATTTTAAATAAACAAGATTTATACAAATTCTTTATACAAAAGTGAGTCTTATTAATAAAAAATAATTTTTTATACTCTTTTTAAGTATGATCTACTTTTTTACAAAGATTTGTATGAGATTTGTTTATTTAGACCTTATACAAACCATTTCTCTAAATAATATCTAGGTACCGGTTTAGATAGGGCCGATTTTGAATGAACTTAGAGTTTTACTGGCACAAAACCGTAATTGGATTCAGCAATCCTAATACTGATTTCGGATCAAACCTAAAAAAAACATGTATCATATTAAATAAAAAATGAAAATGATATTTGCAATCATAAAATATGTAAGCGTTATATAATTGTTTTTTTTAATATATATGAGATTTATATGACAAAAGATTAATTTTTTTAATAAACGAATTTAAAAAAAAAAAAAAATTATCTAGTGCTTTGCGCAAGCACTCTACAACTTAGACTTCATTTGGATAATAGAGTATTTTAATAATATTTCACTACTATTTATTATTTTATCATTACTTTTTACTTATTTTTTATTACTTTTTAATATTTCTCATTATTATTTAATATTTTATCATTACTTTTTCTTTATTATTTACAAAAATCTCGTATATGCTCACACCCAAACGCAACTTTAGAGCATTGGCAATGTGAGAAATACAAGTGCAAATTAAAAGTAAATGTGAGAAAAACCTCCTGTATTGGCCTAGCAAAACTTAAAAAGTTTGACATAATTCAAGTCCTCTTTTTGTACACAGACTAAATATTATTTTATCATTTCTCTATCTAATTGCTACTCGTTTTCTCTCTCTTTTTCTCTTCATCCCCAAAACCCTCATTGGACCATTTCATCTTTTTTTTTTGTATTCTTTCTCCCGAAACTCCCTTCTCTGTCTTCATCCCCTTCTCTCTGTCGCCCTTTTCTTCTTCAACCCATTGCTCTTCCCCAGCCCGCAATCGTCCCCTTTTCTCCAGTTGAATAGACTTCAGCATACATATCCAAAAAAAGGCGACAAACTTTAGTGAAATATTTGATGTTCAGGTCGTTATTATCAATTGATCCTATATTGGCTTGTGTAGGTAGTTGTCAATGCTGAATTGATCGAATACTATGATATCTTAGGCTGTTATATACTTAGGCCATGGGCGATGTCAATCTGGGAGATCATGCAAGTGAGTTTGAAGTGCTATTTAAATTCTTTGTTATTGTTCATTCGATATAGATGACACTTCACATCCTTTGTTAAAATTTCTGTCAATGGTAGTTTTGATGATAAAAACTCGAAGCCACCCCTGGTTATTTCCATCTGTTTGCGGGGTCATGGTTTTATTTTTTTTCTTTTTATTTATTTATTTATTTTTTTGCTTTACATTTTTCAGATTTAATGTCTGATATGATTAATTTTACATTAATCTATAGGCGCAAACATTCTTTGATCCTGAAATAAAGAAAATGAACATCCAGAACTGCTACTTCCCTCTTTTTGTTTCTCCTAGCGTATTGCAGAAGGAGAAGGATCATGTTGAGGGGTTTTGCTCTTGAGGTGAAATTCGAACTATTTTTCTTTCACAATATTATATTGTGGTATTTATCATCACTCATTTTATTCTGGCGGTTGTTAAGATAACTCCAGAATCAGATTATGATTAAAAGCTTATCTTCAGTTTTGTTTTGAATTGTTATCTTTTTCTTAACAGATTGTAGATTGTATTTATCTTACTCATATAGCTTATTGTGTAAATAGATAACTCTTGTAACAAACATTATCTGTAAACTTCTTTATATAGAGATCAATACAATCAGAGTAATTATTCTAGCCTTTCATCAAATTTGTTTTATAGTATTTTCACATGGAATCAGAGCTCCTAGGTTTACACCACCCATCCATGGCTGAATCATCAACTGCTTCCGCAAACTCCTTTTCAATTCCAAATATTGCCCATCTTGTTTCCACCAAACTTGATGACAATAACTATATGATATGGGTCTGTCAGTTTCTTCCCATCTTGTGCACCAATGGTTTCTTGAGCATTGTAGATGGCTTAGAACCTTGTCCCAAAAAATACATACTATTAACCTAAGATAAAAAGGATCCAACTGTTAACCCTGCATACATAACCTGGGAGCGAAAGGATCAATATATACTGAGCTGGATTATCTCCACACTTTCTGAGAAAGTGATATCTACTATCTATGGTCTCAACACCTGACATTAGGTGTGGACTGCACTGGCAAACAGGTTTGCCTCACCCTCAAGGTCTCAGATTAATCATCTACGTTGCCAGCTGCAAAACCTACGGCAAGGTAACAAGAACTAATCTGATTTTCTTCCTGTAGCCAAGACACTTGCTGATCAACTAGCTCTAGTTGGAAAGCCAATGGGAGATGATGATCTTATCTCCTATATTGTGGGAGGCCTTAACCCACAATATACTCCTCTTATCACTACTATCTCATTTGCCACATGAGATAGATCTTTATCTATTAAGGAATTTCAATTAGAATTGCTCAGTTATGAACAACTCTTGGAACACCAAGCTGCAAACTCAGACAACAGCAACTCTGTTGCCTTTTATACTCAAAGGCCCTCAACTCAGAAGAAGAAATCTGATGGAAATCAGGGCACTTCCTTTAGGAACTCTAGTGCACAAAAGACATTCAAAAGGAATTATCATACTGGGGGTCATTCAAATCAAGGTAAAAGCACTCCCACTAATACAAACCAGAAATCCTCTAATCGATCCCCTTGTCAAATCTGTGGCAGGAACAGTCACCAAGCTTTAGATTGTTTTCATCGAATAGATTATGCCTTTCAAGGCAGACATCCACCTAAGGAATTAGCTGCAATGGTTGCTCAAACCAACACAATTCAAGAGGAGGAAGAATGGTTGGCTGACAGTGGAGCTAATAGTCATATCTCAGCTTCATTGGAGAATCTCACCATGCAGCAACCTTACAAAGGAAATGATCAAGTTGCTATTGGAAATGGTAGTGGACTCAACATAACTCATATAGGCACCTCTTCTTTTAAAACTAGAAACTCCTTGCTTCATCTTAAAAATATTCTTCATTGCCCAAATGCTTCAACCAACCTACTTTCCATACAAAAATTCTATCAAGATAATGACTATTGGTTTAAACTAATAGATACTTATTTTCTTGTCAAGGACAATGTAACAGGGAAGATCCTATTGCAGGGACCCAGTGAGAATGGTCTTTATCCAGTGAAGTTGAAGCAGCAAGTCTTCATGAATAAAGAGAGAAGCTTGTAGCCTTTGTTGGAGCTCGAACTACCTCAGCAATTTGGCATAAAAGACTAGGCCATCCCCATGATCAACTTTTCCAGAGAATAACCACAACACATCATTTACCTGTGTCCCGAACCAATAGAGAATCCACCTTATGTAATTCTTGCCAAATGAGCAAAAGTAGGCATCTGCCCTTTCCAATGTCAACTCATTTAACCAACTCACCTTTAGAGTTAGTTCATAGTGATATTTGGACCTCACCAATCATGTCAATAAATGGATTCAAGTATTATGTTGTGTTTGTGGATGACTATTCTAGATATACATGGTTGTTTCCTTTGAAATTGAAATCAGACCTCTTTATTTGTTTTGCTAAGTTTAAATGTCTCATTGAGAACCAATTTTCCATTAAGATTCGCCAACTTCAAACTGATGGAGGAGGGGAATACTTATCTCATCAATTCACTAAGTTTCTGTCTTCTCATGGTATTCATCATAAAATCTCATGTCCACATACACCTCAGCAAAATGGCATTGCCAAGAGAAAACATAGACACATCATAGAATCAAGTCTCACTCTCTTAGATCAATCCAAACTTCCTACAAGTTACTGGGTTGAAGCCTGTCAAACTATTGTGTATCTAATAAACAGGTTACCCTCTTCATCCATTCAGTTCTCAAATCCATATACCAAACTGTTTAACCTTAGAGTTGATTACACTCATTTAAGAGCCTTTGGTTGTGCATGTTACCGCTATCTTAGGTCATCTACCTAGCATAAACTTGAATTTTGCAGCAAGCAATGCATTTTCCTTGGCTACGGCTCCAGTCACAAAGGATACAGATGCCTTGATCCAATCTCCAAAAAGATATTCATCTCAAGACATGTGATATTTGATGAACTTTTGTTTCCTTCACTGGACAAGACCATTTCTGAATCTTTTGTCAGTAACCATCCTCCTTCAGGTATATTTCTTGTTAATGACTTTCAAATTCCTATTGATCATTCTATTGTTGATTCTTCTGGTGTTATTATAAATGATAGCATTTCTTCTCAAAATTCTCATGCAATACATATGCCTTCTTCAAGTAATTCACCAGAGAGCACTTCACAGATCAATACACTTTCTGAACTACCTGGTCAACAATCTCACCCTACTTTACAAACTCTACCATCCACAAATACCACCTCTCTAAGCCAAGTCCAACATCCTAAACAACCATCATCTCGTATAATCACTAGGTCCCAAACTGGCAATCTCAAACCCAAAGACTTTTTAGATTTTCAATTATATTATTCAACCAAGCACCCATTAAAAGCCCTTACTGCAGTTTCATTACCCAGTGAGCCCACTACCTTTCTTCAGGCTTCTTCAAATTCCCTTTGGATGGCTGCTATGGAGAGTGAATTCACTGCCTTGCTGGAGAACAAAACTTAGTCTCTCTGTCTGAGACCACCCAATAGAAATATCATTAGCAAGAAATGGGTTTATAAACTAAAAACTAAACCTGATGGGACCATCGACAGGTACAAAGCAAGGCTAGTTGCCAAAGGATTTGAGCAAAGAGATGGTATTAATTTTACAAAAACTCACAGCCCTGTTATCAAGGCAACAACTATAAGACTTCTCTTGGTAGTAGCTCTTCAGTTCAAGTGGCCACTTAAACAACTGGATGTTTCAAATGCCTTATTGCATGAACAACTTTCTGAGGAAGTATACATGGAACAACCAAAAGGTTTTGTAGACTCCCATTATCCAAATTATGTGTGCAGACTTCACAAAGCCCTCTATGGCCTCTAACAGGCTCCAAGAGCCTGGTTTCACTGGTTTTCTCAAGCCTTGCTAGCTCTCGGGTTCACAGCTTCTCTGGTGGACACCTCTCTCTTCATGTTGCACAAACCACTAGTTCATTTATTTGTACTGGTTCATGTCAATGACATTATTGTCACAGGCACCCATTTGACTCATATTAATCAGCTTATTTAGCAATTGCAGATTGAATTCAAGTTGAAAGATCTTGGGAACCTCTCATACTTCTTAGGTATACATGTACACAGGACTGATCAAGGTCTTCACCTCAATCAATCCAAATACATTGTAGACCTTCTCCATCGGGTTGGCATGGTTGGAGCCAAACCTTATTCAGCACCTTGTACAGCAAACGTTTGACAAAGTTTGATGGTGATCCTCTTGAGGATATCTCTCTTTACAGACATATTGTAGGGTCATTACAATATTGCACACTGACTAGGCCTGACATTGCATTTACTGTGAATCAACTCTGCCAATTTCTGCACTGCCCCACAACAACTCATTTCACTGTAGCCAAAAGAGTTCTCAGATACTTGAAAGGGACAATAGATCATGGCCTTTGGTTTACTCCTGGTTCTTTGACTCTCCAAGCCTATTGTGACTCAAATTGGACTGGAGATCCTATTGACCGAAGGTCTACAAGTGGTTTTGGGGTTTTTCTTGGCAATTGCTTGATCTCTTGGCAGTCTAAGAAGCAACCAGTTGTCTCTAGATCAAGTAATGAGTCAGAATATCGTTCAATGGCCATTGTCACAGTAGAATTATATTGGTTAAGAATTCTATTCAAAGAGCTTCAGCTACCACTCTCTTCTCCACTAGTGCTCTGGTATGGCAACTTAGGAGCTATTTCACTTGCTTCCAATCCCATCTTTCATACAAGGACAAAACATATAGAAATCAACTATCATTTTATTAGAGAGAAAATTATGCATAAGGATATTGAGCCCCAGTACATTTCCACATCTGATCAATGTGCAGACATCTTTACTAAAGGACTAAAGTTTGCTCAATTCCTGTTTTTGAGAGAAAAACTCATGATCACCCCACTTCCCATGAGTTTGAGAGGGGATGTTAAGATAACTCCAGAATCAGATTATGATTAGAAGCTTATCTTCAGTTTTGTTTTGATTTGTTATCTTTATCTTAACAAATTGTAGATTGTATTTATCTTACTCATTTAGCTTATCGTGTAAATAGATAACTCTTGTAACAAACATTATCTGTAAACTTCTTTATATAGAGATCAATACAATCAGAGTAATTATTCTGGCCTTTCATCAAATCTGGTTTATAGTATTTTTACGGTAACATTCAAAACTTATTTTGTGCTCCAATTAACACACCAATGCTAGTGTACATTGGAAATCCGATTGTTTTCATGACAATTCAATTTATTAAAAGAGAAGGTTGCCAACCACATTGGATCTTGGGCTTGCCTTAGGTCACGTGGGTGACAAAATCTGGGGAGTCTGATTTGGAAGTGCCTATAGCCATTCGCTCAACCAGTGAGACAGTCATGTATCCCTATTATTCCAAGTGGATTAGGGGACACCGTGACTTGCCATTGAAACTTAATCAATGGTGTAATGTTGTGCGATGGGAATTAAGCAATTCCACACCATTTATCTGGTAGTTGCTTTCTGTTTTCTTTTTCTTTTTTACTTGTATTGGAATTCATTCAACCATGTCGCTGGCATGCATTGGTTCCTGAAATGGAGACGAGATGACGTGTTTTTTGTATGGGTAAAAATAGAAACAGATACGAGGAAATCATGAGGAAGAAATTTTTCCCATCATCCCATCACTTCTGTTGAGTTTTATAAGCTGAATAACCTTCTTTCAAGTTGGATGAATGTTTGAAGAGGATATTGATTTATCTAGAATCAATTATAGTAATAGGTTGCATGTGTTTCTGGTTGTAGGAGAGTTTCTTTGGTAGGAAGTGCATACTGCTTTTGCAACAAAAGCAAAGGCAGATGCAAAGGTATGAAACTCCACTCTTTGGATTGTGATTTATCCCCAAAATTTCATCCCTCGAGTCTTTCTATTGTAATTAATGGACAAGCAAGAGACTGGTTGGTAGTTTTTTTATTTTTCCCTCTTAATTGTTGATATGCACTTTAATCCCAAGTTATTTGTTGCAACATCTTTTCTTTTCATTGATACTAGAAGCGGCACTCGCCCTCTAGTATAATTAGGAGTTTCTCAGTTTTTTTTTCTTCATCTAATATCTTCCGTTGCATTATGCACCGCATGATGTTCTTGTATTCACCTAACCTACATTTGTGGTCTTTTGTTTACTTCACACTTTTGCAGTTGATTATGAACTAATTATTGCAGTTGTCTTCACAATCATGTCAAGTTGTTTGCTACCACTACGAACCAAATTCTGTATTTCAAAAATCCAATAGATGTGAAGCTCCAGATAATAAAACTATTAATATAAAAGCATTTTGGGATATGATATCTTTGCTTATTCTACATAATGAAAACAAATGATGAATAAAAAGATGACATACCTAAAAAGCAAAAATGATTCTTAACTTGAAATTATAATAGCCCTTTGTTCCCAGTAGCACTTGTTTTTGTCTTTAAGATTGTTGGGTGAGTGGTTGGTAAAATATATTTATTGAATAATTAGGTTAAAGGAAAAAATAGTTGAAAAATAATATTTTTATTTTTTAATAAAGTTATTAATTAATATATAAAGTGTATTTGTAAAATATTTAAAAAAATTAAATATTATTAAAAGAAATAATATTATATTATTATTTAGAGTTTAAGATAACTAATCTAATATAAACTAATATAGCTAAAAATCTATATTATAACAAAAAAATCACATTAAAATTCCATTTTAAACTTGGGCAAATGTTGTGCCATTGTCAATGCTCTTAAATCGTTCGTAAAAATTTCATTCTCTTGCCAATCGAAACGAGTTGTCCCCCTCCCTGCCAACCCCTTGCTGCGCTATGGCTTACAAACTATTTTTTCTCAGAAGGCTCCCAAGGCTTCTGAAGCCGCCTTCTCCTTCATCATCTTCTTCGATTCATATATTACGTTTTCTGCTTCTAGAATCTTCGATATCCAAGGCCCCTCGATGCTCTACTGCTTTTAGAACATTATCTTCTGGCCCACTCAATCTCGCCGACGACTTTCAAGACCCCGCCGCCATTGATTACCGGTACATTTATCTTTGTAGTCCGTTTGGTTCCCGTGAAATTTGGAGTAACTGAAACGAAAAATTCGAGTTCGGAATTTTTTTTTTCCGTTCCATGTGTTGATAACTTTCTATTTGTTAAATTCCACTGAGGGGTTTTTGTTTTTGTTTTTATTCTAAAATTAGTTAATTGATACGGGGGACGGTGAGTTTGCTAATGAGTAATGTGAAAACAGTTCCATGCTACAGGAGGATGAGTTTCACACGCTAGCTAATTCCGCAATACATTATCTTCTGGAGAAGCTGGAGGTATTCATCGCCATTGGATTGTACATTATCTGTGCTTGTTCAATGCTTGAAAATATTTCTACTTTTGCCTACTTCAAATGTTTGACTTGGTTTGCCATGTATTCATTTTACAAAGAGTAGCTTAGAACAATCATACAATGCTGTTTGAAATGAATTCGCGTTTGGCCAAAACATCCTCTTGTGTCTTAGTTGTTATGTGGATTTTATTGTCAAGATTTCTTTTATTTTTATGAATCATCTGGTGTGAGTTGTTCTTGTCGCCCGGGAAAAATAAAATTACATTATACGATATTCTGTGTTCTTTCATAGCAATAGGCACACATGATATCTGTCGTTTTGATTGGTCTTTGGTGCACAGGAATATGGTGATCATGTCGAAATGAATGGATTTGATATAGACTATGGGGTGAGAACGATTGAATAGTTTTTAGAATGCATTATTGTTTCGAAAGGTATGATAGTTCTTCTTACATATTTTGGCTGTTAATTTGGCAGAATGAGGTGTTAACCTTAAAGCTTGGGGATCTGGGTACTTATGTGTTGAATAAACAATCACCAAATAGACAAATTTGGTTATCTTCCCCAGTAACGTATGATATATGTGGTATTTTTCTAAACTATTTGTTGGCTGTGTTTTAAGGTCTTTGGCTGTGGTTACTTATAAAGAAAAAAAAAATAAAGAAAAGAAAATGATTTCAGGGCATGGCTTTGTCAGGAAATCCTTAAACCTTACAAGTACCATTTTAACTTGGTATGCAAATGTTCTTGAAGCTGGTTATGTTGAATAACATGATGTCCAAGGATCCAGCTAAAGCAGCTTCAAATATAAACTGAAACGGACTCAAATTGCACCAATATCTTCCAAAACAAGATTTTAACGAGGGATCAAGGTCCCTGGAAATTTTAAGGAATTGCATAACTCTGAAATTAGACAAATTTTGGCCGCTGCTTTGGGACGAACGACCATAATTACAACGCATAATCTACCCAGACATCATTCTTCTGTCACCACCAAATGTGCTTGAAAGGTTAGAAAAAGTAAACTAGTGGGACTAACAATGTTAGAGGGGAGAGAGAGAGAGAGAGAGAGAGAGAGAGAGAGAGAGAGAGAGTCATGCCTGCCCTTCTTCATGCTTTGTCTCCCTCCGTAAGAAACACAGAGCCCAGCCCAGCATCCTCACATCACCATTGTCTTCCTCCGCGTCAGCTCTACTTCCCAACCTAAATCAAATCATATAATGATCAAATATTGTCATCCCTCCCTCTCTCTTTGCTTTCCTTTTGTTTTTTCACTATATCTCTTCCATTTGAGTTTGACCTGTGTAGAAACTTGTTCTTGTTCGCGCCGTTTTCTTACAACTGCTTGACCTTGATAAACGTTGATTCTGATCGTATGATCTAATTTTTTTTTTTTTTCTGCAAATCAATAGGACATTGGCTAAGGAAGATGCAGAGCTGGAAAAACAGTTGCAAGAGAAGGATATGTTTTTCTTTTGCCTGCAAGAGAATAAAATTGAACAAACTTTCATTGGGAGTTGAGTTCTGGCCAGTTAATGTTTGACAATGGAGTTGTGATTTGCATGTTTAAAGGCCAAATCTGTTCTTCAGCATGCTTTTTATATCATGAATCAGCGGACTGACTTCTGCCCAGCTATCCTGGTGATTATTTGTAGCCTTGACTATCTCTTGGCAGTCTCTTTCAAAGATAACCTTCGAGAAGCCTAGGTCAGAACATAGATTCATAGCTCTTCTTAATGCCCTTGCCTCGGCAATTACAGGTTGTAGAGTGGCATTAATATTGCTGCACAGGGAAGCTTGAACATCTCCTACAGAGTCTCAAATAATCACTCCTAGACCTGTAATCAGCCTTGGCATCCACTGCAGCACCCCAATTAACCTTCATGTGGGACTCATCTGGTTTTTTCCATTTCCTTAGCCCCTCTTTGCACCAGCAGTCTGATTGAGATTGATTGTGTTAACTGGTTTTTGTGCAGATTGATAGTCATGCAAATTTGTAACAGCTTTCTGAACTCTGGCCTGTCAAACTTCTTGTAAAAAATGAAAGCATTCCTTCTAGTCCAATGATTTCTCATAATAATAACTCTATCTCTTCGGTTTTCATATTGATACTCAATCTCTGCCACAATTCCTAGACATTAGTAGTTGCATTCGGCCATATTTTGAGGGGGCTGGATTCCTCTCCCCATACATCACTAGCAGCAGGACAAGACTAAAGAGCATGGATAGAGGATTCCTCTTCCCTTTCAAAAATGGGACACCAAGTCTCTTCAACCACCTGTCTTTTAAAAAAGTTTAGTCTTGTGGGGAGTGTGATGACAAGCTTTCCAGAGAAAGTGTTTTGACAGATCCTGGTACTTTTAGTTTCCACAAAATTTTCCATGCTGTCTTTTCGGATGATCTTGCTGAGGTTTCTCGTAATTTCCTGATTCTGTCCAATTCAAGATGATAGGTATTCACTTTGAAGATTCCATCTTTTGAGGGCCTCCATACCATATGTTATCCTCTGCACCTAGCCTGCTTAAAGGTATACTACAGATTGTCTCGGCTTCCTTATAGTTAAAGATCTGATAAATAAGACTTCTATCCCAATCACCAGTGCCTTCATCCACTAATGTTCTCTTACTGTAGCCTCTTTGTCCAATACATTAGTAGGAGACTGTATTGTGTAAGATGCTGGAGAGGGAATCCATTTATTCTCCCAGATTCCTGATTCTATGGGATGTAACTAATCTTATGTAACAACCTCAAAGAGGCCCAAGCCACATCTGGGCCTATATTGTAAGAGACTACAAGTTAATGATATAATTGGAGTCACTTGGAATCGTGATAAAAGGGCAAGAACTTCTTCATCCTAAGTAATATGGGATTCTATCCACCATCTATACTCCAGAAATATTGGATATAAGATCTTCTAATACTCAGCCAACCTAAGTTATTGGAGAGCGCACTTTGGGTCAATTCACCTAGTGGAATTTCATTCCTCCCCAAAATCACACCATAGGAAATCTCTCTGTAATTTGTTAGTACGGCAAGCAACAAGCAACTCCTATAGGGAGGGGAAATAAGGACAAAGTATGTAAGAAGGATTGAGAGAGTAATCTTATTCAAATTTTCCCTACCTCTTGACAAATACATCATTTTCCATTCGGCGTTGACATTCCAGTTTCTCTGGAATACCCTCCCAAATCATCCTGGCCTTAACATGACGCCCCAACAATGACACCCAACAGCCCGGGATACGGGCTAGGCCATGAACATCAATCACATTGCTGACCAATAGTAGCTCGGATTTAGCCATGTCAATCTTCGAGGACTTTCTTGCTCTTTTTGGGGATTTTTTTTTTCAAATGATCGGTGGAATGTGGGTTTGAACCTAACAATATTACTAAACCATGGTGCATTATGACTGAACCGTGCTCATGCATGTGTCTCCGATCCTAGTCCGGGCTACCTGCATTATTAAGGAAATATTTATTGAAATTTTTTTCCTCCGTTTTTCTTGAATATTCTTTTTCCAGTCTGAAAGATTGTGATTTTCATGCAGTGGTCCGTCCAGGTTTGATTGGGATGGGAACGCTAGAACTTGGGTTTATAGGCGAACTAAAGCAGATTTGCTGAAACTTTTTGGAAGTGAGTTGGATCAACTGTGTGGGCAACCCATCAATCTTTCTTAAGCTACTGGGAAATCTGTGACATTTCATGGTTTCAATTGCCTATTTCTTCTCAGTACTGATGTTTTTTGCACTTACCTCTCTTCTTTCCCTGTATCTTGGTTTTTCATATATAAAATCTGTATCATCATAGGTTTTTTAAGGAATACACAAATTCATTGTAGATTTCTTCTGGATTGTACTTGTCACTCTACAGCTTGAGCATTTTTTTTCCTAGTGAAAAAGAGAAAAAAGAAGAAGAAGAAGTAAAGATAGAGTTATTTTATTCTCAAGTCGAACCAGTGTGTAACTATGGGTGTTATTCACATTGGCTTATAATTAGTGGTGTTAAACTAATTGACACTTTTTTATTTATTACCAATTTAAATATCCTATAAATTTCAATAAAAATTTAGTTAGAAAGCTTCAAATGCGCAATGTAAGTTTAATTGGATGTGTTCAAGAGTGTCATCTATCTGGAAATAGAAAAAAGATGTAAGAAACCACGTTGATTAAGGCATGTTTGGATATTTGGAGTAGGTTAGAATTTTGTGAATAGTAATAAAATGATTTGAGTGGAGATTTTTTATTGGGTTTTGAGAAAGGAAAGAGAAAAGGTTGAATAAGAATATTATAAATTTTAAAAATTCTCAATATATTTTTTTAATATAATTTTTATTTTGAAAGTTGTAAAAGTTTTATTGATTTTTGTGTTTGAATAGTAATTAGATAACGATGAGATGAAAATGTTAAAAAATTTGAAATTGAAAGACATTTTTTGTTTGAGTGATAATTAAAAATAAAATTATAGTAAGTTTTGAGAATTCTAAAAATTCTTAGTGTCCTAACATCCCTCAATGTCTATGGAAGGTATCCAAACTAGAAGAGTGGTGAAAAGGAAAGTCTTGAGCTCCCCATCGGATATATTTATTTCCTTCCTATATATTATATGAGGCAAGCAAGAGATACTTATGATTTGAATTTGTGGACTAACGTCTATTCATGTCTATGAAATATCTTATGATTTGAGTTTTATTTCTTTAATTTCTTGAAGAAAATCCAACAAACTTTAATGCTAGTCAACCCAGTAGGTTTCCATGCTAATAAGAGGTGCAAGTATCTCAAACTTTCAACTACAGTGCTTCTGCTTGCACCGCTTCTAGCGGTGACTTACTTTCAAAACATCTTTTAAGATATTACTCTCTTTGTAGGGTCTAGATAGAGACCAAGAAATTGGTTTCAAAATCTATTTTATTTTATTTTATTTTTCCACCTCATTTGTATTATGGTTGTTGTTTTGGGGTAATTTGTTGGAGAACTCTACCCTTTCTCCAGACCTAATATCTAAAACTAAAAGAAACAAAAGCAATAGAGCCGAACCCACAATATTCTTGGTTGGGCCAGGACTAGACCTAATATCTAAAACGAAAGAAACAAAAGCAATAGAGTCGAACCCATAATATTCTTGGTTAATCTAAGAAGGGACTTTTTAGTACCCATTTGCATGTGAGAAATAATATTGGCAGTCATAGATTGTGGGAGTCTACCGTGCTATTTTCTAAAAAAGTAAATAAATTTGAGATCTATGAGAAAAAATTAGTTTTTAATAATATATCTTACTTTTTTCAAAATGAGTGCGCATGGTTTGCATATAGAAAGATACAAAACAACGGGATTTTTGTACACAATTCTCCTTAATGAGAGGTGATAGACTTTTTGGTGTAAATAAGATTCATTTACAAGAAGAAAAGGAATGAAGACTTTTGCAGAATAATACAACTTAATTGTAACATTGGGGGGATTCCTTTTGTGGCTCCAAAGACTCTGTTTCTCCAGCATTTTGGGCCAAATTTGTGGGATTAGTTGTATCCTTATTTGAAGAGGGTGGCGTGATTAATGGTCTCCTAATATCCCCCCTCAAATGAAGCTACGGAACGAGGATTAATTTACTTCGATTGAACTCATAAGTTGGTCAATCCAAAGGCTTCGTAAAAATGTCTGCAGTTTGTAGCTTGGAAGGAATGTGTTTTGTGCGAAGGAGACCTTGTTGGACCTTTTCTCGAAAGAAGTGGAAATCAACTTCCATATGCTTGCTGTGTGCATGAAAAAGGGGATTAGTTGCCATGTAAAGAGCACTTTGATTGTCAACAAAGAGTAGAGGAGGACATGGTTGGGGAATGCTAAGATCACATAAAAGATAGGAGAGCCAAAGTAGCTCAGCAACAGCGTTGGACATAGCTTTGTATTCGGCTTTGGTGCTGGTGCAAGAGACGGAAGATTGTTTCTTGGTAGACCAAGTGATGATATTGCTCCCAAGGAAGGTGTAGTATCTTGAGGTGGAGCAATGAGTTTCTTTGCAACCAGCCCAATCAGAGTCAGAGAAACCATAGAGGTTGAGACCCAATTGGTTGCGAATATGAAGTCCCAATGTAATGGTACCATGCACATATCTGAGAATCCGTTTGACAAGTTGATAGTGTCCTTGTGTAGGAGAATGCATGAATTGAGAGACAATTCCCAGTAAAGGATAAGTCAGGCCGTGTAAAAGTGAGATAATGTAAAGCGCCAACTATGCTCTAATAGTGAGAAGGGTCATGAAATGGATCAGTGGCTATTTTCGTTGTGTCCTTTGGAGAAGTGGGGGTGTTCATCAGCTTGCACCCTTCCATTTGAGCTCACTGAATGATGTCAAAAGCATATTGGGACTGTGGCAAGAGTAAACCATTAGAAGTACAAGTAATTTGGACACCGAGGAAATAAAGAAGAAAGCCAAGATCTTTCATATCAAATTCTTTATGAAGATCAAAACTAAAATTATTTAGAAGAGTAGTATTGGATCCTGTTAAAAGAATATTATCAACATAAAGAATGAGCACTAAGATGTCACCCTCGTTTGTAAATAAAAAGAGACGGGTTAGCAACACTACAAAAAAAAAAAAAACCATATTTGGTCAAAAACATGCTAAAACATTCAAACCATGCTTATGGTGCTTGTTTAAGACCATACAACGCTTTGTGCAAATTGCAAACATGATTTTGAAAAATAGGATCAATTAAACTAGAGGTTGTCCATAAAAATAGTTTCTTGGAGAGAACCATGTAAAAAATTATTTTTAACATCAAATTGGGGAATATCCCAATTTTTTGAAAGGGCAATAGAAAGCACAAGTATGATGGTATCTTGTTTGATTACAAGGGAAAAAGTCTCATGGTAATCGATGCCATCAACCTGAGCGTATCCTTTGGCGGCTAAACGAGCCTTAAGGCGTTCTAAAGTACCATTAGGATTGAGTTTTATTTTATAAACCCATTTATTGCCAATGACATGCATGTTGGATTCTCTGGGAACTAAACTCCAAGTTTCATTTTTTTTTTAAGAGCATGCAATTCTTTTTGCATGGTGTTGACCCACCCCTTATGTTGTAAAGTAGTTCTAATAGTCTTAGGAACTTGAGGGGTGGATGTAACACTATGAAGATTTGCATATTTAGGATTGGGTTTAGAAATACCTGCCTTCCCTTGTGTGATCATGGAATGACCAGTGTCTATAGGAATACTAGGAGGTAAAGCCGAAGGAGGACCAGACGATGTGAGAATAGAACTTAATACAACTTAATTGTAACGTTGGAGGGATTTCTTTTGTGGCTCCAACGGCTCTATTTCTCCAGCATTTCAGGCCAGATTTGTGGGATTAGTTGTATCCTTATTTGAAGAGGGTGGCGTGATTATTATTATTATTTTTTTGAAATAGACTTCAATTCATTACTGAATGAAGAAAGTTACAGCTGTGACCAATAATTACGGGTACCAAGTCCCGATTACAAGCCAACTACCCATCGGTTGTACGCTCCCCCGTACACAATTTTCATTGCGCCGGACTGTGTCTAAAACTTCTAAGCTCTCCAATGACGACGCCATACTGAGATGCGAGACTCTGTCAAAAATAGAAGTGTTCATCTCGGCTCGTCTGTGAGAAAACAACACTAAACATCCTCACCCTCCAAAGGAGGAGAGGCACTACCCAACCTTCACCCTCTATAAGAGGAGAAGACTCACAACCCTCATCCTCAAAGAGGAGAGGTACTTGCCTATTTCAAAAATATTTATTAAAATCCTAATTAAAACACCCATCACAGACTAATAAAAAACAAACTGATAACACTCTATGCTCTCCTCAGCGCCGTACGCACACTCCCTTTTGCCCAACCACTTTCTGCGCATCTGTCAGCCTGCACCACACACGGGTAGCCTGCACCACGCATTTCCTGCACAAGGGTTGCTCACAACAAACCAGCCAAAACAAACCACTTTCTGCATCTCGTCACCATCGCCAGCCCACCATTTTGAAAAAACCGATCAGGGTCACAAGGGCTTCTCACCGTCGCCGGCTTCATCCCCGTAACCATAACTAGCCCACCAGCCCATACACCACTTCAGCTAGATGAAACGGAATAAGAAACAATACCGAAGACCAGCACAGAATTTATTCCAGAAACAAACTATAACCGAAAGCAAAAAAACCTCAAAAAAACTGCGTCTCCCCCGCTCCGGCCGCCACCCAAAGAGTCTCCACACTGAGTTACGTTCGGACTCCACCCCAGAAGCTCACCTTATCCTCCCATGCACCTCAACCTGAATCCTGAATACCACTCTATTTTCCATGGATGAAACAGAGCACCTTAAACCCCACAGGATTACATCCAAGCCTGCAAGAAACCAAAACACCTCTGGCGGCAAAAACACCCAGACTCCGTCCACACCGGAGACTCTCTATTTTCCACCACGCCCAGCTACGTGGTATAAAACGGTGGTCAAAACTCAGAAAAACACACTTCAGACCACACCATACCACGGCCAAAAATGCAGACGATGCCCTCCTCCACCATGCAACCACCACTCCGCCAACCGCGAGATATATTGGAGAAAGACTTTGGGCTCCTTGACCAGGAGGTGGAGCTTTCAACCACCGAAACCACTGCCCAAACAACGCTTGATTGAAAATAGAAAACTAAAGGCTACAAACCAAAGGAAAAGATAACGGCAATGGAACTAAGCTATACGGGAAAACAAAGAGATGGAGGGAGGGGAAGCCTAGGCTCCCACCTCCCTCGAACGGAAGAAAAGCTGCCTTGTTTCTAGAGAGAAGAAGGAGCTTTTCTCACTAACCTCCTCAAGACCCAACTTGATGTGGCGTGATTAATGGTTTCCTAATATTACATACTCCATGATTATATGTAGAATTACTCTTTTTAGTGAAGAGAGGCGGGTTTGAAAGATAAGAAGAGGAAGGATATATTTGTATTGTGCGTATGGATTTAGAGGCCTAGGTATGAGGCAATATGTTAGCCTTTCGTGCCAGTGTTTCAAAAATTTTCCAAGTGAATTGGATTTGGAACATCAATAGACAACAAGCATTGTGATGCAGTGTGAATGATGTTTTGATGATTGGATGATAATGTGAGCATACTACGACTTAAAGAAAGGATAGAAAATATATATAAATATATTTTATAAAGCCACCGACCTGCCCCCGCCCCGCATACATATATATACATATTTATAAATGTATGTTATTAGTTTTACTACATAAATATAGTTGACTCGGTTTCGAATGTGCTTCCAAGTATAGAAGTGTCAAGTTGTATCAAGGATAAGTCCAGGATCGTATTCCACAGGGACAATGGGTTATCAAAGCGTATAAGGGATTTGTGAGGAACAAATGAATCGAGTATGTGAGATGAAAATAAAATTAAAATGCTATGCAAAAATAATCGAAATTGAAATTAGAGTTTCTAATAAAAAAAGGCAAATTAACAAACACTTGGGTTGGGTTTGAGATTCTTTTTATTTTGGATTCTAGATAATTTCTCGATTAACAATCCAGTCAAGGAATTGATATTCGGAAGATAAAAAATAAGCTCAAGTTTTTGCAATATTTTCTCAAGAAATTCTCTAATTTACTAGCCAAATTTATATTTATAATCAATCGAAAGAAGCCTTGATAATTTCAAGCTTTTGTTGTGCCTTACGTCAACAACAAAACAAGAGCAAGAGCCGTAATCTATTTTCCATCTGAATCCGACTAGTAATTTAGTGAAATCAACATGAAACAACAAAATATTGCATCAAACTAGAATCTAAAATAAATTAAATCTCATTCCACAACCCAAGCTTTAGAAATTAGTTACACATGATATTTTTAGTAACAAAAATAAATCTAAGTGAAGCCATATCAAAAACTATGAAAATATAAATAAACTTTAGAATGAAAAAAAAAATAAAAAGTCTATAAAATTAAATCTCATTCCACAACCCAAGCTTTAGAAATTAGTTACACATGATATTTTTAGTAACAAAAATAAATCTTAGTGAAGCCATATCAAAAACTAAGAAAATATATATAAACTTTAGAATGAAAAAAAAAATAAAAAGTCTATAAAATATCAACTCAAAGAAATAAGACAAACTATATTAAAGAAATAAATAAACTATGAAAATTAAAACGAAGTCGCCACGCTCTAAACTAACAAGAACAAAAAAAAATAGCAGAAAATTAACATGAGAAAAAAATCAAAGTTACCGTACCCCAAAGAAAAGAAAAACAAGTGAAGTAAAAAAAATAACCAAGCCCACTGAAAAGAAATGATACAGGAAAGAAAAACTAAAACTAACTCTCCTCCTCTCTTCTTTTTATAAGTGTTGTCCGTGGGTTGCTGTGTGTTATACAAGTGAGAGACCTGCATGTGCTGCTGCTGCTTCTTCTTTTTCTGCATGTGCGTGTGAGTTCCAGCTGATTTTCCTTTTGATTTCTGCATGTTCTCGTTGTTGTGTGCTGAGTTGATGCATGTGTTTGGTTTGCTTTATTTTCTGCATGTGGTGTTCTTTCACTTTCTGCATGTGATTTAGTTTGCCGTGGGTTCCATGTTTGAGCGCTGCAAGTGTGCTTTCTGCTTATGTCTTGGTTTGCTACATGTTTCTTCTTCTTTTTTTTTTCTCTCTGCATGTGCGTGTGATGAATGTGCTGTCCACAGATTTCCTGCATGAGTGCTTGCTGCCGTGAGTTTCCTTTTTTTTGCGTGTGCTTTGCTTTCTTCTTTTTCTGTTTTCTGCATGTGCATGTGTTACACTTTGAGTTCCAGCTTGTTTGGTTTCTGCTTTCTGCATGTGCATGGCTGGTTTCTGCATTTCTGCATCCGTGCTGCATGTGCTCAGCTTGTTTGGTTTCTGCTTTCTGCATGTGCATGGCTGGTTTCTGCATTTCTGGTTTCTTCATTTTCTGCATCCGTGGACTGCATGTGCATGTTACTTTCTGCAAGCTGTTTTTCCATTTTCTGCATTCGTGGACTGCATGTGCATGTTACTTTCTGCAAGTGTTTTCTGCATGTGCTGCTTTTATGCATGTGCAAGTGAGCTGTTCGTATTTTCCTTTTAGTATTTTCATAAATGCCTGCAGTACATAAAAAATGTATTTCTTTCAAAGGTAAATATAGAACTTTATGTGTATAAAATATTGACATCAATTAATTTGACATTCAATATTAGAATTTGATGCATAATTAAGTCTTCAATCCTTATTTGATAAAATAAATCACTCATTTAAACAACTTAATTATGCAATTCTAACCCTTTATCACATTGTGCACACATATGCATGTGTTATATATTGAAAACTGGGTTTTCAAGCGAGAAATATTTTATTGGTATATGTGAACGTTTGGATTAATTGGTTTAATTCAGAGGCACGTGTTGGGATGGTGGTAAGTAGGGATGGTGGTAGAGTCCCGCCTGCGATTCCCGCCTACGGTGCATGCGGCGTAGGGATGGTGGTAAGTAGGGATGGTGGTAGAGTCCCGCCTGTGATTCCCGCCTATGGTGCACGCGTAGGGATGGTGGTGAGCAGGGATGGTGGTAGAGTCCCGCTTGCGATTCCCGCCTACAGTGCTCTGATGGTTTGGTTAATTGTCCATTTTCTGGGAAAATGGCAAGACTGGTTTTTGGGCCATTATCTGGGATAATGGCGAGGATATGATTAAAGGATATATTTTGGGCCAAATGGGATTTTGGCGTGCGTGGTAAAAATGTGAATTTTTGGGATATGTGCATTGGGCATAGTTTCATGCATATTGTTGTGGCTTTAATATATTTTTATCTTGTAGCTTTTGGAATATTACTTACCTGAGGCACCATTTTTGGTACCGTAGATTTTGATGCAGAGGTTGAGGAGGAGGAGGCTGAGCCCGAGGAGACGGCTCCGCCTGAATATTGATGTGGAGATGCTTATATATGGGAATTATCTGTATTTGTTTTAATGACAAGTATTTGATTTTGAGACAGTGTTGAACATGTAATATTTTATTTACGCGTATTTTAAGCTGGTTTGTAATTTAAACAAAAATTCTGGTACTTAGTTATATGACTTTATTATCTGTCGCGTGTTTTTATTTGTACACATGTTGCATGTACACACACTTGGCACTTGGCGATGGGATGTGTGACCCGTGTTGTCATCATCCCGACGTCTCGATTTCCACGTGTCCGTACGTGGGAGCTGGGGGTGTCACATCGAGAATGATGGACAGGATTACAGGTGAGTTGAAGTGCGCTAAGGGATGCCAAGTTCACGAAGTAAAGTAGCTAACTAAGTCAACTCAGCAGTAGTATGAGCTAGACTTCGCTATTCAACTTCAGTGCTCGAGCGGGACACGATTTGCTCCATTTTGGCACTCCAAGAAATACAATTTCGACCGAGAAAAGTGCAAAATCTAGTAGTCGAGCAGCGGGTTTCTGGACAACCAACCCAATCAGCGTCAGCAAAAGCATAGAGATCAAGTGTGGAGTGGGCGAATAGCTGAAAGCCGAGATTGATAGTGCCATGAACATATCGGAGAATCCGCTTGACCATTTGAAAATGAGCCTGGGATGGATTGTGCATGTATTGAGTAACAAGATTGACACTGAAAGCCAAGTCTGGACACGTGAGAGTGAGGTATTGTAGGGCTCCAACTAGACTGCGATAGAGCTTAGGATCCTAGAGAGGAGAGGAGCCTATTTCCTTAGATTTGGATGTCATGGGAGTGACAACAGGTTTACAATCTGTCATCTGAGCTCGACGTAAGATATCCAAGGCATATTGTGTCTATGATAAAAATAGACCATTAGAATTATTAGTAACCTATATACTAAGAAAGTAATGCAAGGGACGTAAGTCTTTCATATCGAATTCACTATGAAGAGCCTGAACAAATTTGTTTTAAACTGAAGGATCAGAACCAATAAGAAGAATATCATCTACGTATAAAAGGAGAAACATAGTTGCATCAGGGGTGTGGAAAGAAAAGAGAGAAGGGTCAAATATACAACAAGAAAAACCAAACTCAAGTAAGAAAGAACTAAAATGATCAAACCAGGCCCTTGGGGCTTGTTTTAAACCATAGAGGGCACGATGTAATTTGCAAACATGAGTGGTGTAGGAGGGGTCGAGAAAGCCCGACGGTTGCTCCATAAAAACAAGTTCCTGAAGGTATCCATTGAGAAAAGCATTTTTGACGTCTAACTGTCGAATTTCCTACCTGTGCACAAGAGCAATGGATAAAACAGTTCTAATAGTACCAAATTTAATAACTGGAGAAAAAGTTTGAAGAAAATCAACACCATCTATTAGCTAGTAGCCAATGGCGACTAAGCGAGCCTTAAGACGATCAAGATCACCATGAGCATTAAGCTTAGGTTTAAACACCCATTTATTGCCGATAATATGCATGTCAGGGGTGTGAGGCACTAGCGTCCAGGTATTATTTTTCTCCAGGGCAGCGAGCTCCTCACGCATGGCACTTTGCCAGCCTTCATGGTTTAAGGCAGCACGGATGTTTTTAGGGACTTGAGGCAAGGTCAAAGTGGTGTGTAAGTTGACATACTTAGGATTGGGTTCTTGAGTACCTGTTTGAAGACGAGTGAGCATGCGAGGGGGTAGGGAGGATTCTGGGACAGGGGAGATAGTAAAAGCAACGGGTGATGTCATAGTGGTGGAAGAAATAGATGAGGTGGACGTAGAAGCAACAAGCAGAATATCAAGAGTAGCAACCTGAGATGGAGGTTGACCATCTAGAGATGCAACCTGAGGAGAAGAAAGATTAGCAAGAGTGGAAGGGAAATCAGGTGCAAGATGGGAGTCATTGTTGAGGGGAGGTATAGGCGTATGACAGGTAGAAGTAGAGTCCAACCAGTCGTTAAAGATAGAGATGGGGCCAAAAATGTGTGAGTTGGCATGAAGAGTAGCAGGATTTTTTAAAAGGGAACTGAGTTTTAGCAAAAACAACATGTCGTGAGACAAACATTCTTCTGGTAGGCGGATAAAAGCATTTATAGCCTTTATGTTTGCTACAGTAACCCATAAACACACATGGTAAGGATTTAGGATCAAATTTATTAGTTTTCGTCCAAAGATATGGAAAACATTTAGATCCAAAAACACGTAAAGATAAATAATCAGGGTGTCGACCATGTAATCGAAAATAGGGAGAGTCATTACCAAGAGTGGAGGAGGGTGTCCTGTTGATTAAGAACACAACAGTAGAAAAAGCTTCTACCCAAAAATGTTTAGGCATACCACTGTGAAAGAGCATTGTAAGACCAAGTTCACGAATATTTCGATGACGTCTTTCGGCAACTCCATTTTGTTTTGGGGTGTAGGGACAGGACATTTGATGTACAATACTATGATCCTTGAGAAATTTAGCAAAAAGATTGCTAGAAAACTCACCACCACTGTCAGATTGAAAACACCTTAATGCATGTTGAGAATTGACAAGAAACATATTTCACAAAGGCACAAAAGGAATCATAAAAGGAAAATTTAGTTTTTAAGGGAATAAGCCAAATGAAGCGGCTAAAATCATCAATCAAAACGGCATAGTATATAAATTTATCCAAGGATTGTACCTGGGTAGGACCCCAAAGATCACAATGAACTTTTTCAAGCAATCCATACTTATTGTCGAATGAAGAAAGAAAAGGTAAGCGACTAAATTTGCCAAGTTGACAACTATCACAAAGAGAAAAATTATTTTTGCCAACTACTTTTATTAAGCCAAGAGATTTTAAAGCATCAACTGTTGTAGGTTGTTGGTGGCCAAGCTATTGGTTCCATAAATCGAGAGTGGCAGCTTAAAAACGAGAGGAAAATAAGGCTTGATGTGGCACTTGAATGGTGTAAAGGTTACCCTTCTTGTGGCCCCTCAGCAAGACATGGTTGGTTGCTCGGTCCTTGATGACAAAACCAACACCAAAAAAATCACAGTTAACAGGATGATCATTAGTTAATTGTCCCATAGATAATAAATTATGTTCAAGATCAGGAACAAGTAAAACATAATTAAGAGTGAGTTGAAGAGGTTTGGAGCCAATATAGGTGTCACCAATATGCGTGATAGGAAGCAGATGTCCATTACCTACCATTACCTATTTGGATCCAGTATATGGACAGAGATTGTGTAAAATACCTGCATTGGAAGTCATATGAGCTGAGGCTCCAGTGTCAATCATCCACTCATGGTCATTGGGGTTGTGGATGGTAAAAGTTGCAAGAGCTTTAGGAATATCAGTATCTTGAAAAGCTTTGTCAAAGCGGTGCCAGCATTTGAGGGCATGATGACCAAATTTGTTGCGAATCTGACATTGGGGAGGACCACCGTTGACAGCAGGGTGAAGGTGTCCACTAGAGCCATGATTATTTTGATGAGGAAAGCCTTTGCCTTTGGAGGAGAAGTTCTGAGTAATGGTATGACTGCCTCCTTTGGGATTGGAATAATTTGACCATTTTTGTTTGTTACCATAGAAAGCCACATGATTACTTAGTTCAGTGGCATGAAGTTTGTGGCGAATATCAAAGCTTCACAACAGAGGCACAACCTCAGCATAGGAGGGCATCGGAGGTTTGAGCATTGCAGTAGTGAAACTTTCATATTGAGCTCCAAGACTATTGAGTAAGGAGAAAACCTTCTCTTTATCTTCCATAGGTTTCCCAATCCCAGCAAGATTATCACAAAAACGCTTAAATTTATGTAAATAGTCATCTAAGGAGAGATCAGGGGACTTACGCATATAGAAGAGTTCATGGCGCAACTAAAATTCTCGTTCTTGAGAGGATTGTGCATAGGCCTCGCGAAGTGCTGTCCAGATTTTTGCTGCTGAGTCCAAGCCGATGACAAGTCCAATAGCTTCTTCGGTGAGAGTCCCAATAAGCCAACCTCTAAGTGAGCAATCAGATTGTTTCCAGTTTTCATGAGCAGGATTAGGCACATTCTGTCCATCACTAAAACCTTCAGAAGCAGAAGTAAATAGAGCAGGAACTGGGCTTGTGCCAATGAGAACGCCAACAAGATCCTGGCTTTCAGCCAAGATTAAAAATTACTCATGCCACAGAGGATAATTCTCATGGTTTAAGCGAAGGGTAACAAAATTGCCAACATTAAAGGAGGAAGAACCCATGTGCGCAGAGTTGAGGAAGAAACCAAAAGAAGCAGGAGAAAAGGAAAGGGAAAAAAAAAGGAAAAAAAAAACAAGCGTTAGCTTTTCCGGGCTCTTGATACCATAAAGAAAGTAAAATATAGATAAAATAAAGTGAATGCTTTTCCTTGATATGAAGGTGTGTACAACAGAGGTTTATATAGACCTAAAGTATTCGTACAAACTTAGAGAAGGAAAGTATAAATTATACAAGCTGTAAGAATTATGTAGCCAACGGTCTACTTCCTTATGCAGAGGATTCTATCTTGAATGGCTGAGTTGATTGAGCTTTTCCTGGGATGCAATCTTGGTTGCCTTTGTTAGACGATATCCCATCCAAGATCTTAGGCGTTGTCCCAGGCATGATCTCAAACGTTAGTAGTCTGTTATCAAAATGACAGACCATACATAAACTTTAAACATTCCGAACTATACCAAACAATGCTTATTTAAAGAGTTTTGCTAGGTACAAGCAAGTTCGTGCACAAATTCTCTTTTTTATTTAAAAAAAATATAAAAACATTTTTAAGAGAAGAAAAATATCTCATATTTCATAAAAATTATTTCCGTCTTCAATTCACATCGTTTCATTAAACATATGTCTTACATATCAATATTGGTGCTCAAATTTGTGTAAAAACTCTGCTTGCAAGAAGATTTTTCTAAATTTAAAACATACCGACAATAAAACTAGACAAATAAAAGGTTGGACAAACAAAGTGGTAGCATCGTTGCAGTAAGCTCAATTTGACCAACTCTTAGCATTCATAACAGTCAGCTCTATTTTCGAGAGGAGCTGCTTGATTGCTTATGTTGTTTGATCTTCACAATGATGGGCTCGCAGACTTTTTTAGTCTCTTTCAGCCTTTCCTTATACTCGTTTGCCGAGGCACTCTGGCCACCCTCTAACCATTTAGTCACCTAGCAAATGGCATCTTCAATCTTCTTCTTACTTTCGGGCTCAAGCTTGGCACGAATCTCCTTATCACTGACAATGTAAGAGTTTTATTTAAACTCTATGTCCCACACACCCATATCTAATGGGTTTAGATTAGCTCAATCTTATCACTTAATTTATTGAGTTATAGTGGGACTAGAATACCTCTATATCCAATCATAGTGCGACACAAACTCTCTAGGTTTCATTATGGCCGAAAATCTATAAATAGCATTAAGGGGTTAAAGAGTTCTCACTTACAACATTATTGTGCCTCTAGCCATCAAGAGACACTTGGAGGTAAAGTTGCTAGAGTGATCCTTCTCTCATAGTCAAGTCAGATTCTCTATCAAACAGAGAGAGAAATGTACGTATTTATTTATTATTATTTTATTATTATAGATCATAGAAAATCGAAGATCCAATTATAAATATTCATGTTAAAATATTTAACATGTGGTATCAGAGCTTTAGGTTGTAGATTTTTTATGATCTCGATAAAATATACTGTGAATATATACTTTCATATATTGTGTATACTGAAAATATTACTTTTACGATCTGACAAAGAAAATTACGATGGTATTCTGTTTCCTGTGTTATTTTCATGAGGACCCACAAAGTGACATTATGTATATGTTTTGAATTTCAATTTTGCCGTATTGAGTCTATGCTGGAGGAAGAGAAACTCCCTCACGTTTTTCCTTCCAATCATGCTTAATGCTTTTAGTTCACTTTCCTTTGTTGCATTATGCATTGTTGTAAATTTCTTTGCTTTTTATACTGTGTCTATTAACCCTTGTATTGTGTAGCCGCTGGGTGTAGGGCAGCCATCATGTATGGTGGCTGGTGGCTTAGCACACTGGCGGTGTGAAGGAGATGACCTTGAGGGGCAGCGTAAAGGGGCTGTATAGTCCCGAATGGGCGCCACTCCTACTTGTTCAAGGTTCTCGTTGGAGATGAGGTGTAGGTTGGCAATGGGAGGAGGAGTTGAACTCCTCATCGACGTCCCTGTAACGGCGGCAGAGGGCTCTAAAGCCCACTACTGCAGTGGTTCCGTGGTATTAAAAAAAAAAAGAGAAAAAAAAAGGGGGATGAGAATAAGTGATTTGGGGTCGGTGGCGGAAAAGGACGTCTTCCTCTCATCGCCGGCAACACCCGTAGCCACATCTGAAGGCTGGGATGGCTGAAGCTTGAAATGAGGTGCAGCGTTGTGTGTGGAAGCGGCGTTGTATGAAGAAGAAAAGAAAACCCTAGGTTTTCTTCTGAAAGCTAAAGGGCCGAGCATTGGGCTTTGGCCCAGTCCAACCAAATTTTGCTTGTTGTGTAAAGGTTTTAGTCTGTGGGCCGGGTTGTGGCTTCGGCCCAGCCCAAGTCATTAAAACTGAATTTTTGATAGAAAAGGTTTAGACACTAGGCCGGGCTCGGCTCTGGGCTCTGGGCCAACCCAAAAGTTATAGTGATGTGGCCAGCCCGTCTGCTGTGATCTGACCCATGCCTTTTTGAACCGGTTTTCGGCCCAAGTCACTGAACCGGAGCGGTTTAGACTCGGACTGGTCAGAATATAAATAATATTATATTTTAAATATTATTTATTTATTTAAAAATAAATTACATTTAATTAAATTTAATGTATGTTATTATTGTTATATACATATATGAAAATATTATTAAATGTTTTATACATGTTATTATTGTTATGTACATGTATGAAAATTTTATTAAATTTATATGCATGTTATTATTATTAAATACATGTGTGAATTGTTTATTTTGGCTCTTATTATCATGCCATATTTTTTTTATTCAATATGGGTCAAATGATTTACATCAAAATTAAAGAAATGATTGATTGGCCAAAGGTACAAGATTTTCTTAAATTTTGGTGAAAAATCTTTAAATTTCATAGTAAGGTGGATACGATGGAGTAAAGACTTTGTGTGTCAAAATCTTCTCCCAAATGAGAGTCTTGATGATACTACTAGTTCATCCATCAAATTAAGGTTTGAGTAAACACTTTGTGTGTCAAGATCTTCTCCCAAAGGAGGGTCTTGATGACACTACTAGTTCATCCATCAAATAAAGGTCGGAGGGAACACTTTGTATATCAGAGTTTACTCCCAAAGGAGAATTCTGATGATACAACTAGTTCATCCACAGAATTTAAAATTGGAGGGAACACTTTTATGTCAGAGTTTACTCCCAAATGAGAATTATGATGAAACAACTAGTTCATCCACAGAATTTAATATTGGAGGGAACACTTTATATGTTAGAGTTTACTCCCAAAGGAGAATTCTGATGATACAGCTAGTTCATCCACAAAATTTAATATTGGAGGAAACACTTTGTGTGTTAGAGTTTACTCCCAAATGAGAATTCTGATGATGCAGCTAATTCATCCACAAAATTCACTTGGAGGGAACACTTTGTGTGTTTGGGCTCATTCCCAAAGAAAGAACCTCAATGACACTATTAGTTCATTCATAATAGTTTAAATTCTTGATAATGCATGGTTTAAATTCTGAAATTAAAGCTGGAGGGAACATTCTGTGCATTGGAATTCACTTCCAAAAGAAGTGAGGAATCTCGATGACACTATTAGTTCATCCATAATTATTTAAATTCTATTATTGTTTATGAGTGTCGAACTCAAAGCATTAAAGTGATCAAAATGCTTTTTCTTGCAGTAAGTATATGAATATCATTACAAGTTTCACATATAGAATGAACTCTAATATAGAGAAACATGAGGATATCAAATTTACACTAAGATTTTTTAAGTTTAATATCAATTGTCATTAAGAATAGTGATAAATGTCAGAAAAGTACAATGTTTAACTACTTACATATTAAACTATATGAATTTTTTTTTGTACATAATGGTTTACTTTAAAGGCATTATTATTTCATTAAAATAATGAGATATGAACAAATTAGTAGCATGGTTGTTAGCTAGTTACAAATTTATTTTACTAATTTGTATGAAAAATCATTTGTATCTTTTGGGAAATGGAGGAAATAATTGTAATGAAAATATAAGAATTGTGTCAATTGAAGTTTGAAAGAAATAGTGACACATGAAGGTTTAAGTGCCTTAAGCATAAGACATGATTCGAAGGGAAGGGTAAACCAAATAATTTTTGAATCTGATCTTATACATGTTTATGCATTCTTTTTAGATTAAGCTCAAGTACAAATGTTCAAATTTCAATTTGTTTTAATATATCACTTATGTTGGTTCCATTTTTCTTTCCAATAAAGTTGTATTTGTCATGCCTTCATAATAATGTTTTTTTTTTATTAAAAGTTTTTTTTTTCCTTTTTTTTCTCTCATGAGGTATGTACTGGAATGAAAAGAAAAATAATTTATGAAAAACTTTTACAATTTATGGCATAGAATTTGAAACATAATTTGTGGTATAAAAGTTTGGAGAATATCTTCAAGAAAAGTTATAGAGATTTGTAAATAAAATATTTTCTGCATTTAGGTTTTCTAATTTATGGACGTTTGTTGAATTATATAAAAGAAATTCAAATCAAACATGTCAAGAAAAAATGGTATAAGGAATAAACAGTTTCTAGAGATAATGCATATGGACGCATGTAAATATTTTTTCTATAATGTTTGATATAAGTATTTCATTATTTTTTATAAATGATTTTCATAATATGAATGTATCTATCTGCTATATGAGAAGTCTCAAGTCATTAGTAATTCTTATAGTACTTCTCATGGGGAGGAATTGTAGTTAGAATGTAAAAGTCATTGAATTGGATTGAAATAGTTGGGCTATAATGATTTAGAACTTATACCGTGTTTTAGCCTTAATGATTTATTTTTGAGTTATGAATTGTTTTAAGGCATATACATGTATAGTGTGACACCCCGTTTTTACGTGTATTTCACTTAATGAATATTTTAATTTAATTAAAATAATAGTTATTTTATTTTAAATTATCAGATTTTAGTTGGATTTTAATTGCTGTTGAGTTTAAATTGCTGTTTAATTTATTTTAGCTTGTTTTTGGATTTAAAATTTAATAGTTAGTTTTTACTAGTTAGTTATTATATTTTAGCTTTACGTTGTGTTTAAAATATTTTCTTGGTTTTTAATTTATTTGATGTTGTGTTTAATTTATTTTAATCGTTTTACGGTTTTTAAAATCGTTTTCGGTGGATCTGTTTTTGGGTTCCGGAGTGAGGATTGGTCCTCATTTCTTTTCTTTTGTCTTTTTCTTTTTCCCTTTCCCTTTTTTTTCTTCTTCTTTTCTTTCCTTTCTTTCTTTTTCTTCTTCTTTTTCTTCCCCGTTTTCCCTCTCCGTGCGCTGCCTTCTCCCTTTTCTCCTTCCCGTCGCCCCTACTTCAGCCGGCCAGTGCACCGCCGTCCGACGGCTGTGTTGTACACCACCCCCACCATTCTCTTCCCCTCACACCAGAGTTCATCCCCACTAATTTTCAGAGCCATCAGACCAGCCGTTAGCCGCCACGCACGGTTGGAAGTCACGGCCCCAGCCCTATTTTTCTCCCCTGTCGCCAGTTTCTTTCTCCGCCCAGAACCGCCGCTCTCCAGCGGCGTGGCCTACACCACCCACCCAGTTTTCTTCCCCTCTCACCGGTGAACATCCCTACCAAGTTTCACCTCCATCCGAGCCGCCGTTAGCCACCACGAGCTCCTCCAAGCCACATGGTTTTTCACCGTTTCCGGTGCCGTCACACCACCTCCGGCCACCATCTCTTCACAGCTTCTTCCCCTACCTCTTGCCGTCCTAACCCACCTAATTTCGGCCCCGATCCATTACCGGAGCAGCTCCCACGAGCTCAACTCCGTTCAGCCCCTTTTTGCTCTTCCACCGCCACCCACGGCCAAAGCTCACTTCCTTTAGCTTCATAAATATCTCAAGGTCATTCTCTATCAATTTCGTGCCTTGGTTTGTCCCCGTTCGAAAGTGAGTAATTTATTACCCACAGCGACAGTGTAAAATACACTGTTACGTTGCTTTTCCTCCGCCATTTGCAACGCCGCGAGCTTTCGAAAAATACCGTATAGCACTGTAAGTATTTTCCAAACTTCGTTTTAGATTTAAATGCATTATTACCTTTACAATAATTATTTGTGATCTTGTCGGTTATTCCGGACTGAGTCTGAGGAGTCGGAGGTCGGTTGGAATTGAGGAAGGAGTTGTTTGTTGGTTGTTATTGATGTTCGGGAGATGTTGGTTAATTTGTATGATTTTAATTGCATGGCATTGTGCATGTATATTCATGTGTTTTATTGAAAATGGTGTTACATGTGTAAATGGATTTTCGGGTGCGTGCGTATCACGAGCCCAAGCCAAGATGGGTTATTATCTTGGTGGAGCTTCTCTGGTCACTCGGGAGCGGATAAAACTGAGTGACATCTCCTGGGTTGTCGTTGGGCGACAACCGGATCGCACGATACGGTAACGCTGTCGTGTCGACTCCGTGGTCCCTAGAGTGGCGGGGACTAGATGATGGCCTGGCCAGGTACGCGCTGGGCGCGAGTCTGGGCATCGCTCGTGTAGGTGTCATACGCGTAGTCGTTACCTGCGGTGTGGCACAGAGCCAGAGTGTGCGGATGATCCTTAGGGGAGATCATGGTGCATGCATAATATGGAATTGTTTTGGATTTGATTTGGATATGGGCCATTATCTAAGATAATGGCGAGATGGTGATATGTGGTTTTGTGATCCATTTTCTGGGAAAATGGTGGTTTATTGATTTGGGCCATTATCTGGGATAATGGCGAGGACTGGTTTTAAAGGAAAATGTTTTTGGGCCAAAATGGGATTTTGGCTCGCGTGGAAAAATATGGTTTTTGGGACGTGTGTATTGAGCATACTTCATGCATATTGTTTTGGTAGTAATATGTTTTATCTTGCGTCGTTTGGGATTTTACTTACCTGCGGCACCATTTTTGGTACCGTAGATTTTGATGCAGATCTAGAGGAGGAGGCTAAGCCCGAGGAGACGGCTCCGCCGGAGGAGTAGCTTGGATGGCTTTTAAATAATATGTTTGTCGATGTTTTATTTAGTATGTATTTGGATTAGAAATGATGTTGTATATGTAATGTTTTATTTACGCTTGTTTTAAACTGGTTTGTAGTTAAACAAAAATTCTGGTACTTAGTTATATGGCTTATATATCCGCTGCGTGTTTTTATTTGTACACATATTGCATGTGCACACACTTTGGGCACTTGGCGATGGGATGTGTGACCGTGTTGTCATCATCCCGACATCTCGATTTCCACGTGGCCGTACGTGGGAGTTGGGGGCGTCACATATAGGTAGTCAAATTAAGTAATAATTTATAACCTAAATGAAAAATAGTTGAATCCTATAATAGTTATTGGGTACATTACTATTATTGATTACTTATGGATATTCAAATGATCTAGACTGTATTGTTTTTATTTATGGTTTGAATTTTGAGAAAATTGAAATGTCAAATTTCTTTTGGTAGGCAAAATCAGTGGGAGTATGGAAACTAAAAATGTGATTATTGTGAAATGCATTCTCGTACTTTTGAAAATTTTTGTAGTTTCCTTTTATGATTATCTTAATGATAATATGGAATAACAAGAAAATGATCATTCACCTCATCAAAGAAAGACCACTGAAGAATTGGCCATAGAGACATCAGATCAGGTAACCTCATGCAATCTTCTTGATTTGCTATTTGGTTAAGCTATTTGGTATATCTTCAAAATTTGAATGTGATATAGAAATAAATAAAAGTTTACATATGTTTTCACAAATTATAAAAATAAGTGACTCTATAAAAGATTGATGCATAAAAGAGTGATTGAAATCCATGTATAAATGTAAAGTTTGCAATTTCTTCTAAATTGTTTGAAATGTATGAAAAGTCAAATGGAAATGGGTTTTGGAGACAAAATCTTGACTTCAAGAGCAATGTTGAACGATATAAAGTTAGACTTGTAATTAAGGATTTTACTTAGAAATGAGCATTGATTAGAGAATTTTTATATTAATCTGAAAGAACTCATTGAGGATCACTATGACATTAGTAACTCATTATAGTCTAGAGTTACATCAAATAGATGTGAAAGCAGTTGTAGAGTGAAAGTCTCAAATCTACAAGAAATGAATAAAAGAGTTACTTAGAAGAGGTAATAGATTTCTTGAAAATTGGTATCTGAAATTTGATAATACCAATACTGTTTTGAGATTAAGAAAAATATTTATTGTTAATGTATATACCCGTAAGTCAGTGGGAGTATATTTGCATTTTGGTCATGCATGTATATGACTTTTTGGCAAGTATGAGTCATCGTTAGTAATATGACATTAAAATTACATCTCTAAATGAAATTTATGAATGAGACATCATTCGTAATTGAGATTAAATTTAATACCAAAACGATGACTGTTAGGATTGTCTCAGTATAGTTGCATAAAGTTTGGAAAGCTTTTGCATGAAAAATTACTGGTAAATGAATACTTCAAAAATAAATGTGACATGCTCAGTATTTACAGTGTTCTCGAATTGATTAGGTCGTTAAAGAAATTCTGTATAAAATGGTTATAAGGAACTTGGTGGTTGCACAAATTTGCATGCAGCTAAACATCGGTTTATCGTTAACATCCTTGGTTGTTGCTAAAGTAACCCAAGGATACTTGACCCAAAAGCTGTGAAAAGAGTGCAATATTATTTGCAAGAAATTAAAGATTATATTATTGTCTTAAGAAGAACTGATATTCTTAAAGTAACTGGCCGATATTCAGACCCTATTTTATGGGATTACTCTAATGATGGAAAATACAGTTATGGTTATGTATTTTGCTATCTGGTAGAGTTATTTATAGAAAAGTATGAGGCAAATCTCTTATTGCTTCATGTGCAATAGGGACTGAGTTTGTGGTATGCTTTGAAGCCACAGTATATGGTATCTTAGTAAGGAAATTTATCTTAGGACTTGGAATTATCGACTTATAGCCAAGCCACTAAGAATGTATGGCAATAAGTCCTCAGGGTATTTTTTTTCTCTGAATGATGAGTATTTAATGAAATTTTAAATACTTAACTGTTAAGGAGAAAATACAGAAACAAATATGTCCATATCAATAATATGTTAATGATTATAATTTAAAGATCATGTTGAAAAGATGGGTTCTATGCTTATTCCTATAATGTGAACATGTTACAGAGATCATTGATATGCTGAGTATTTTGTTACTGAACATTGAAAGATATCTATTATGGTTGTTTTTGTTTTCTTGTCTTTCCACTTTATATGTACATTAAATGGTGTGGATAAATGACGACAAGATAATGTCTACAATAAACATGAATTGGAACCGAAGGCATTAAGGTATTAGCCTTAATTGTCCCAATTATAGATCATATTAAAATTGGTTACTGGTGTTGTGGTACATGGAAGGGAATTTGTTCGTTATATAACAGAGGACCGACATGACTCGTATTGGTAATTGATTTGACATTGATATTACGGAACTCATGTAATGTATTTTGAGCTAAGAAAGTTTTCTGGAAATGAATTTGCACAATATAGTTAATTTCTAATAATAAACCCATAAACGGAAAATGTTATTTTATGGGCGTATGGGCCAAGTGGGAGAATGTAGGAGTTTTATTTAAACTCTATGTCCCACATACTCATATCTAATGAGTTTAGATTAGCTCAATATTATCACTTAATTTATTGATTTATAGTAGGACTAGAATACCTTTATATCCAATTATAGTGGGATACAGAGTCTCTAGATTTCATGATGGCCGAAAATCTATAAGTATCACTGAGGGGTTAAAGGGTTCTCACCTACAACATTATTGTGCCTCTAGCTATCGAGAGACACTTGGAGGTAAAGTTACTAAAGTGATCATTCTCTATAATCAGGTCAGATTCTCTATCAAACAAATAAAGAAACGTACGTATTTTTTTATTATTATTTTATTATTGTAGATTATAAAAAATTAAAGATTTAATTATTAACATTCATGTTAAAAATATTTAACAGACAATACTTTTCAAGTCGTAGGCATAATCCTCCAAAGCTCCCTTAGCCTTGGCCTTCTCTTTGTACTTTTCATCTTCAACCTTGAAATTATCTGCATCCTTGATCGTCCTATTAATCTCTTCTCTGGCTAGTCTCGCCTTGTCATTGGTGACTGTGATCTTTTGGCTCACGCCGGTGGTGCTCTCCCGAGCAGAAACCTTCAAGATGCCATTGGTGTCAATATCAAAGGAGACAACGACCGTAATCTTACCCCTACGTGCAGCAGGAATGCCAGAAAGCCTAAATTCTCCCAACCAATAATTATCCTTAGCTCTTGTTCTTTCTCCCTCGTAAACAGCGAACAGAATACAAGTTTGGTTGTCCTTGACGGTTTTGTAGTTTCGTGTCATCTTGGTGAGACTGGTAGTATTCCTTGGAATCACCACAGACATTATACCATCGTCGGTTTCCACCCCAAAGGACAAAGGAATGACATCTACGAGCACAATGTCTTGAACTCTCACATTACCCGTACCAGCCATGATTGCAGCTTGAACAGAGGCTCCATAAGCCACGGCTTCGTCCGGGTTCAGGCTCCTTTTAAGCTCCATGCCATCAAAGAATTTCTGCAACGACAAATGATATTAGCAGTCGTGGTTATGCAAGCAGCGTGCAGTCACTTTGAAAAAAGTGAATTAATATGGGACCCACATGAAAAAAATTAACTTTTTAATCGTGGACCACACTCTTTTTCAAAGCGATTGCGCGGCGTTTGCATATTCCACGACTGTATGTAACATTGCTCTTCTGCAACAGCTGCTGGACCTTTGGTATTCTGGAACAAACACAAGTAAGAACAAGTGTAACTAGTCCGGTTTGATTCAGTTTTAGATTAAAATTAGAGATCGAATTGGTATGAATTGATTTTACATTTTTAAACATCAATTTTGCACCAGTTATCTCATAAATCAATTCTTCTAGTTTTATTGGTTTCGGTTCAGTTTTTCGATTTTAATTTATTATATTATATAATATATATTATAGTATATACTACTATAGTGATAATATATTTTAATATATTATAATATATATTATAATTGTATTATAGATTATAATGATATATTATAATACATAATATAGTGATATATTATAGTATATTATAATATATAGTAATATATTATTAGTATAACTATTAATATGTATTATATAATTTTAGTATAACTATTAATACAATAAATTATAACGATATAATATTTTAAAATTTATTATTATATTAATTAATAATTTATTATATAATTCAAAACTATTTTATATATAATTATATAATTATATATTATATATATAAATTATATACAATATATATAAAAAGAGAAAACCTTCTGCAGGTAACCAATATTCCTCTATCAACAGCAATGAATGGTAGGCTGCCACGTAGACCCCGCCCCCTCTTTTTTTCTCTCTCTCTCCTTGGCAAGCAAACCTTCGAGGAGCAAGACCACCGTCAGAGCTCCATAAGTCACGCACTCTCTCTCTCTCTCTCTAAGCCAAGCTTTTGATCTCCACCGTAAGTCACCCTCCCTCCTCCATAAACCCCCCAGACGGTAACCCTCCCTCCCTTGACTCATAAACAGGAAGTTCAACGTATCTGACAGTGAAGTCTTTGCTGGCATAATAAATGTGATCCAAAACCCTTTATGTTTCTCTCAGAATTTTATAGAGATTATGAAGGACGTTGATCAGAGAAGGTACTAAATGCAGACCCTCTAAAACAACCCAGATCCAATTAGAAAAGAATATGATTATTGTACCTTCAAACACGAGCAAAATTATACTAATAGCATCTCAAAGAGATGAAGTCAACGTGCTTAGGAGTTCAAAAAATCCAAAGACAAGAAAAAATGCAAAATTATAATCACTGGGCTAGTGCTGCTTTGTCCTTCTTCATTTTTGACTAAGAGACAATTTATTTCAAGGAAATCAGCTTCAGGATTTTTGACTAAGAGACAATTTATTTCAAGGAAATCAGCTTCAGGATTTTAATTTTTATCCAACAACTAGGTCTTTTTTTCTTGTATATACTTGGGCTATGCCTATCGGTCTGATTTGGAGCTCTTCCACTGGGACCGGAGGTTGTACAATGTGCTGCAGCGTGCATGTGAAGGTGGACGATCTGGGTTGATGGTTCTGAGGGAGAAAAGAATACACGGGTAGGTGCCAAGTCCTTGCTTTTTAATTCGCTATGGTGCGATACAATCCAAAATGAGAATGCGTGTTTAGCTAGCGTGTCAGCTCCCTATTGGCTTATAGTAAACTCATATTATCGGAGATATACCGTTTTGAAGAGGATCTGATATAAAAAATTAAAAAATATATATGAACCGATCCAGTCCTGTTTTAGAAAAAGAAAAAACTGGATTCGAACCGATTTTGACCGGTTTTAAGAAAAATAAAACTGGTACTAAACCAAACCGGTTTAGTCTAATCTGGTTTACCGGTTTACCGATTTTTTTTAATATCATGAACACTTCTCTTGTCCATCTTAGCATCAGCCAAATATTTTTCCACAAGCTTAATAGACTTCTTGAAGAAATCCAAGTTCTGAAAATTTGGAATGAGTGATATTTGAGCTGAAATCAATATCCTCATACAGTGCATCCACGGCAATGGTAGTATCAAGTGCATAAGAAATAACTCTCTTAGCTATCTCGCATTCAGTTCTCACCCTTCTCATAGGGTTCGCATTTCCACTTATGTCTTTCTTGTGCTTCCTTTTGAATACTTCTACACAATGGTTAACTATTTTGTTGTCAAAGTCCTCACCTCCAAAGTGAGATGCTCCAAGTGTTCAAATGAGCCCTTACTCTCTATCATATATATCCATAGTTGACTCTTCCACTAGGCAACCTAGGCAGCGGCTATGGCCTCTAGTGAAAGAAAGCCTCCAAATAAAATCGTCCGATCTTTCTTAAGGGAAAAAAGGCCACAATTAGGAGAAATTGATTAAGGTGATATTTGGATAGTGAGTTTAGATGAAAGTTAAAAATTGAATAATATGCTGCTATAGAATTATTTTTTAATATTATCATTATTTTAGAATTTGAAGAAATTGAATTTTTTATTATATTTTATATAAAAATTTTGAAAAAATATAATAATAAGATGAGATTAAATGATATAAAATACTTCTTGTATCAAAACTGGGCCTAAGTCAATGGGAGAATATCAAATTTGAATGGATATTATGTAATTGATAATATCTTTAATTAATTTTTTTATATTTCTCTCTTCTTTCTTCTAAACTCTAATCTTTTCCTGCTATATATCTTCCTGTTGCGTGGATCTTTTTTTATTGAGATCTTACAATCGATCTTACCCAGAAAAGTACTCAGGTAAGCCAATATTAGCATTATTTTTATTTTTATTTTTTGTATGAGTGTCTTTTATGATTATGTTTCTAAATAAATATGTTATCGTTAGAATTGAATTATTTTTCATAATAATATTATGTTTGGATTTTCTTGATGATGAGGAAACTTTTTCTCTTGTTCATTTCTTTTTCATTTCTAGTGTTGGCGTTGAGACATAAAATATTATTCCAAGTCCCCATTGATTCTCTTCATAATAATCATTTTACATACTATATATCATAATATTACTGTAAGGTTGATTTTTTTTTAAAAAAAAAAAGCTTAATACAATCACCTACCTCAAGCGTCGTGCAAACGACTACTGAGTTGGCAAAAAATAAAATGCAACGTTGAGTTTTCGTTTGTTCCGCTGCCCAGACCCTTCCCTCTCACTCGCACAGACCCATGCTGTAAGACCTTCCCTCTCCTCCATCCCAGACCTTCTCACTTCTCAGCAACCAAACAGACCCTTTGTTGCAGCAATGAGAAGGAGCTTACAAAGAGAGGGGAAAAAAATTACGGAAGAGAATCATAGCGTGAACGAAAATAAATGGTGAAAGTATATTAGGTTCAAAATGGTGAGATTTGTGAGGAGCTTTAATGGATTCGAAACAGACTGAGAAAAAAGTGTGTGAAAATGCGAATGTATGGATAGAGGTTCCATTCAGGTCAATGTGTGCCGTGAAGCTCACCTATGGCCTTGGGGAAGACAGAACGACCAAGAGCTCGCTCTTGAGAAAGCCGGTACGTCTCGGTGAACCTAATCCTTGAATTGGACCGCATCGACCATGCTGTCACCATCGAATAAGTGGTGGCCGGAGATGGGTTTGTGAAGTGGGTTCGCACCATTCCGAACATAGATGCCCTTTACACAGTCAAGGATTTTGCCTGAAACTCGTAACGAGTGCCGACAGGATGCTCTTTTACTGCAGCGAAATTACCAGAAATTTGAACTTCTGGATTGGCAGTTTTGGGAAGTGGGTGTTGATGCTCATGCGAGATTAAAGAAGACTCCATTACGTCCAAGGCCATGGCTGTAGTTTTCTGTAACAGGTTCCATTGGAAGGGAAAAGATTTATTAACTGTACTTAAAGACGTAGGAGAAGAAGAAATAGAGGACTTAACCAGTTTTTTTTTTTTTAAATATCAGCTGACATGACCTCATGCCAGCCAGGTCAGCCGACTGCTAAGCGTCTATATGGACGACTGTGTGTAGAAGAACTGTTTCTTTTAATCAATTTAATATAAAATATAAATAAAAAATGTATTTTTGAATAGTTGTCGTATAATTCTTTGAAGAGGTAAGAAACGTACAGATCAAAGGTGTATAAAATCTTAATTATTCTTTTCTTTGTTAAAACAATAGTAATGATATTTAAATAATAATATAATTATAATTAAAAATTAAATTTATTTAGAAAGTTGCTTATAACTTCTCAAATAGAAAGAAAGAAAAAAAGAAAGAGAAATTTGTACCAAAGATGGAGTTGGTGGGGTTCATGGCGACCTGGTTCTTGGCAGCATCACTGATGAAGCGCTGCATATCAGTGAATGCAACACACGATGGCGTCGTTCTATTCCCTTGATCATTAACTATTGTCTCTACTCTATCATGTTGCCACACAGCAACGCAGGAGTACATCGTCCCCAGGTCTATACCTATCGCCGAACACAACATCCTTCTGTCGACCATTCTTGACATCCAGATCAACAATAACAACTAAAGATTGATCAACTAGTACTAGGTCTATATATACTAACTGCTAGAAGAAGATCGAAACCTTTTTATGGAGTTTGTTTCTAGCTTGCTTACCGATCGAGTACAGATCACGGACATGCGGCATGAACAAGTCAAGTACGAGCATCTCATTCGTTGCTAATAGGGTGTATCCTATCCGGTTTGGTCCTGTTAATTTTTAATAAAATTTAATACCGAACCAACGTGAACTGGTTTTACATTTTCAAAAACTGATTCCACATCCATTACCCTCTTAAACCAATTCTCCCTATTTTACCGGTTGGGTCCGGTTTTCAGGTTTTAATATACTATATACTATATTATACAATATATATATATATATATATATATATATATATAATATATAGTATATTACAGTGTATATAATAATTTAGTGATAATTTATTATAGTATATTATAATATATAGTGATATGGTATTAGTATAACCATTGATATGCACTATATAGTATATAATATTAGTATAACTATTAATACAATAAACTATAGTGATATAAGATTTTAAAATTTAATATTATATTAATGAATAATTTATCATATAACACAAAACTATTTTATATATAATTATATATTATATATAAGATTTATATACAATATAAAAAATTAAAATATATATATGAACCGGACTGGTTTTAGAAAAAGAAAAACCGAAATCGGACCAATTTTGACTTATTTTAAGAAAAATAAAACCGATACTCGATCAAACCAAACTCAGTACCAAACCAAACCCAGTCCGGTTTACTGGTTCTCCCTTCTTCTTTTTTACACTCTTAGTTGCAAATAGTTTATCTGAAATGAAGATTCCATTCATTTTGATATGGTCCAATATTGACAGAAAATACATAGCCAAATCATAGACGGCATTCAGTGTACGAGTCCAACTCATTTGTTCTTCTATATTTTAGATCGCTATCACCAGTTTAGATATAATTTAACAGTAGAAAAATATAGAAAGACATATATTTAACTTGTCAACATGGTTGAGAAAGGATTTGTATAGTCAAAAGTTTCTTCTAACGATGTACTCTAGCGCCGAACACAGCCAATGTTTACAAGGAAATGCTAGTCGTCTCGGCCAGGTCGATGGTCCCGATACAATATATAACATATATATTTTTTATATATGGTGATAAAAAGAAATTATTAATGATATTGTGAATTTTTTAAAAATATTTAAGAATGTAAAAAAAAATTGAATGAAAAAACAAATAAAAAAATAAAAAAGGGCAAATAACCTAATGGGGAGAATTTGTGTTGATAAAAGGCGCATCTCGATCCATACCATCACCACTTTTGATTATAGGATTGCCACCGTTCCTCCAAATCATTATTTCCATTTTTTTTAATCTAAATTTATATATATTTATTATTCCTACTTTTTCTTTCAAACTATAAACAATATCATAAAAATCAATTTTTTTTTTTTTTAATGTGAGATAGATCATACTTTTATATCTTTCAATAATATTAAATAAAGTCATTTTTACTAAACATTGCTCCGTTTGGTAACATAGATGAGATAAGATGAAAGTAGAATAAAATATTATTAAAATATTATTATTTTTTTATTTTGAAAAAGAATGAATTGTTATTTATATTTTGTGTTAGGAGATTGAAAAAATTATAATAATTTGATTAGATAATATTGGGATATTTTGTGTAACCAAACAAGGCTTTAACTCATTTTTATTACCAAACACACATTCCCACACTGCTTTGTGTGATTTCAATTCCATAATAATTATATATTTCTAGATTTTTTATTCCAAATTTAATTATTTATTTCAATTACTTACTATTTTTTAAAATTTAATCGTTACAAAATATTACAATTGGAAAATACAAATTTTGACAAAAACTTATATTATTCTTATAAGCGTAATAATTTTGAAACTATTATCGTACTTGTAAAAAAATTACTTAAATTTTTGTTTCAAATATTCGCTAGATAGTTATAGTTCAAAATATAAAAATAATGAATAGTTAAAATTGTAAGGAAAAACGAGAGAAAAAAATTATAAAGAAATAAGTTAAAGAATATTTTAATACAATAGAAAAATAATAAAGAGCGAGATATACTAGATTCCGGAAAAATGAATAAAATTTAAGAAACTATGACTTTTAGCTAAAATTTAAAGAAAATTTGCTTGGTCTAAGAATGCTGTAAATTTACAAAATCCGAGAATATATTTAACATTATTTTTTTAATAAAAAGTTAATATTGTTATAATTGACAAGTTGGTATATAATTTTTTCTATAAAAACTAATAGATTTGTTGTCAAATCATAGACGCATATGTCCTAACCAAAGTTTTGAATATCATATCGGACGTCGTACCGGTTAAGGCATTGGAATGAAATATTTCGATACCGGTACCATTTCGTGTACCGTTTTGGAATAGTCGATATATGAAAAAATAATATATATAAATTATATTATATATAAATAAATATATATATATAAATTATAAATACTCTGGTCTAAATTGAAGGTCAAAAAATGAGATTGCAATTTGAAAAAATGAAAAAAAGAAGAAGTAAATGCTGAAATACTAGTTGGTACGGTCCGAAATAGAGGCCGGTGTTGGCCGAAATATTAGCCGGTATAGCGACCAGTATTTAGAATAGCACGAAACAAATGTAATAACTATACCAGACCAGTGGCAAGTACAAAATATAACAGACGTATCGGTCAGTATGATACGATATTTAAAACACTCGTCCAAACACTCAAACAGGTTTGTTCAAGTCTTTTTATATTACAAATAAATAAATGAATAAATAACTCTTTATCTAGGAAACAACAGTTAAATTGTCGTTCCGTTTCCGTAATCCTATTTTGCACAGTAACATTCCGTTTTTATTTCGTTAATGTGCACAGTAAATATATAATAAAAAATTCAAATGCACAGTAAATATAATAATATTTTGTTAATGTGCACAGTAAATATATAATAAAAAATTCAAATGCACAGTAAATATAATAATAAAAAATTCAAAGTGCACAGTAAATATAATAAAAAATTCTAAATTATCGAAAATTTTGAATTTTCCGTGACTACACAGTAATTATGCACAGTAAATATAATAAAAAATTCTATAAATCGACGAATTTCCGTGACTACACAGTAATTATGCACAGTAAAAATAATAATTCGTCAAAATTTCCGTCAATACACAGTAATTATGCACAGTAAATATAATAAAAAATTCTATAAATCGATGAATTTCCGTAACTGCACAGTAAAGATAATAATAAAAAATTCGAAATGCACAGTAAAGATAATTATTTCTTCTTCTTTCTTTCTTTTCTCTTCCCCTGCGTTTTTCTTTTCTCTCCCGTTCTTATTTCTTCTTTTCTCTCTCCTCGTGCTCTCCCCTTCTCTTTTCTTCCCCTCTCACCGTTTCAGATCTGTTTGTAAAAAATTTATTCAAGTTTCTTTTTTCCTTTCGTTTGATTTCTATTTTTCAGATCCACATAACAAATTTTTTTTCTATCTATGTTCATATGTTTTTTTTTCTTTTTGATTCAAGTTTTTTTTTTCTTTCAAACTTTCATCTTCACTTTCTAAAAAAATTGATTTTTTTGGGTGTTGAACATGTATTTTTGTTGTGTATTGACAGATCTATATCTATTCGTTTAAATCTATGTTCATGTTGAGGATCGAGAACAAGATCAACACGCAGGTGACCTTTGCTAAGCGGAGGAAAGCTGTACGAGTTTCGTTTAGATCTATGTTCATGTTGAGGATCGAGAACAAGATCAACACGCAGGTGACCTTTGCTAAGCGGAGGAAAGCTGTACGAGTTTTGCTGCAATTCAAGGTATTCACCAGAACAACAAAACCACTTTTGCACCCTCTAAACCACAAAAGGCAAAGCAAAACCATCAAAACTGCTTCTTCTATTTTTATTTTTCTATTTTCTAAGTCATCTTTCTTTTATTTTCATCTCCGAGTTGATTTTTTGAAAGAGAAAAAAAAATTGATTTTTTTTGGTGTTGAACATGTATTTTTGTTGTGTATTGACAGATCTATATCTATTCCTTTAGATCTATTAGTTTTCACTTCAAACGTAGAAGTGAATGCAACCCTCATCTGCGCAGAATATGATTTTAGCTACCAAATATAAAATTGAGCATACAGAATATGTACCAGAAGATAGATACACAATATGAATATTTTTAAGATATTATTTTATTATCTCGAAAAAAATTACAGAAATTTGAGGCTCTTCGCCTCATTCTTCAAACGATCTTGCTCCTCTAAAATTTGCGTGGCATCTCTGTCTAAAGGAGTAGGCAATCTAAAAGAAGAATTAAGCAAGGATTTTAATTTCCTATTCTCTCGCTTTATTGCTTCTATCTTCATTTCAGACTCCTGAAGAAGTCGCTGAAGGATAGAAATTTTCTCATTGAGTTTATCCAAATCATAAGGTTTGGATTGTAGTCGCTGAGAAAATGCATAAATAGCTGAAGAGTAATGGGTACCGAGATTTACAAGGTCGTAAATAGCTTCAACATCTGACTTATTAGCCAGATCATTATTGTATTGTATTATAGAACCTACAGCAGAAGCAGAAACAACTGGTGAAAATGGTGTAGAATACCTCACGTATTGGTTACGAGAAGATTACTGGGTCATTGTAGAGTAAGAATGTAAAGAGAGATTGCAGAGTAAGAATGCAGACTAATTACAGAAAAGTAAAGAAGATGGGATGCGAATGAAGATGAGCTGAATATTTCTTTTATAGAGAAAATTATGACTAAGCACCTATATTTCTTCACGGCATCTCTCGTGAAGCGTCTCTTTACAAGAGATAAGAAGATGTAGCATCATAGCTCTGCGGCGCCTAACAGCTACAGAAAACCTGAAAAAACTTGCGGTGCTTGTCTGATCTAAAAAGCTAGCCACCGTTTTTGTTGAAAACTAAGGTTAGCGGTTTAATATTGATGAATTCTTCATTAACTGTGTTATTTACAAGAACTCCAGAATCGCACAACCACGGTATATATGTTTCCTTCATATTTTGATTTATAATTTCTGATATAACAATTTCCTCATATGAATAGATCACTAAATTGACAATTCTACTTTTATTTGTTCCAGTTGTCGAGCCTATGTTGAGATAGATGATAATACATGACGATTGACAGCTGTTTTATTTGGAGTAATTGCAGAAGATGCTGTTCTATTTGGAGCAATTGCAGAAAACGTCCCTTGGATGTTTTGCTTCTACTAGTATATATATATATATATATATATATGGTGACGCCATTCCTTTCCGCTTTATAAGTTTTGAGAAATTTCGAAACAATCCTTTGCTCACACATGCAGATTGTGCGACTTCCCACCAATTAATTAGTTAACTCCATACGGATGGAATATAGATATTTGACTTCTCAACATTGGCAGCGGCCTGCATCCACGTTGGGTTGGCTACAAGAAAAATAAAATAACAACTCTAAAAAATAGCTTTATTATTCATTATCTACTTACATTAAATATTATATTTGTTTTAATTTATTCTTTATAAATTAATTGATTTCTTTTACTTGTTATCCATTCACCACACATTAATTAGTAAGCAAAAAAAAATAAAGATAAAAAAAATTATGTGTGATATATAATATTAAAGATAATGAGTAAAATTTTTCATATATTAAAGATTAGGAGAGGAAACTGGAGCGGTCATGCAGCCAAGGTAAATTCTGCTTTAATAAATAATTACAGTGATTTGAAAAAGCAAAGACATCTAGGTCAGAAACGCTTTTTCCTAGTACGTATGGCGTGGCTCCTAATTTTTGTACCGTACCACACCATTGGGAGACACGAAAATAATAAGAAAAAAATCACTGTTTTTGCTCTTTCACAACATTTTCTCATCAACTTTAATTAAGAGTGTACCCGCAACACACAGACGGTGGCTGCCGGTTCCACCCACAAATGTAAGGCTGTACATAAAAGCCGCTCGCCCTGTCAGGACCGAAATTCTGGCCCTACCCGACTAGAAATATCTGACCCGTTTCAACATGGTTTGGAATCATAAATTACCAAATCTCTTTTGGATTTAATAGGTTCAGGTCAGTTCTTAGCCGATACCCGAACTACACTTCATCATCGTCTTAGATGGTTAATCAGGTTTCAACCTCAGAAAGAGAGAAAAACAGCAAAGAGAATATAGAAGGGCATGGACAAAAAAGATGTAGTAGAAGCCAAGACACACCAAAATGTTCCCTCCAAAATCCATTGGCTTTGTCTTTTGGTTACTTTAAAAAACTTGAACTATATGTAGGGGTGAAAAATGGCCGGTCTGGGCTGGAAAAACCGACCGAACCGGTCATTTTGGACCGGACCGGTACTGGTCCCGGTCGGTCTCGGTCCTAATTTTACTGGACCAAAATCATTCGGTCCGGTCCACGGTCCAGGGATTTTTCACCTCGGATCGGACCGGACCGAACCGAATGAAATTTTTTTTTTTTCATTTATATATATAATATATTGATTATATAATAATTAATTATATAATTTTCATCTAACCTAATTCTATCACTAACTCACCATTAATTAATTATTAACTAATACTTATACTATTATTTAGAATTTTATACTAATACTAATATTTATACTAAATTACTAATACTAATAGAGTAAATTAATATTAGAGTCTAGACTCTAGACTCTAATATGGTATAAAAATAACATAACTACTAATAGTCTAATATAGAGTAAAGTTATATAACTTAAACTTATAGTTATACTAATATGGACTGTAGTTATAACATATACTAAAAACTAGGTGGGTAGTCTATAAATAATATTACTAATAGTCTAATATATATAAGTTTATAACTATACTATATTACTAATAGTCTAACCTATAACTATTCTATAACTATAATTTTCATCTAACCTAATTATAATTTATATCACTAAGACACTAACTCGCCATTAAGTAATTATTAATATACTATACTAAATATAATATAGTAATGATAGTCTAATATTAGTATAACTATACTAATTATAATAACTAATCACTTAACTTAACTATACTATATTATATAGTTATTATATAACTATACTATATTACTAATAAGTAATCACTATAAGTCTATAACTATATATATTTAGTATTAAAGTATTGTTATATTCTTTAATGTATTTACTATTAATTACTAATACTATTAAGTCTTAAGAGTTATGGTATAAATTACAATATATGTATAATTTTATACTAATACAAATATTTATACTAAATTACTAATACTAATAATCTAGACTCTAATATGGTATAAAAATAAAATAAATACTAATAGTTTAATATAGAGTATAGACTATAGTTATACAACTTATACTAATAATTAATATAGTTATAACTTATACTGAATCACTAATACACTATAACTAATATTACTAATAGGCTAATACTAATACTATTATATAGTTATACTAATTATAATAAGTAATCACTATAAGTCTATAACTATATATATTTAGTATTAAAGTATTATTATATTTTTTAATGTATTACTAATACTATTAAGTATTAAGTTAGGATATAAATTATAATATATTTATAATTTTATAATATGTATTATAATTTTATAACTATAATAATGTATTTGTATCAATGCTATAATATATTATAAATATATTATAGTATAATTAATAATATATAGTATTAGTAATTTAGTATATATTAATATATTATAAGAGTTAAAATATTATAGCATAATATAATTAATATTATATATATGTATAATAGTATTAAGTATAGTATTAAATTATTAATAATACACGGCGCCGTTTTAGACTTTAGTCACTGCAGGTGAAAATCTAAAACTGCGCCGTTTAGTTAATTGTTTTTCATCCTAAAGCCCCTAAAACGGCGCCGTTTGGGTCCATTTTCACACCAAACGGTGCCGTTTAGTTAATTTTTTTTTTCATTCTAAAGCCCCTAAAACGGCACCGTTTGGGTCCATTTTCGCACCAAACAACGCCATTTTTCTTAGTGGATAAAAAACACCCTTCCCCCCCATGAATCACTTTCCACTTTCTGGGTTTTTTTTTTTCTTCCTATCCCTCCCGAGTCCCGAGTGAGAAACGGAAACCCTAGGTCCTGATCCACCCCCATTGCCGCCTTGCCCCACCGTCGCACACTCACAACACACATTTTCTCGCCATTCTTCGGTACCCTCTCTCTCTCTCTCTCTCTCTCTCTCTGTGATAATTTTTGTTTGTTATTGTTTGTTGGTGAATCGGTGATTATTTGTGCACTTGATTAATTTGTTTTGTTTTGAATCGGTAATTTGTTGCTATTTCTGTCAAATTTGAAGAAAATAGTCTAAAAGTGCCATCTAAGATTCTAACGGATGATGTATCAAAAACAGCAACAATTTGCAGCTCCTAGTCTCTTGAGTTTTTCTTCAACTTATACTTCTTCTTTCTTTTTAGCATCAACTATAAGTGTATTAAATTCCTGTACCTCAACAACACTATAAACGAGCGCATAGTAGTGGTAGGACCTGAAAATAGCAACCTAAACAACAACAAAATAGAAAAAGCAACAGTGCTGCAATTTCTCAGCTTTCCCTGATTTCCCGTTGTATGCTTCTATTCTTTTGGTTCTTTTATGCCTAGTACGTAAAGTACTTATTTTCCTTACCTTCCCTTCATTTCCTTCGGTCTATTTGCACTATAACATTACTAAGTGATGACAAAAACCAAAACTTAGTGGTCATGACAACAAATAACATCCAAGTAGACTGAAGTAGTGCAGCTGTTAGCAGTAGAAAAATATCCAGCCCTTCACCACTCAATTTCCCTTCCATCAAACAATAGTTAGATGTTCCACCCAAATTACTTTGTAAAGGCACCATTCAGCTACCATATAAGCTTTAAGTAGGCCCAATTTGTAGGTCGCAGCAAAAATCTTCCAACCTTGGTTTCTTGAAGTTCCTTTCAATTTCTACTTCATGATCTGTCCCAGCACTTCACCTTTCATATTTCACTTCTGTAAGCCTTAATTGACCACACCCCTAAAAGGTTGCTTATAGTAGCATAAACCAGCCTCAACAAAAGTGTCAAACCGTAACTGCCATGTAGCAAATGAGAAACAAGCTAGAAGTTATGCTGTAAATTCACAGCAGCAGTTCTTAGCCCCTAGTCACTCAATGTTTGTTTTAATTGCTATCCTTTCTTCATCGTTTTTTCCCTCTATGATTAGTGTTTTAATTTTTAAAATCAAGTATCATCTTCACCCTAACTAGCCATAGCAGTTTTGAATCTCAACTAGGATTAGAATCAATAACCATAGCAGCAGTAGAGTCTTCCATGCCTCGTAAGTTAAATATCTTGTGAACATCATTTTCTCCTTGTAGTCTATTAAATGAGACATCCAAAAATTTTAGATATTTTTGTGCTTCTAAGGACTTAGGAATCTCTCCTGCTATGTTGTTATGAGAAAGATTTAAGAGCACCAAACTCACCATTTCACCAAAAGATTCAGGAATTGTGCCTTCTAATTGGTTCTTGTTTCTGTTTCTATTTTTTTTTTCCATTTTTTGTTTCTGTTTCTATTTCTGTTTTATTTTTCCATTTTTTGTTTCTATTTATATTTCTATTTCTAATTTTTTTTTTCTCCAATTTTTGTTTTTGTAACTCTATTTATATTTCTGTAAGTTATACTGTTTTTTTTTTCATTTTTTGTTTCTGTTTCTGTTTCTATTTCCCTTTTTTCTCCATTTTTTGTTTCTATTTCTGTTTCTATTTTATTTTTCCATTTTTTTGTTTATGTTTCTGTTTCTATTTCTGTTTCTATTTTTGTTTCTATTTTTTTCTTTTCTATTATATATATACATTTTTTTTTCTACCGATTGGCTATATTATCATTATGAATTTATGAGACAATCCAAATCTGGTTTTTCTTGTTTTTCCTGTCAATTTAATTTAAGTCTCTCCATTTTTGTAGATGTAGTCTTCTACAAATGATGTGCAAGAGTCAACACAAGACATTCCTCCACCTCCACCTCCACAGCCATCCAATGTAAGTAATAGTTCGGTTGATGGATCACAACGTGGTAGAGTTAGGTCAATGGTTTGAGATCACTTTACAAAAATACCAAAAAGTGATCCCACTAAACCTAGGGCTGCTTGCAATTAATGAAGTATCACATTGAGCACCAATGTAAAAAATGTTCGTTATGCCAGACGGATAATTCCCAGAGGACTTTAGGTTGGAAGGTAGAGGGAGGAAGTAGTAGTGGGGCACTTGTACCCATTTCATTTTCTGTTGAGGCTTGCCGACAAGCCTTAGCAAAGATGATTATTCTTGATGAGTTGCCCTTTAGGTATGTTGAAGAGGAGGGTTTCAGGAAGTTTATGCTTGTGGTGTGTCCTAAATGGGCAACTATTCCATTCTGTATTACAGTTGCCAATGACTGCTTTACTTTGTTTTTTAAAGAAAAACAAAAGTTGAAAAATGCTATTCGAGGGCAGCGAATTTCGCTGACCACGGATACATGGACATCCGTGCAGAGCCTAAACTATATGTGTTTGACAGCACACTTTATTGATGATGACTAGAAATTACACAAGAGGATTCTATCCTTTTCTTTGGTTGAAAATCACAAGGGTGATACACTTGGTAAGGGTATAGAGATGTGTTTGCATGATTGGGGGCGACCAAAAATACTTACAATCACTTTTGATAATGCAAGCTCTAATAATGGGGTTATTTCTTTTTTTTTTAAAAAAAAAACCAAGTATAGGAGAGACATGATTTTGGAATATGAATTTTTACATGTGCAATGTTGTGCACATATTTTGAATTTAATCGTTCGTGAAAGGTTGAAAGAATATGATGAGTCTATTGTGAAGGTGAGGAGTGTTGTAAAATATGTTAAATCCTCCCCTCAAAGGTGGGCAATATTTAAGAAATGTGTAGGTTTGGAAGATATTCAATGCAAAAGCCATGTTTGCTTAGATGTACCAACTAGGTGGAACTCTACCTATCTTATGTTGGAGAGGGCTTCAAAATTTAGAAAGGCTTTTGAGAGATTGGAGGAAGAAGATCCATGTTTTCTTGGTAGTATTCAAAATGATGATGACGACGATGTTGATGATGAAGATGTGGATCATGTGGTGAATAGAAGAAAGTCGAGGAAGTTAGGGACTCCCAATGCATCCGAGTGGGAGAAGGTTGGTTTATTTGTGAGGTTTCTTCAATTATTTCACGATGCAACGTTACGCTTCTCGAGGGGTGAATACGTAACTTGCAATATTTTTTTCCCAGAGTTGGTTGCTATTAAAGATGCTATTAACATGGAGTGTGAAGAACGAAGCTCTGTGGTGGGATTAATGGCCACAAATATGTTGAAAAAGTTTGAAAAGTATTGGGACAATTTGGAAAATCAGAATATGTTGCTGTATGTTGGGGTTCTTCTTGATCCTAGGTTCAAGATGCAATATCTTGATTTTGGTTTGGGACAAATGTATGCACATGATCCTACAAAAAAAATTGATTTCAGTTGGAGGGTGAGAAATGCATTTATCCGCATTTATGAGGCATACAGGGAAAATGAACAAGGGAGTTCTCCTCAGCGCACAAGTTCCCCACATGAAGATGTAGGTCCTTCAACTGACAAGAATGAGAGTAGAAAGGCACAATTGATGGCACAATTTAAGCAACAGTTATAGTCAGAGGACAGTTTGGAAAGTAGATTAGAGGTTGATAGATATCTAGCTGCAAGATGTGAGGATCAAGATGATAATTTTGACATTCTAAATTGGTGGAAGGTGAATTCAGTTAGGTATCGTGTACTTTCAAAGGTTGCACGCGATGTACTTGCAGTACCGGTATCTACTATGGCCTCTGAATCTACTTTTAGCACTGTTGGTCGTGTGCTTGACCCTTTCAGAAGTAGTTTAAATCCAATGAGTGTTGAGGGTCTCATATGTGCACAAAATTGGCTTCATTCTTCTTCTACTCCAATAAGTCTTAGGATTTTAATGGATGAAGTGGAGGAATTTGAAAAGCAGTTGGATATAGGTATGTAATGCATTTATTTTGTTGTTTATTTTGTTTTATAATATATGTTGTGTAAGGCTATTTAACTTGTTTTGTTTTAATTTTTAGGGGAGTTTGCTGATTCTATGGAGGCATCAAATTCAATGCCTACCGGCCCAAATTTCAATGCTAATTAAAGACTAAAAATGTGAAAAGGCAGTTGGTTATGGTTTTTCTTAATTTGTTTGTTCATGTGAGTCATTTGCCATAGATATATTTTTTAATGTCTATATTTTAAAACTACTTGTGCATTTAATTGTTTTTGCAATAAAGTGGCTGATGTTGCTGTACTATGCCATGTATCAAATGCATCATTAAATTAATTATATGCTTAAGATGTGGATCTGTATATTTTTGACATTGCAAATGCAATATATATATATATGCATGCTAAAACCTGCATCATTAAATTAATTTGAGGTTTGTTTGGACTTTTGGTTTATGGTGTGTATTCTTTTCATTGTTCTAGACATCCAGTAATGAAATGAGAATACATCTATCAATTTATTGTGGAAGCTGGAAATTACATTGCATCATTCATCTTCAATACACTTTTAAGACTAATTAACCAAAAATCTAACTCAACTGCTTAAGCTTAATCATTTGCAACACATAAATCACTCATTTGGTCACTTTTGTGTCATTACTCCATTTAGTCACATTAGTCATGCATGTTTCATGTTTATCTCAAAACTACTTAAATCGAGTTCAAAGCTTTCAGTCTACATGCTTATAATGCCTAGACCATTTTTATACTTTAAATCATTAAATTGATAATCACTCAAGTTTTGGACACTCAAATCACTCAGTAACTCAAATCTGATCAGCTCTGCTTTAGTCCTTAGTAACTCCAAACAATAACCAAGAACACAACATTTATAAGTTGAAATCACATGGGTCTAGTACTATTAGACACCTCAATGATTAGTTTGAACTCTATTTTTGAAAGCAACTTGAAAGCTCATCATGTAAATATATATGCTTTTTGCTAACATAATGTCTCATATCTGATTATTATAATTATTTTTTACTTCTTTTAAGGGTCCTAAAATCACTAATCAGTAATATATTTTGGTTGCTCATAGAGTCATAACTCATAACATAATTGCTCAAACTCTCACTATAAGTGGCATGTGCAAACTGCAGTGCATGAGTATCAGTAGCAAGAACTAAGTAGCAACAACTTTGTGGCAGTAGTAGGGAAGTAGCAGCAACGTTGGAATCCTGGAGGCAGCAACTTTGTGGCTATAGTTTATTATGTGTTTTGTTATTTTGTAACAGTAGGCTGTAGCAGGGAAGGAACTTCATTTGGTTGCTAGTTTAGATGTGTTCATATATATATATATATATATATTTGTGTTTTGTATTGATGTAAATCAATAAATATGAGAGGGTAAGAGCCTAAGAAAGTGACAGGCTGACAGCTGTGTATTATTATGTAATTGTTACATGTATTTTTTTTAAAATCTTTTTCTATTCAGACTTTTGAACATAGGATGATGACTTTGATATAAGTTATATTAGTTATAACTTATTACTTATTATGTATTTTTTACTTATTAGGGATTGTTTTTAATTTTTTTATTTCTATTTTTTTATTATTATTATGATTCTATGAATGGTGGATAATTTGGTTTAACCGTTTAAGTTGTTTGGAATTGGTGGAATTAGAGAAACTCAGAGTCTGGGACTTTTGCAGTGCTGCCTTTGCTGTTGCACTAACTACACCATGTTTGAAAATTTTTGAATTTATTTTCTGCAGCTATTCTGCCTATTCATAACATGACTTAGTATATGGCCAAGTATTGATAATTTGAATATTTAATGTTTTTTGGAGTGCTGTACTAAAATAATTAGATTGATAATCTTGATTATTTTTATTTTCCCTGCAAGATCTTTTTTTTTAGTATTTTTGGACTTAAAATTGGACAAAATGTGTAGTGGGCCAAAATATTTAAACGGATTGGGCCAAAGGCCCAGTTCGGACCAGGGCAGACTGACCAGACCGAGGGCCCCGAATGGGACCGAGAGACCGACCGGACCGGCCCATCCCGATTGGCACCAGACCGGACCGGTCCATATCTATTTCAGTCCGGTCCAGGGTGGGAAATCCCTAAACCGAATAGGTCTAGTCTGGTCCATAATACCCCCCTCAGACCGACTGGACCGGACCGAATTCACCCTTAACTGTATGTATATCTTCCTTATCTTTATGTTGGAAGGAGATTTAGGAGAAGAAAACAAGCAGTCCAATAGATCGAAGATGCATCTTTTTCTTGCAAACACTGAGCAAGAAAGTCCCCAAATTGGAAAATGAGAAGAGGTATGTTCGTAGAAGAGGAATGGAAAGGGAAATGCATTAGCACAAAAGATGAAGGATTTAGAGATGATGGAGGTGTACTGAGAGAACGAAAAGTGAGTCCTCCATTGATAAAAGTAGCCGTCCATGATTTCTTTTCCTTAAAATATTAAAATCTTGATGGGCCAGCTTTGACTATTGTCAGAAATTCTTGAAAAAAATAGTTTTACCATTTTTTTCAACTTGGCATCGAGACTTCATTCCAATTTCAGTCTCCCTCGTAACTGTAGCTTGGTTGTCATCCAATTGCCCGATTACCCAGTAGCAATAATATTCTGATAGACCCATCACTGCAATCTTTACCCAACCTTCAGTGTTTTTAGTTTCAATGAGGACTGTTTTTATTTGCTACTCCACATGTAGATATCTTCTTTTCATCTTTATATTCCATGTCTTGCTCCAAATCGTAGGATAGACGTGGAAGAAGACTAGAAGTGGTTAAAAGGTAGCAATGCATGCTTGTAGGCAAAATTAATATAAAAGCATGGCCTCGACTCTCCAAGCAAAAGAACTAGCAAGACCAAATCAAAGCAGAGAGAGTGAGAGTTAAAGCCACAAGGTACACAATGGAAGCCATGCTTGAAGTGATTGGATCGATCCACTACTTGTTGGAGGAAATGTATCCCAAGCAAGTTAATTGGTAGAGAAAACAACATCGGTAACGTGCGTACGTAGAAGAAGTATTGCTTACCGAAATTTGCATCGGTGAATAGGAGTGGCCGGAGAGGTAAGCATCGGAGAACATGAAAGAGAAAAGAGCTTCAATGATGAGGATGGGACTGGCTAGAGAGGCACGCAGTCATCGGAGAAGAAAAGGCTTCAGAGCTAACCTGGGAAATAAATAACGAGAAGGCTTCAGAGCTAATACTCGCTTTTTTCAAAAATATTTTAGGGTCGAAAAATTAGGTAACATGTTTAGTTCGGAATTGTGTTCTCAAAAGCAACCATTTTTGGGTCGGGTTGAGGAGAGACTTTGGGGGGGGGGGGAGAAAAAAAGAAGAAGCTCAAGTTGGGCCAAGTGAATAGTCCTACATAGATGGGCGGGCGTGGAGAGTTGGGTCTGACCCTAATTTTGCTCCATTTGGTTGGTGCCCCCGCTTGGGTGTCAGGAGGGCGAATTAGTACCCAGGGCCATTCATCCACTGCCCAGAATGAGTTGTTAGAGAGACAGTAATATAACACTTAAATAAAGTACATTTTCTGCAAAACTCTACTTGATCAAGAGAGAGTATTTTTGTATTATACTTATAGGGTAGAATATAGAGTATTGATAAACATCAAAATATACACAAATACAATCATGTAAAAATTAGGAAGCTTTATCTCTATCTGGTTGTTGCTGAACTCTGTCCTTATCAACTTGACCACTATTTGGTTGTTGTTGGGCTTTATCCTTATTAGATACATGCACTGCCTTATCAAATAATGCTTCAACAGCTCCCCTCCAGGTCAATGGTACAGCATGTAGGTTGAGCTTGGAATACAAGAAGTGAAACAGAGTAGAAACAATCGGTTTTGTAAAGATGTCAACGATTTGGTCCTTACTCGATAAGAACCGAACGCCAAGATTTCCATAGGTCACTTTATCTCTAACAAAATGGAAGTCAAGTTCTATATGCTTAGTACAGGGGTCAAAGGCAGCATTGTCACTAAGGTAAGTAACACCGATGTTATCACACCACAATATTAGCGGCTTATTGGTATCAACTCCAAGCCTATGACTTAAGGATTGAAACCAAACCAAACAGAGGCCACAGTTTTACACCCGTGGTAATGTCAAAACAGAACAAAAACTGAATGTCACACCAAAATTTTTTAGAGATCACATCATATCATATTAGAGTATTAAACATATTCAAAACACAACAGAATTAGATCATCACCATATAATTATGCACAAAATTTCATATTCTCTCTTTTTGCATAGTTCAGAAACAAAATTTCTAAAATAAGCTAATGTCTACACCAATCATGACAAAAATACTTTCCTCGTTCATACAAATTTCATGAGTAATGCCAAACAAATACTGAAGTTTTTTCAAATTTCTTTTCAAAATATATCATGCACATTTTTTATAGAATCAACCTCAATTCAATTTTCTTTTTATGCGAACTCTATCATAGAAACCCTATTAGCTGGACTCTTTAGCTTTTTAGAATTTCCCCGCAATACTATCGAATGAATGTTAATCATCACCTAGAAAAATAGTCACGTAACTTTTGTAAATATTTAATAGAACATGTATTTTGATAATTTTAAACTTGAAATACCAAAATATCCTATTTTTCCTTAAAATAATCTAAAATTCAAGTAACTCTAAAGTATCATCTTCTTCCAAATTTATTGATATCCACTTATCAATCGCTTGATCTCATTCCAACCCAATCACAAGTCTATTTAAAAATAAAGCTCAACCCACTTAACCATTATAACACTTGCTTTAACAAAATATATTACCAGGTCCAAAATAATTTAGGACCCATGTCCAACCCAATAGCATACATGTTTAGTTCATAATTATTTAACATAACCCAACCCCAATCAACAACAAGCCTAGTACGTAAACAAAGTCTATTAGATCCAAGGTAACCCCCAGCCCAAAAAATAAAAATCAAGTTTGCATCTGTTATTAGGCTTTATTGGAGACCTTACGACCAAGAAAAAGAACAAGCAATGTTTCGGATGAAACTAATAGAGAGTCACGAGCGGGCACCATGCGACAGACTCACCGTGAGGGCAGCAACGAAGCATTGACTAGGTGGCTGGGAGTGACGGCAGAGCGGGAGAGAGAGAGAGAGAGAGAGACTTACGTATGGTGGTCGAGGGGGTATTACGACAAGCTGTGGCCGTGTGGTGTGGTCGTTTTCGGCTAGGAACGATGGCTTACAAAGGAGGGAACGTGGGTCTACGGTGGTGTCCAAAGTTGCTATGTTTCTCTTTTTTAAAACAGGGACTTATGTGCTCTGTTACGGTTGCTAAAAAAAGAGGCTAGTAGCAGTGAAGAGAGAATCGAGAAGGTTGTTTGGTGGTTTGAAAAGGCCTAGGCGGTGGTGGTGCAAGGAGGTTTTTGGTTGTTGGCTGCTGTGAAGGTGCAAAGTAGCTCACGTTGGGATCGTGGTGGTTAAGTCGCGTAGGCTGGGTGGTGGCTATCACACGGTGGTTTTGTTCTGGACAGGTACGTTTCGTGCTGTTGACGTACTCGGTTGGGCTTCCATGGGGGAAAAAGGCGGCGGTGCCCTACTGCAATGGAGGCTTATCACGGCGTGGAGGTGCAGTAGGCTATAAGAGAAGTGGCTGCGGCAACTACGTGAAGGAGACCTTTCATTGTAACACAGGGCTGCAGAAACCCTATCCTGGAAAACTATATATAGATATATATACTACCGTGAACCCTAGAAGGGTAGAGAATGCGTGGCGTGGATGGTGTGAAAATTGTGAAGACTAATCTTGGTTATCTCGTGCTTGGGTTTCGGGCGTGCTAGACTTGGGCTTTTTTCTTCATTTTGGGCCTCGACTTAGTTATACAGTCTGCCCCCAAAAATATTTCGGCCCAAAACTAAATAAAAAAATTCCACCTCATTCATAAAAAGTATTAAATGATTTTAATCTAATTATCAGGTCCAATCAAAATACACATCTCATTAAAACAAAATTTTAAATTGTTTCCCATTCTCAAAATTAATTGTTAATCTCAAGTGAGCTTTTCATACTTATAAACACAAACATTTTTAAAAGGCCTTGGTACTGGACCTTTTTTGGGTGGAGGAAGGGCTTTCACTTGAAAAGGCCAAGAGGATTTCAAAATTTTCAGACTTCTGTTGAAATAAAAATGTACACATTGTATGTTTTCATCTTTTGTTTTGTTTTGTTTTTATCTCGGTTGCAATCTCATGATGGATTATAATATGTGATGTAGAATATATGAAAAAATCATATATGTTTGTTCCATTCACTCTTAATTATTAATATCCAAAGAAACGTTGGAACTCTTATTTCATTTCCTTCTTATGAAACTCTCAAACATGAAAAACATTAAAATATTCTAAAATTATTTTATTTTTTCCATTCCATTCTTTCCTCCCAAACAAGCTGTAACACTCTCAGATTAACATACACCAACATATATATAACAACAACCAGAAATTTCACTCCAAAAATATCAAATGTTGCAACATGTAACGATCGAACAGTACTATTGCGTGTAAATTTAAACACACCAACAATATTAAAACTAGTACAATTAAAAGGTCTGACAAACAAAGTGGTAACATATTAATATCGTTTCAACTTTAGTACGAGTTCCATTCAACATATCGACTAAATATATAGCAATCATCTCTAACTTGATCAAGTGGAGCTGCTCGATTGTTTAAGTTGTTTGATCTTTTTAACGATGGGATCATAGATTTCTTGTTTATTCTTTTTCAGATATTTCTTGATCTCGTTTTCGTTTGTCTGCGGATCCTTAACGTACTTTAACCACTCATTCAAATGGTTAATGGCTATTTCAATCTCCTTCTTAACTGCAGGCTCAAGCTTTCTATCATTCACAACATTTTTCATCTCCTGGATGTCATAGCTTTCCAAAATTTTCTTAGCCTTGGCTATCACTTTGGATCTATCATCTTCGGGATTGAAAATGTCATCCTTGTCCTTTTTTTTCTCCTTAACAGAAACCTCCAGTACAATAGGAGGCACCTTGATTTCAATATTCTTGTAAGTGATACTGCTTGTAGACTTGTCATTAGAACCTTCAATGATAAGATAAAACAAAATAAATCTATCACAAGCTTGAATTGTACGAAGATATGTTGAAAATTTAACATTGGATGTTTCAACACAGGGATGAGACATGACACTTACATTCTTAAAATTTCAAAACTTTTTCAATCATAATTTTTCTTTCAAAAATTACTCAAACACGAAACATTTTTTAATTTTAAATCTTTTAACATTTTTGTCTAATCATTACCTAGTCATTATTCAAACACAAAAATCAATACAAATTTTAAAAACTTCAAAATAAAACACAAACTAATATAACTATTTCAAAAGTAAAAAAAAAAATATATTCGAACAGTTTTTTAACTTTATAATATTTTTATTTAAATTTTTCTCAATCATTTATCAAAATTCAACAAAACATTTTAATTCTAATAATTTTACTTTTATTTACAAAATTCTGAGATACTTTAAATGTCCAAACAAACCCTTAGTACTCTTTACCTTATATTCTTAAAATTCTTAAACTGCTCGTAATTTTCTTTTCAAATACTACTCAAATACAAAACACTTTTAGATATTTTTATTCAATTTTTTTTAACTCTCTTTTCTCAAAACTCTATAAAAACATCTTATTACTTCAAACCATGAGATGCTTCAAGTGTCCAAACGAGACCTTACTCTCTATCATATATAACCAAAGCTGATTCTTCCGCTAGGCAACCAAGGCAGCCGCTAAGGCCCCAAGCTAATAGAAGAAAGCCTCCAAATAAAATCTTTCGATCTTTCTTATGGCGGGGAAAAAAGCTATAGTTCGGATAAATTGATTAAGATGACATTTGGATAGTGAGCTGAGATAAAAATTAAATAAAATATTATTAAAATAATATTATTTTTTATATTAATATTATTTTAAGATATAAAATTTTGAATTATTTATTATATTTTGTATAAAAATTTAAAAAAATTATAATTATAAAATGAGATGAAACACTTCTTGTATCCAAACTATACCTAAGTCAAATGGAGAATATCAAATTTTAATGGATAATATGTAATTGATAATATCTTTAATTAATTTTTTTATATTTCTCTCTACTTTCTTCTAAACACTGATCTTTTCTTACTATATATCTTCCTATAATTGCATGGATTTTTTTTATTATTATTATTGAAATCTCACATGGGTTAATCTTACCAGAAAAGTACTCATGCATGCAAGACATTATTATTATTATTTTTGTTTTGACCCCACTTTTCTTTAAAAAAAAATTGAAGAAAATTAGCATGAGCTTTTTTCTTTGTATGAGTTTCTTTTATAATTATGTTTCTAAATAAATATGTTATTCTTATAATTATTCAAAAACATAAATGGTTTTCGTATGATTCTTTAAAGAGGTAAGAATCTATTATATATAAACTGCTTCTAAAAATCCTAGTACGTACATAGATCAACAATATTAATGTCTCGACATAGAAGATCTATGTAGTATAAAATCTTAAATATTCTTTTCTTTGCAAAAACGATAAAAATGATATTTAAAAGTTAAATTTATTTAGAAAGTTGCATGCTTATAACTGATCGAAAAGAAAGAAAGAAGGAGAGATTACCAGGCTTCATGGTGACCTGCAGGTTCTTGGCGTCAACACCTATCTTGAAGCGCTGCAAATCACATGAGAGGATGCAACACACGATGGCGCCGTTCTATTTCATTTATAGAGATTGTTTCCAGCTTGCTGACGGATCGAGTACAGATCACGACACACGTCATTGGTAGACTACTGTTACACGTGAATGTATGAGTGATCAATTGCAACACGTTACCTGAAATGAAGATTTGATATGATCACCATATCCCAAGTCAATGATTTATTGTCCCCGAGCCGTCAGACAACCAATATTTTTTATTGGAAAATGTTAAGTTGTCCTTTGTCAGATGGTTTGGTGGTATGTTAAAAGTTGGTGTTTTAAATAAAATATTATTAAAAATATAAGAGTAATATAAAAATTTTAAATTTAAAATAAAAATTTGAAATATTATTTTTTAATATTAATATTTTTTTAAAATTTAAAAAATTAAATTATTTATTATATTTTATATAAAAATTTAAAAAAATTATAATAATAAAATAAAATAAAATATGATGAAAATTTTATATAAATTTTGTCCCTATCATTCCCTATCCCCGATTTTATAATCTATCCCCGGGCGCAATCATGTCCTCCAGTCGGTCATTTTATAATCTATCCCCGGGCGCAATCTTATCCTCCAGTCGGTCATTTTATAATCTTGTGACAAGACTATTAAAGTAGGGTAGAAAGATGGAAGACGCGGGGTCTTTTTATATATATATATATATATATTTCTTTCACCTGCCCACAAAAGGACGAAGTCTGAATTAAAGAAAACTAATTAAAATTATATATATCATTCCCCTATTACATATTATACATTTGGTCCTGCCGCCCGCCCGCCCGCCCGCCATTTCCTCTCTTTTGTAAGCTAGGAAACTTGGTGGGAAGATGTTGGCTTTGGGGGTAATGAGAAGGGTGGAAGAGAGTTATAAATAGTAATAAAAAATAAGTAAAAATAATAATAAAGTAATAAATAGTAATAAAAAATAGATAAAAAGTAAGAAATAATAATAAAAATAAGTAAAAAATAATAATAAAATAATAAATAGTAGTGAGAAGTATTGAGAAGAGTTGATGTACTCTCCATATCCAAACGCACTCAGTGTGTGAATGATAGAAATTGAGTAACCAAATGGGCCCTAATGATTTATACCCATCATTTGAATCCAAAGTTGAGCTAAATTGATATGAGCATTAAAAGCTTTGTTGTTCCTTCACCAAACCTATTGTCAAGTTCTTATATTTGAAAAATGAAAAGAGGTTATAAATATTATTGGTTATGGTTATGTTTTTTTATAATAAAAATATATATTTTATTTTATATGAGATGTGTTTTATTTATTTTATTTTTATATGAAATTAAATTTTATGGATATGCCAAAATAATTTTTAAATGAGCAGCCAATACATTATTAATTCATAAGTAGGAGATCAGGCACCAATGTCATATGGGCAGCCCACAAATAAAGTAATAAAAAATGAAATAACTAAAATTACAATAGAAAAAATCTTCACAACTTCTTACTATTCACACACACTCAACACTCCACATTTTTTTTTAATTTTTATTATTTTATCTTTTATCAAATATTTCATATATAAATAATGAATAAAAGAATTAAATTAATTTAAAAAGAATAAATTCTAAAAAAAATATTAAAAAAATATTAAAAAATTAAAAAAAAGTAGAATGTAGAGTGTTGGAAGGTTACGTAGTATTCCTCGTTACAATATGCATACGATAAAGTCTATCCACATTTGGTTAGTTGGAATAAGATCTGTACCCTCTTATCATACAGTGTGTTCGGGTTTTGAAAATTGAGTATTTTTAATAAGAGTTCTTCTAAATTACTGTAACACTGCACACAATGCACTAACTATGTGGCTTCTTCTTGTAATTGTTCTTTTGTTTTTTAAACAAAACGTTTTGATCTCAGTTTATTTTCTCTTTCCCCATTTGAAATTTCCCCATTCGAATTTGCCCCGCGAAATACCTCCTCCCTCGCCCGCGTCGCGTCACCTTCCTCTACCCAGAGCCACCCGGCGACGCCATCTCTCTATTCAGCACCACCCCCGAAGCTCATCCGACTGCCTAGTGCCGCCCTTACCCGCAAGCTCATTCAAAGCAAACCAGCCTCTCCCATACTTTCGCGGACACGAAGAAAGAAATGGAGATGAGAATGGTCCTCCTGTCTCGCCCTTAACTCTCTTTCTCTAACTCTCTGCCCTCGATTTCTTCGCCTTTGCTTTACTTCAATACCCTAATCTCTCTCTATCCAAATTTCTTATCTTCGTTGTCTGATCCCCAATTCTGAACTGCAATTTCAGGTACGGCGCTTTCTTGATTTCTCTCTCTAACATATTTAACTCCTTTATTTTAAATCGTATTTGATACTCCATCTCCGTTTTCAAGTTCTCATTTTCTCTTATTTTCTCGGCTAAACACGGGTAGTTTTTCATCAAAACTTCCTGTTATTTTTCTAGAGATTCATTGGTCTCTCTATTATATTTATGCATAACAACCTCTTTAAATGATTTGAGTTATGTGCTGTTGATTTTCTTTGATTTTGTATTTTACCGTTTGATCCTTCAATTGAGTGCTGCATAATTTGGTGCTCTTCAATAATGATAGCTTGGGGGTTTTCATTCTTCTGGTTTTTATTTTTATTTTTATTTTTATTTTTTATTTTTATATTCGTTGAGATAATATGGTATTCTTTACTTCTTGTTTATCACAATGCTCACGAAAGAAATGAGTTTAATTTGTTTTTTTGTGCTTTTACGCTGTTATGTTATCATAGAATCCCCGTTTGTGTATTTTCTACTCACTGGCATAGATTTAGGACACCGGGTGAAACATTATTTTCCATATCGTAGTGGGAAAGGTTTATAAATGCATGGAAATGTGAGATGATCTGGTGGTTTAAAGAGCCAATTTAAGGGTTTAAAAAATCTTCTATTAATTTGTAAGCAATATGGAGCTAGGAAATGCATGCTCTTTGGGTGTTGATGGGTTAATATAAACTTGCTAGTGCATGGATAATGTGAACCTGTGAAATATAAACTTGCTAGTGCATGGGTGTTGTGGGTGAGTTCTTTGAATATTCCTTTACCCTTGAAGCAATCGCAACAAAAATATGGATTTATTTTAAGGGTATGTATAGAAATGGATTTATCTAATGTTGTGGAGGATGTCATTTGAATTGGAATAAATAATGAAAAGTCGTTTGGCAAAAAATTGTGCATGGCCATGACAATTCTGTGTAAGAACCTCACTAATGTTCCAATTGGTAAATCTACTGATTTGCCAAAAGTTAATCCAATTGTGAAGCAGAAACTTGTGGAGAGTAAAGATCAAATAGAGCCAAGCTCTACAAATACTAATTGTTTAGTCCCTGTTATTATTGAGCCTTTTTATTTTTTTTTATGATGCTACGATTGAAGAAGATGGTAATCAAAATGGCCCCTTAAGGTTTCCTTCCTTCTAAATTTGATGTGCTTATTTTATATCAGACTCTCTCTCTCTCTATAACAAGAAGAAGGCTTACCAAGAAGCAGAGGAGTGTGAAGTAGAGGATTTATGATGTCTTGCTTTGATCTGCTATATGGAGCATTGAAGCAACTCCAGTTGTTCTATTTTCAGTCTCTGTTAGTCCCAACTTTTGTCACACTCCTTTTGTTCTTCACCTTTTGCATGCAATCTTGGTGTCAGCCATTCTGAAAAACAGACTTCCCCAACCTTTTCCATGAGATTAAGATCAAAACGGTATGTGCTTTATTGTTTGACCTTTAGTTATTTTTCATGTTGATTATTGTATTTCTATTATCCAATGTAGCAAGCAACATTCTTTTTGTATTCATGGAAAGGATTTTGATAGGTTTTAGGATCTTTATAACATTTTGTCTTGTTTTTAAGGAGTAGATTTTTGTGCAGGACTTGTTCTGGAGTAGAGTGCGTTGGTTCTTATCTCAGAAAACATTGTTGTTCTTTCACTTTGAGTTTTAAAGGTTCTAGAAGAGAATTTCTAGTATTCTATTGTTTACCATTCTCTTTTCTTCTCTTAATTAAAGAAATAATTGGAAAATAAAACAGCAAGTACAAAAATGAGTAATAACTTTGGGGTTCTCTTAATATCCAAGATTGACAAAGATATATATTTTTCCCAGATTTTTATCTTCCTTCCTCCGGGGTAATTTCACATGGTATCATAACAAAGATTCTAAGTTCGAATCATAACAAAGTTGGAAGTTTAATCCATCCCTCATAAATTTTTCTGTCTTTTTCTACAGAAACAATGATGGAGATCGAAAATGGTATTGGACAACACTCTAGACACTAGCAAAACTGAAGATCTATGGAAATAGTTGCAGCCAAATAGTACCTATAAAAAAAAATAGTTGCAGCCAAATAGTGGCCATGGGAGTTGATTTTGTCTTTGTTGTTGTATTTATATACACTAAGTTAGAAAAGTACAATACTTTGTTGTTGTTGTTTTAGTTTGGAAACTGAACTGGTGTATTTCCTTTCATTCATGTATGTTGAGTTATTCAGACTAATGAATCTTTGTGAAGTAGGAAATCTATTATGTGCTCCAGCCATTGTATTTTGGATTTTAATGAAATGAGGTGTTGCTTGGAAAGTGCACCTTATTCTTATCATTATATGCAGCTTCCTTTTGTGTCCAGTTGTGGAGATGTACTTAGTGTTACTTATGTAGATTTTAGACTTGGGATTTTGTGTGCAAACACTTGTTGTGTTGTGGAGATGCTGTAGTGTAGTTTGTGTAGATGATGTATAGCTTGGTAGCATCCACCATGTGTAGCTTGTGTATATGCTGATATCTCTATGAAATTCAGACTCTGATGTACATAATTATAAGACTATCAATTTCTACTATTTTGGTTTATGCCCAGCTCTACTACTTTTGTGTTTCTACAAGAATGATAAATTTTAAATTTTTAACGTTGTTAGGCACTTAGGCCTTGATGTTTTGGGAAAATTAGATGGACGAATTTGAAAGCTTTGGTTACCAGTTACTTGCTCAAGAATATTGGTATATTGTTTGCATCAATTTTACAGCTATCAAGGACATAGAAAAGTGCTTTGTTTCGTCCCTTTTGTCCATTGTTCATTGTTATTTTGAATAAGATCTAGCCTTGTAAGATCCCCAACATGTATGGCTTGGTAAGCTTGCAAATATGAAATATGCCAACAACATCATAACTTTGATATAATTATCATGTTCAATAGACATTGTCAAATAATTTTATAATACTGATCAAACAAGATGGAACTAGAAATTGGATTCTCATTTGTGATTTGTCCATATAATAGAAACCAAAATTTTCTAACACTAATCTAAAATTTATATATATATATATATATTATTAAAAGCAAAATTAGAATCGGGTCAAGTCTTAGTTCTCATTTGACGTTTTTTTTACATAATGGAAATCAAATTTTTCTAGCATATGATCTAGAATTTATATCAAAACAAGAAATGAAATGAAACAGAGACAATTAACAATCTCCCCAATCATTAGTTGACCAAAGAAACAATAACAAGAAGGTAAGTTTAGATTTCTATTACAAAAGTAACCTTGGATTCAGATTAGATAAAAATCAAAGGCGAGAGTCACACATTAGGGATCCTCATGGATATAATCCAAGGGCAGGGCATGCAATTCTATGAGGAGTCTTCTTGTAATATATGCAATTCTCCTCCCAAGTATTGTAGTCTCCTCCCAAGTTTTGTAGAGATGGTAAGAACATAGTAGAAAACATGAAATTCTTTGAGGAGTCTTCTTGTAATACATGCAATTCTTGCAGAGCTTGTCAAGCAATCTTCTTGTAATACATGCAATTCTTGTAGAGCAGAAAGAACATAGATCAGCTTGTAGAGCAGTCTTCTTGACACTCACCACTCTTTTAGTTTGCTCTCATTTTCGTGTCCGCATCAAAACTTCAGCCTCCATTGCTATCCCTAAGTGGAGAACAAAATAAATTAGTGTTTGAACTTCTAAGTCAAGGTTTTGGACTTCAAATTTGTCTTAGTTACAAGATGGACAATTAAATGTTAATGTGGCTGTTTGTGTCACAAGCAAGGAAACTAAAAAAATTGTATTAATCATGCCACTTATTATACACACGAAGCAGGAATTTGCTGTTGCAAACCATACAAAAAGAGAATGGGAACAAGGAAGTAAAAAAAGTGAGATACGTTCCTGATATGCAACATGAACTACTAGGAAGGAAATGTTAATTTCACATTTATTTAATAATATTTTTACAAGCAGGAAACCCAAATTAATTAAAAACACAATATATCCTTCAACTACAGGATCTTTTCTAATTGAAAGGTTCTAATATATTTATATATCCTTCTGCAATGTAATTAAATGCAGTGTGGCCCAATTGCAATGATTATATGCATTTAAATGTAGGATTATTCATTGTTAATGCATGGAATATGCACCCAGTACCTCATAGCTTGCATCCCAGAAATAATTTAACAAAAGAAAAGACGGATATATATATTTGGCTAAGAGAAAAGATGGAAATAGTTACTCTAGGTTTGAGAAGAAACTCTCTAAGAAATCTTAGGTGGCGAGATTGGCAATGGAGAATGTGAATAAGGAAATTCTTCTGGTCATCAACCAAGAACACATAAACCAGTATTGAAAGTGGTGAGATATGCATCACCCATATGTCATGATAGCCACGCTCAAGTCTCTTTGATTGTTCTTTGTGAATCACCAAATTGATCAACTATATGTTGGAAATGTAAAAATGTTCCTTATTCGTACTCCAGTCCTAAATAATTGGAAATAAATTAAAAAAACCCCAAGTAATTTTTACAGGATGAAAAGCAAAACAGTTAGCAGTTGATCTAAACCTTGGATATAAAATAAGAGGAATAAATACACAAAAGTCTAGAAATGTATTCATAAATACTAGCATCACAGAGAAACAATGAGTAAGAAGGGGTTACCTCTCTCGCAGATTTCTGGATGTAGTTTTGTAGTGTTTGGTCTCACATCGTCGTGGGAAGATGAAGGGTCACAGGATTGAGATGGGGGAAATCACATCAGGGGGGAAAATCACAATGTAAGGGAATGAAGGGAGGGGGAAATCACAATGCACGTGAGGGGATTGAGAGAATCACATAGAAGAAGAAGAAGAAGGTCTCGCTGTCGAAAACATATTCCGTGATTGAGAAGCAGAAGACTAGAGAATTTGGGGTTTTCAAAATTGTCAGGGGATGTTTTGTAATTTATAGAGGAGAAGAAGAAGGTTCAGGGTTTTGTGATGAAAGTTGAGGGATTTATAGTGAAGAAGTTAGAGCCTGTTTGGGATTGAGTTTGAAAGTTTAAAAAGTACTTTTAATTGTTTAAAAGCTCTTTTAAAGAAAAAATGATACGTTTGGTAAATTTATAAAAAGTGCTTTAATCACCTAAATAAGTTGAAAATCTACTTTTTTAAAAAGCATCAAATTGAAGCTTTTATTGAAAAGCTCCCGCAAATAACTGTATATTTAAAAAAAATTAATATAACTAACTTTAAAAATACTTTAGAGACATGGTTACCAAACATTAAATGACTTTTTAATAGTAGAGCTTGTTATTTAAGTTAAAAGCTATAAGTTCTAAAGTTATAAGCTATATTTGCCATCGCAATCCCAAACATGCACTAAGGGCTTTGGGGAGAGCGGGGCCTGAGGTAAGGAACTGGTTCGTTGTTAGTGAACCCGGTCTACACGTAATGTGTGCAATGGCTTCAGCCAAATATGGCTTCCGCGAAGAATTTTTCTTTTAATAAAGCATTACTAGGAATAAAGAGTAAGATGAAAATTTTGAGTTTGAGATAAAAGTTTAAAATATTATTTTTTTATATTATTATTATTTTAAAATTTGAAAAAGTTAAATTAGAATTTGAAAAAGTTAAATTATTTATTATATTTTGTATGAAATTTTAAAAAGATTATAATGATGAGATAAGAATAGATAAGATGAGATTAGAATTTTATATCTCAACTTACTTCCAAACCAAGTCGTTCCCAAGTCAATCCCTATCTTCAGGTGCAATCATGTCCTCCTACCGGCCATTTTGGACATCCAGAACAATCACAAGACTATTAAAGTAGAATAGAAAGGTGGAAGATGCGGGGGTCTTTATATATATATTTTTTCTTTCCCTTGCTCACGAGGGGACGAAGTATTTTTTTTTATATAGGAAATAGCAACTTCATTGAATAAATAGATGATTACAGACATTTATCAAGCCAAATAGATTGAGAAAAAAAGTATGGAATACAATCCCCCCACATCTCAACATTCTCAACATTCCAAGCATTACGGGCAAGTTTATGTGCTGCCACATTACCCTCCCTGTAAACATGAGTAAAAGAGCAAGAAACAAAACATACTTGCAAGTGCATAACTTCAGCAAAAAGAGCCCCAGAATCATAATCCAACATGTCATTCTTCCGCAATGAATCAACTAGTAAAAGACAATCCGATTCCACAATTAAATGTCGATTCCCATTCCAATACAAAGTTGCATACCCCAAAATACAGCCAACAGTTCTATGGTTTCAGGCTTATATACTTCATTTGCAGCCATACTAGCAGCCATAACCACATCCCATTTATCATCTCTTAGAATGACCCCAATTCTAGCCTTTCTAATATCATAGAACATGGCCCCATCAATATTAAGCTTTAAGAACTCAACTGAAGGAGGAGACCACTGTAGAGATTTCTGCACTTTTAACCAAGGCTAACCCTTCACAGTTTTGAAACTTCTCAAAATTCCTAACGCCTGTTCAGCAGCCTTAATTGGAGGCAACTCTAGCTGCTCAAATTCCTTTTTGTTTCTTCTATACCAAAAACTCCAAGTCAGGGAGCAAAATATTGCCAATTTGTCAAACTGCTTCCTCTGACATAGTTGTATAATTAAATCAAATAAAGAAACAGAAGCATCAATGTTCAGACCAGGAACCAACTTCTTCCAAGCCTCTCGAAGTAGAGTACAACTAAGCACTGCAAGATTCAAGTACTCAACTGGATAGGCACAGAAACTGCATGTACTATCCAAGATCACCTTTTTTTGTAGGAGATTCTTCTTTGTAGGGAGGACATCTTTACATGCTCGCCATACAAAAATTTTAATTTTATTTGGCACAGGCAAATTCCATACAGCTTTCCAAACCACCTTCTAACCACCCATCTTAGAAGCCTCTGCTACAACACCCCTCAGTTGCTCAGAAATAAATCTATAGCAGCTTCTAACTGAAAACAGGCCATTTCTTTCAAATTCCCAAACCCATTTGTCAGATGTACCCTCTGGTCCTATCATCACCTTACAGATATCCGAGACCACATTTGGATTGAAGAGAGATCTAAGCATTTCCAGATTCCATCCTCTAAGTGAACTATCAAATAATTGCTCGACCAAGTCCTTCCTAGTTACCTCAGTGACAGTATACCCCTCATTAGCCAGAGACTTATGCTGAGGAATCCACTTGTCAGTCCACAAGAGTGATGTTTTCCCATCTCCTATCTTTCATCTACACCCCTCTTTCAACCATCTTTTAGCTTCCCATATACCTCTCCAAGAGTAGGAATGACAGTGGCCCAAACCAGCTTCAAAGAAACTAGAATTAGAAAAGTACCTAGCCTTGAGAAGTTTATGGAGCAGAGAGTTTTCATCTTATAACAACTGCCAACCTTGCTTAGCAAGAAGAGCAAGATTGAAGGTCCTAAGCTCCTTAAAACCCATTCCCCCTTGAGATTTTCCCTGACACATACTACTCCAACT